>CM070715.1:11000925-11546057 GCA_036346275.1 Otatea glauca | reverse complement strand
CTTGTTCATTGTGAGTGTGGGATTAACTCGGGGCGAAACCCTCAACTACAATTCTCCATATGCTTGGGCTCATGGCATTAAAATAAGCGGTCATTGATTTTTCAATAAGCATAATTTGTACCATCGAAAAATGGTACCTTGCCTATTGACACCCCATCGCTAGCCATCCTTACTCTCTAGGCGGAAAAGCCCCCAAAAGAGAGTCCTACGCTTTGATACTAATTGAAGGATCAAGGATAACCGACTAGAGAGGGGTGAATAGGAGGTTTCTAAAATTTTCAATTCTAATATGCAATTTGATTAAATCACTACACTATGGAGGCAACAATATCAAATTTGCAACTATAATTTCTAATAATCAACAAACTCTTGAGCAATTTTAAGTAGAGCAAATGATAATACTAAATGCAAATAATCTACTAAAGATACTACGAGAAGTAATTTGCACAAGAGTAATCAAACAAATCACAAGAGAGAGCGAGACAAGAATTTATCCTGTGGTCTCGGAGACTTGCCGGTCTCCCCTACTCCACGTTGAGGTGACTTGAACTAGTTCAAGCCGGCTCCAATTGCTTGAGCCTTCCCCAATCACTCGTGGTAGCTCTTCACCACTCCGGTTAGGCGAGCTCCTTGCCTTCACAATCGATCGGGCCTTCTCACAAGCTTCGTTGAGAAGATCACCGATGCCTCACGCCTCCCAGCCGTTTAGGAGGCGGCAACCTCCAAGAGTAAAAGAATGATGGCGCTTGCTTGAGGATGAATCAAGTGTCTAAATGGCTCAAACACTTATATGCAACACTTGAATGCTTCTAACTCACTCAAAATGTGAAATCAATGCACTAGAGAGAAGCAAATGTACTAGAGCTCAACAAAGTATTCAATGAGTCACCAAGAAGCTCTATTGTGTAGGTGGGGCACTATTTATAACCCTCCACCAACTATTCCTCCCGTTGGGGGAAGATCTTAAAAAAAACAAGAAATCCGGTACTACCGGTGTACAAAGTCCGGTAGTACTGCTCTTCCTTTAACGGTCGTTTTTGAACATTTAATGCAGCGGGAAAGAGCCGTTGGAAGAAGTCCGGTAGTAATGGTGTACAAGGTGCGGTAGTACCGACTTTCTTGAAGAGTTTTTCACCGCTGAGACTCTTTCTGGAAAAGAAATACCGCCATGTAAGATCTGGTACTGCCGCTATATCGGTAGTACCGGAGTTTAGCCTGCGGTAGAGCCGACGGCAAAATGAACTCAAAAATGTCCTTTCCTAGAAAAATACTACCGACCGAAGATCGTTACTTCCGCTCATACGGTAGTACCGCAGTTTCGACTCCGGTAGTTCCGATTTTAAGAACCAAGGAAAAGAACAACAGAGCTTCTCTGGAAAATGAGTACCGTAGCTAAGAGAGCGGTAGTACCGGGGTTCCGGTACTACCAATATTTGAATTGCGGTAGTGCCGGACACGAAGAAACTGAAATCAAAATTGACAAATACTTCTCTAAAGAAAAAGTTTTATATGCATTTGAGCCATATGACATTTCGATCACCACCAAGCTACTTATTATCATTCCCCCTTTATAGTACGGCAACTAATCCTATAAACCCGATCTTTTGCTCCTTGCTCCGAGATCGGTAAAAGAAAATACCTCTAAAGGAAATGTTTACCTTACTCTTTATTTCTTGGGCTTTTCCTTAGAAGAGTAGTCTTTTCTACAGTAGGCATCACCCTTCTTGGATCTATCGTGGTGATAACCAACCTGTACTTTCAAACTTACATGAGACTGTCAGTCCTTTAGTACATTTGTCATTAATTGCCAAAACTTAAAATAAACTAGGGGCCTAGATGCTTCAACGGCCCCCTGCACCACTCGGCCCGCCCCTCCGCTGCTCCGCACCGCCCCTCCATCGGTTCTTCATGGCCCCCTCCATGGTGACACGATGCTGGCGCGGGGAGACAGCAGCCACGGTGGAGGAGGCGATGAGCGTGGGTGCGCGGGCCCGCTGTGAAGCAGGTGGAGGGCTCGGGTGCACAGGCCCATGGCCACAACAGAGGAGGCGGAGGGTGCGGGTGCACGTGCCACGGTGACATGGCGTGGGCGGCAAGGCGTGGCACATCTCGACAGGCGAGCGGGCTGCAGCCTCTGCGGGCGAGGCCACGAGGCCCACGACAACACGGGCATCCCCTTCCCCCTCTCCGACGTGACACGGTGGTGCGGCCTTGCGGGCTCGGCGCGGTGTGTGAAGCTGTGCGGGAGGCGGCCGCACGCGAGGGGGCCGTGCAAGGCGACGCGATGAGCCCCGCTTCCCTTCTTGCCGCCTGCGAGTCCACGGCCAATGGCACGGGGGCGTGCACGAGCGTGCAGAGGCGAAGACTGGCCCGTGCTGCCACGTGCCTTGCCCCCGACCGCGGGCCGGCGTGCCCGTTTTGGGCCCGACGCATTGAACTCTGATCAACCGCGCGGCACGGCCCTCTAACATGCCGGGCCAGGCTTGGGCCGTGCCATGCCCTCCGTGCCTCGGGCCGGCTCACCAAGGCACAACCCATGTGCCCACCTCTAAATAAGAGCATAAACATCTCTTAGCATCCAAAGCAGATGCTAAGTGAACACATTACCTCTCTTCCTCTACAACACCATTGTTAGTGAGCAGTGTTTCAATGCTTTCCTTCCAATACAAGTTGCATAAATCTTAAAGCAAACGAAAGGGTAAGTAATCACCATCTATCCTTCATTCATGCTTTAATATTTATGTAACTGTCAAAAAGAAAAGTATGAAATCATCACTCTTATTAGCTACTTTTATTTCAACCCTTATCATCACCTATAGGTGCTAAATGATAACTTTTTCGTGATATAGCACCAACCGCCAAGGTTTTCTTCGGTGTCTTGCAATCCAGGCTTAGCCCCCTGTCCATCGGCATAAGTGCTAAGAAAATTTTCTCTTACTAGTATAGTGCCTGTGCTAACGCTACGACGGTAGTACACCCGCTTATCAATTAAATGAGAAGATAAGTATGAATACAACATGTCGACGATCGGGACCGTCGACCGCAAAGAAAGAGGGTGAAGGGTAGTACGGAGGGCGAGGCCTAGAGTTTCGCTCGTCCGGGAGGTACCCTCGACGGGCGTACTAAACAGGGGGGCCAGCACAATCAAACAGGGGACACAAGATCTATACTGGTTCGGGCCGAACGTCCCTACTCCAGTTCGGATGATGGTACTGTATTGCCCTCAATGTCGATGGCTGCACGGCCTTTACAAATGAGAGCTAGGGGTTCCAATATGAGACTGTCGGAGCCTTAGTTCGTGAAGGTGTAGTCAGGAAGAAGAAAAAAACCCCTCTTCCAGAGGGCCCTGCCCCTCCTTATACGGCCGAAAGGGGCAGGTTACATTGGGGATTGGGAGCCGAGAGGATGAAGGGACTCGTGCCAGAAAGCCCTTGTCTTGGTGACTAGTCTTGTCTGGCCTTGCCCACGCCGGGTTAGTAGACTCTCCGAGCAAAGCAGGTCGCTGCTTCTTCGGGAAACAGCGCACCCACTCTCTGCGGTTTTGTCAGATGATGACGTTGCCATGCGTGGCCCCAGCGCTGCCTGGGGTGAGTGGACTCCCATGCTGTACGCGACTGGATGATGGGACTGAGGCTTTGACTTTGGCGACCTTCGTGCTGCCTCGGGAAGGAACCACCTGCTTCTGTGCGGTCGCTTCAGGCGGTCGCGATTGTTGGACACGTGGTTAATGACCAGTGGAGGGCCCGATGCTCGACCCTTGGCGAAGACCGGATCGAGGTGGTTTGAGGTCGGGAGCCCGGTCCGTGACGAAGGTCGAACGCCCTGCTAGGTCGGGAAAGAGCTCAGGGTGGTCGGCTTGGTCGGGAAAGAGCTCCTTTATGGCCTTGCGGGACCTTCGGTCGGAGCTTGGCTCGGAACAGTTCGATTGGTGCTCCGGACTGGTGGTTCGGGGATGTCTCCGCCCGCGGTCGAGGTAAGGAACAGTCCCCCGATCCTAGAGGAGGGCTGCTCAAAGCCCCCCCCCCCCGGGGGGCCACGTGTCAGGGTGGCCGATCCCCGACAACCAGCCCCCAAGGCTCAAGAAGCGGTCTGAGACTTCTAGGCGCTCTTGAGTCTGAGATCTTCTTGGGAAGGGATCGCCCCCTTCTCGGCCGGGCTCGAGGTTTCTAGGGCTCACCTTAAGGCCGAGAGAAGGCCTCCCTGGGCGCACGCGGATCCCGATATCTTGTTTTCCCTGTGGGCTCGAAGGCCCGGAGCCTCGTGGATAGGGAAGTTGAGGGATGTGATCGGCGGATGCATGGATCGACGCGCTCGACGAGGGTTTTGAAGGGGGCCTGGCGCTCGTCTCTGCGCCTCACGGCCACTGGCGCGCTTTTGAGGCGATGGTGACGACGCGTAGACGAGGCGTCTTTAAAAGCGGAGGGTCTCTTCCTTCGTGGTTTCGCCTCCATTGCTCGTGCTCTTGCCTTCTTCTTCTTTGTCCTTCCGTGCCCACGCCTTCTAGCCTTCGCTTGCGATCTTGTCCCCCCCCTCGACCTCGACCTCATGGCGAAGTTCGGGAGGAGCACGCTCACTGCGGAGCGGATGAAGGAGATGGAATCCTTGGGGCTTCTGGACCCATTCACCTGGCGGCTCCCGTCCGGGGAGAGCGTGCCGCGACCTCGGGACGACGAGATCGTGAGCACGGAGCAGTACATGCTCTTCGGGCTGGGAACCCCGGAGAGCGATTTCTTGGCTGCGGTCCTTGCGCAGTGCGAGATCGAGCTCGTGAACCTAGTACCGAACTCCCTTCTTCTCCTTTCCATCTTCGCGCATCTTTGCGAGGGGTTCTTGGGCGTCCTTCCCACCCCCTCGTTTTTCTTCCGCTTTTACTCTTTGTCCCGCGACCGCAAGGATCCGTGCGTCGGGTGCCTTTACTCCGCCGCGGTAGGGCTCCTTGTTCCTTCCTCCAAATCCTGACCCGGGACTCGCTTGGGCCGTGGACGGAGAAATGGTTCTATCTGAAGAAGGGCGAGGGGAGCGGGCTTGCCTACAACGGCACCGCGGTCGAGGGAAAGCGAGAGACCCCAGAGCCTGAGGACTCGGCGACCGACCAGGAGGCGGTTGCCTTTATCCATATCTGCGCTATGCGGGGCCTCAAGGGGCAGGCGGTCATTCACGACTTCTTGCGGAATCGGGTGCTTCCTCTCCGGAGGAGGTTGCACCCCTTTTTTGAGATCACCGGGAGGTGCGACGCCACCCGGGAAAGCTACGAGGGTAAGCGCCGTCCGACCTTAAGTCCTTTCGGGGTCTTGGTCGGAGTTCCCTCATTTCTTGATGCTCTCTTCGACCTTGCAAAGACCGGCGGCTTGATCGCCTCGAGGATGCAGGAGATCTTCGGGAAGGCCGCCATCGCCTTCGACATCGGCGGCATCGTCCCCAAGAACGTCCTGGGGAGCAGCAGTGAGGTAATGGCCTTCCACTTTGATTTTTTCCTTAGGGGCTCAGACTCAGATGCTCATCGTGATGAGCTCGCGCAGGCGTCCAGGGAGCTCTGGGATACGGCGAAGCAGCTGCTACCGCTCCCCGGTCCGAACAAAGGCAAAAAGGGAGGTAAGAGACCGACTCTTGACGCCCCGAAGCAAGTCGCCAAGAAGCCCCACGTCGAGTGGGACGACCGAGTCGTGGTAAGCCTGAATGCCCTGAGTTCAGGAACATCCGAGCCCGAGCTCGCTTCCTTCGTGCCGCCTTTTTGGTCTTTATGCTAATCCTTTCTTCTTTGCTGCCAGCGGGAGGCGGCTTCGCCGCAAGGGCCACGAATACGGTACCGAGCCACGAGCTCGCCATGAGCCCCGGGTGGAGTCCTCCGCCGCCACCACCGAGGAACCATCACGCCTGTATGGCCTCCAGACGTTTTCGCGCCCCGCCCGTCGCCGCGGCTCGAAAGGCCCGAGGGGCACCGACCTTTCCCGTGGTTCAAGGCGAGGCCGGGGAGGACGACGACGTAGACGATTACCGCCTTGCGCTGCAACCCCGGACGCGGCGGATGTTGCTTGTCGCGTCCTCCGAGGAGGACGGAGCGGCCGAGGGAGGAGCGATTGAGCGCCGCGTCGCGGAGCGCGTTACCGCCGTGCCCAGTGGGGCGCTGTCGGGTGGAGTCTCGAGAAGCGGATGGTCGAATCGTCCCCGGGGGGAGGTCCGACCAAAAAAGCAAGGTTGCCGCGCATCCGCTCGGCGCAGTAAGTATCACGTTCTGCTTCTTGACTTTGTGGTGGTAGGGTCGACCGAGCACATCCTGATAATTTGTTGCGCGCAACACCTACACCGGGGTGGTCGTGGCCGCAATCCATCGTCCGACCCGGCATCCCGACTGTGGCGCCGACCCGCGCCCGACCGAGGGCGGCACTGTCGCCGCACCCCAGGTGGAGGCGTTCCCAACAGAGTCGGAGTCACCGAAGGAGCGAGCGACGACTTCTGAGCAGGCAGCCGGGCTAGGGCTCCTTCTTGCTGTCGAGGGCAGCCAGGGGATCCCCGAGCCGCTCGCCGGCCTAGAGGGTCCGGGCGCGCTGTTGCCTCGGCCGGCGGACCGCCTGGGCCTTCGGGGTACCGACACAATCTAGCGGTGGCGAGGCCGCCAGGATCTGACCGCGCCACGACGAACCGCCCGGGTTCCGACGGCGCGATCGACCTGCCCTCGCTGGAGGTCCGGTTAGCGAAGGTGAGCACGGTTGTGGTGACCTCTCCTTCTTTTCTCCCTTTTCCATGTGGTCGTAGTAAGTTTTCCTTTGCCCTTGTAGGGTCTGCGGCTGATCTCTCGGGGGCACGACGTCGTGCGTGACCATGTGCTCGACTTTCGGTCCTTATGCGGCGCCCTTGAAATCAACCAGAGGGACACCGCTGAGCTCGAAGCCGCTGTGCTGCGCGGCCAGGAGGAAGTCTTGCGCCTGAAGGAGGCCCAGGCCCTCGAGATCGCGCGAGCCGTTGAGGTAGAGCGGGAGCGCGGGGCCCGGGAGGTCGAGCGGGAGTTAAACACCGCGAGGGACCTTCAGGCCATAGCGCTCTCCAAGGCCATCGAGGAGGAGCGGAAGGGCGCGGTGGTCGACATCTAGCGCATCGAGCTCGAGGTCTCCAACCTTCGATCAAAAATGGAGGCCGCACAGCAAGGGGCGCCCTCCTCCGAGCTCGAGGCCAAGGCGGCCGAGCTTGAGAAGACAGCTGCGGGATTGGAGGCGAGGCCACTGGAGCGGAAGCCCAGGCAGCTGAGGCGGAGGCCAGGACCGCCAGTCTTGAGGAGAAGCTGGCGAAAATAGCTCGAGCGGGAAAGGACACCTTGGCCCAGCTCCAGAGAGATCGTGACCGGGTCGATAAGGCCGAAGCCGAGGTCATCGCGCTGCGGCAGAGGGTTTCCGACCTCGAGTGGGAGAAACTCGCCCGAGATATGTCCCTGTAAATTAAAGTTAGCGGACGGGTCGGGGGGCGAAGGATTCCCCCCTTGTAAAGAAAAATAACTTTTTGCTAAGTCTTGTAGAGTTGCGTTTCTTTGGAAGACTTAGCTCGTTTGTTGGTTTGTATCGCATTTGTAGACTTTGCGTGGCTTGCTTCGTGGAAGGGTCCGATCAACACTGGATACGTGACGTGTAGTGAGCACGTTTCTGCAGGCTCTCACAATGGGACTCACCGCCTTTCACTTGAACCACTCAGTTCAGGCTGACCGAGTAAACTGATGCCCGAGGTCAGTTTAACCGAGGCCTCGCCCGAAATCACTCGGGCTCAGGCACGACTCGGATTGATATGTCTTGATCATTTGGCCATAGAGAATTAGTCGGCTTATTGCGGCAGAGCGACTTATTGCGACTGAGATCATCCCTGGCGGTAATCTTAAGAGTCGCGACCTCCGAGCCCGGGAATGTCATCGGGCCCGGGGCGCTACTTGAGGGCGTTCACTGGTCGGCAGCACAGGGGAATAGCTGGCTTACTTCGATAAGAATTGTTTTACCGCGGCCTCCGAGCCCGGGAATGCATCGGGCACGGGATGCTGACATCCTTGAGGCGAACCTAGAGAACGTGGCCCCAACCGAGGCCTCGCCGCAAGACTCAGTTTGGGCACAACTTCGGTGGACCGCTGGCCCGTAGCTCAGGCTCGGACTAGATTTAGGCTCTGGTCCGACTCGGCGAGCTCGGAAATGCATCAAGCTCGCAAGGCCCCCTCGAGGGCGGTTTAGAAGTCGAACCGCCACTCGCCACGGAGGAAAGGTCGGCTAGTGCGCAGCCGCTTATCGCGACCGAGTCATCCCCGGTGGTGAATTCCAAACTGCGACCTCCAAGCCCGGGAAACGTCATCGGGTTCGGGGCGCCCTCTGAGGACGTTCAATGGTTGGCAGCACGGGGGAATGGCCGGCTTACCCCGATAACAATCGTCTTACTGCGGCCCCCGATCCTGGGGATGCCCAGGCTCGGGTTGTTCATCCCCGAGGCGAACCTAGAGAACGCGACCCTTGGAGCTGCAAAAAAGAACACGCATGGACGCCCCGAGACCGGGCCCGCCGCGTGACCTCATGGTTGCCCTTATGGTCACGCCGCGGGGTCGGGCGCTTGAGGCGTCCTAAAAAGGAATTACTTTGGTTAAAAAAGGAGAACGAGACTCAGGGCCCGAGGTCTTTTAAGACGGCGCGACCTTTGGCCGAAGGAATCTGCAACTTAGGGTTGTGGCGGAACGCCACCCCTTTCACAAATCAAAAGAGGTTAGTACCGGGAGCGAAGGAAACATCTATTGCGGCCACAGACCTAGGCCGGACCAGGGCATGGCAATAGAAAAATCCCAAGCATGCCCCGGGGCGCGCTTGCTTAGAACACAAGAACGAACATAATAGTAAGAGAAGAGACATCTTAACTTAAAGACGGGTGAAAGAAGGGCGCTAGGCGTAGAACTTCCGGAGCTGGCCTACGTTCCACGAGCTCGTGAGCTCCCTGCCATCGGGGACCGCCAGACGGTAAGCTCCCGCGCGGCTTGGCCGAGATGACTCAAGGGCCTCCCACGGGAGATGACTTATTGGTGTGGGAGCGATCTTGGATTCGTCTTAGGACCAGGCCCCCAACGCGGAAGCCCCTGGGTCGGACAGCTCGGGCGGCATGCCTGCGGAGATCTTGCAGGTAGCGCACTGCGCTTGAGCGCCGCACCTTACTTCTTCCGCCAAGGCGAGGTCGAGGACCGCTCGCCGAGGTCGACTGTCGATCGAGCCCGGGCCCGACGGAGCGGAGCGTGACCTCAGCGCAGGACGCCTCGGCCCAAGACGATCCGAAAGGGCTTGCCTCGCGTCTTACCGGGTCGAGGTGCGGACAAACCAAAGGATCGCGGGAGCTTCGTCCACCCATGCCCGGCACGCGAGGCGAGCTCGTCAAGACTCGCTTGAGCCCTTGGATGAGATCCTCGTTGGCGCGCTCGGCGCCTGCTGTCTCGGGGTGGCTCATCGAGGCATAGCGCACTTTGGTTCCCATATCTGCGCAGAACTCTTGGAACACGCTATTTCATCGTGAATCGCGCCCCGTTGTCGGTGATGATCCCGCAAGGGACTCGTATCTTGTGACCATGAAGGAACGGAAGAACCTTACCGCGGCGTTGGCGGTGATAAGGGCGGAGACCGGCTCGCCGATCCATTTTGAAAAGGTGTCAATGGCCACGAACAGAACTTCTTTCCTCCGACCGACTTCGGGAAGGACCGAGAATGTCGAGGCCCCACGCGAGAATGGCCAGCGAGGGAATGGTCATAGAGCGAGGCGGGTTGCTCGCTTTCCGGCGTGAAACCGCAGATCGGCAAGAACGAACGATGCGCTGGGCATCTTCGAGCGCCGTTGGCCAGTAAAAGCCCATCCTGAAGGCCTTCCCGACCATAGTCCTGAAAGAGGAGTGAGCGCCGCATAGGCCGGAGTGTATGTCGTTGAGCAGGTATTTACCTTCTTCTGGAGTGATGCATTTTGACATAACGCCCAAGGCCCCCTGACGGTAGAGCTGCCCACCAACGAGCCTGTACGAGTCCACACGTCGCCGGAGCTTGCTTCTTTCGGCTGGAGTGGCGGGGAGCTCTCCTTGGTCGAGGAACTTGATGAGTGGATCCATCCACGACGGAATGCTTTCGAGGAAGGCCACTGGGCCTTCCTTGTCGGTGACGGACGGTGTGGCCAAGGTTTCAAAGATGACATCTGGCGGTCCTCGACCTCGGCCTTGATCCGTCGAAGAACATGGTCCAAGGGTCCTCGACCTCGGCCTCGGGCTCGGGGGCAAGCTCCACCGTCTGCTCGGCTACGAAATCTACCAGCGCCTGTGATTTGATGGCGGTGCGAGCCATGAAGCGCAGGTCGAATTCGGCCGGCTCCATGGCCCACTTGGCAACGCGACCTCGGCCGTGGTTTCGATCTCCCGAGCGGAGGCCGCCGATAACCACCGTGATGTGCTTGGAAGTAGCGCCAAGCTTCCGCGAAGCCATGAAGAGTGCATAGAGGAGTTTTGGACCGGGATAGCGCTCCTTTAGCTCGTGGAGTACTTGCTAACATAGTAGATTGCACGCCGCCGCCTCGGCGGCTACTGTGATCGGCCGACGGCCCGGCTGGGTGCCGCCAGGTAAAGCAAAGAAGACCTCTCCCTGCTGTGGGGTTGTCGCAGAGGAGGACGAGAGGTATGTCTTGAGCTCGTCGAAGACCGGGCTTCGTGGAGTCCACTCGAAACCCTTATGACTACGCAGGATCTTGAAGAAAAGCAACCCGCGCTCACCGAGCCGGGAAATGAAGCGGCTGAGGGCGACGATGCGGCCGGTGAGGCTCTGCACTTGTTTTACTGAGGTCGGAGCGGTCATTTGCTCGATTGCCTCGATCTTCTCTGGGTTCAGCCCGCGCTCGACTTCCGATCATGTAGTCGAGTACTTTCCCAGAGGTCGTGCTGAAGATGCATTTTTCAGGGTTGAGCTTGATGCCGAACCTGTTCAGATTGGTGAAGGTCTCGGCCAGGTCGTTGACGTGGTCGGCCTTAGAGGGCTCTTGATGATGATGTCGCCGACGCACACTTCGAGGTTCCGCCGATCCGTGGGTCGAAGGCTTGGCCATTAACCGTTGAACGTGGCGCCCGTTGCGGAGGCCGAACGACATGGTCGTGTAGCGTAAGGTTCCAACAGCGTGATGAAGGCGGTCTTGTCCTCGTCTTCCGTGGCGAGCTTGATCCGTGGTACCGGAGTAGGCGCGAGAAAACTCAAAGATCTCGGCGCTGGTAGTGGAGTCCACAATCTAGTCTATGCGGGGAGTGGGAAGTTATCTTTGGGGCATGCAAGCGTTCAAGCCCGTGGTCGACACACATTCGCCACTTCCCGCCTTCTTCTCGCACAATTACATGAGGTTGGCCACCATTCGAGTAATTGACCTCGCGAATGAAACCGCCTTGAGGAGCTTGTCGAGGTGCTCCTCGATTATCGCCGCTTCTCGGGAGAAGCGCCGAGCTTCGCGCGCACGGTTTGCAAGCCAGCTTTGTTTGCAGTTTGTGCTCGATCACCACCTGTGGGACCCCTGGCATGTCCGCCGGTTCCCATGCGAAAATGCTTTTGTTATCTCGAAGGAAGGTGACGAGCTCGTCTTCCTATTTGGGATCGAGCTGGACGGAAATGCAGACGCATTTGCCCGAGTTCCCTTATTCAAGCTGCTCTGCCTTGGTCGGGCCGTTTGGTTGGATAACCGTCTTCCGACGGGCACCCTTCGGGGTGATCTCGGGGCCCGGCTGGGGAAGTATGCCGACCAGCGCCAGGGCCTTTTCCTCGCAGCCGTGCGTTGCCTTAAGGTCGTCGCGGACCGTTATGAGACCACCGGGCCCCGGGAGCTTCATGCACCGGTGCCCATAGTGATTCGCAGCCATAAACTTGATCAGGGCGGGACGCCCGAGGATGGCGTTGTAGGGGAGATCGCCGTCCACGACTTCAAAAGTGATCAACTCGGTGCGGAAGTTTACGGAGTCGCCGAAGGTGACGGGGAGGACCACTTGCCCCAGCGGGGTGGTCAAGCTCCCCGGCATGATGCCGAAGAAGGGGATTGCTATGTTCTTGATTTTCGATCGGGTATTTGCATCCGGTCCAAGGCGCCGCCAGAGCAAAGTTGAGGGAATCGCCTCGCCGACCATGACCGGTCGACGACGGTGTTGCTTATGGTCGAGGCGACGACGAGCGCTTTGAAGTCTCGGACATCCTCTGAGGGCGCGTCCCGGAAAGGTGATGGGGACACCGCCCCACTGCAAGGTTGGTCACGGGCTTCCGGCGGTGGCTTGATAGACGGCGCGCGCGCCCTTCACCGCACGGATCGGTATGTGGAGGAGCCACCAAGATTACGCCCACACGGCGGTCACCCTGTTGGAATTCAGATGAGGGCTGCATGGGCACGGACGCGCCGATCCTCCGGCCGTTCATCGCCTTTTGGGAGCGTGGCATCTCTCCAGCCCCCTATAAAAGGCGCCTGTTTGAATACCATGTCCCGCTGACCTCGCAGTCATGGCCGTGAATCTTGTGGAACAGCAAAACTTGTTAGCGCCGGCCGGCCGTTCTCATTGCCCCAAGCTCGACGTTCGCCGAGGGGTCCCGCCGACCGCCCGCCGCTGGGGGCGGCGGCGCTGCTGCGGCCGCATGACGGTTCTCGCTGGCCGGGCGCCGGCGATCGGCCGGCGCGCGCGCGCCTTCGCTTGTTGTCGCATCGTGGCGACTACGAGGAGCCGCCGCCTCGACGCCGCGGTCTTTTCTCGCTTTTGTCGCGCGAGGCCGGTCTCCTTCCTTAGCGCGGATGGTCCTGTTGGCGAAGGCGAGGCCGAGCTTGCCTCGGTCGTAGTCATGCTTCCAAATAACAAAGATCGTCGCGTCGCGATATCGCCCGCCATGCGAATAGCTTTGTTGACGGTGAGCCTCGTAGCAATCTCGAGGTCCTCCGTGAGGCGCCTGTCTCGGACACCAAACTTTAAAGCCTTGATGACGGTTTCATCGGAGATGTTGGGAATCGAAGTTTGCTGGTAAACCGCCGGTGCACGAAGTCTCGCAGATGTTCCCCTTTCTCTGGATAACACGGTCCAGGTCCTTTCCGTGCAGCCGCCTCGTAGTAGCTCGAAGTTGGAGTGGAGCGCTCGCACTGGCGCCATGATCGGAAGGTGCCGGCGATCGTTGAAGAGCTGGCGGGCGGCGCCGCCCGCAATGATGGGAGATAGTTGGCCATCGCGCCTCGTCTCCCGCCGCCAAGATGGCGGTGGAGTATATGGAGAGGAATTCGCGGGGTTCTTGGTCTCGCCGAACCGCTCCATCATCGCCGGTTTAAACCGGCCGGCCAACACTGCCGACGGAGATCATTCGAGCACGCAACCGTAGGTCGAGGCTACCGCCGCCATTCGGGCGTCCGAGTCGCCATCACCGGTGTGGAGAACTCGAGGCGGCGGCGCACCCCGCGTCGACCGCGATGGTCGACGGGAGCGTTGTTACGGTGGCGTCGCGGGTGGTTGCGGGTCTCCCGTCGCTTGAGCCGAACGTCCGAGAGACTTCCGGAAGTACTTGCTGTCCGGGCGAGCATCGCCATCACGCCGCTGGCGACGGGCAAGCCCACGCGCCACCCTTCCCGCCGGAGAGGTAGTGAAGATGGCGTTGGGCGCGAGCCCGGCGGTATCCCGCCGGCGGAGCGCCGGCGGTCATGCGATAGGGGCGGCCGCCGCCACGGGGCGAGACTCGTGAGCCCCAGAGCTCGCTGCCGCCGGGTGTGACGCCGTCGGTCGCTTTGTTGACTCTTCGCCAAGGACCGCCGAAGAGGTCCGAGCCACCGAGCGGGTCACCATGACCGGCGATGGCTCGCAGCGTTCTTGGGCAGCTCTACCGACGGGAGGGCTGAGCCGCCGGATCGGGAGCTGGTCGCACCATGCTCCTCACGCCGAATAGCGGTGATGGCCTGGTCGATGGCGATCTGGGCGAGCCGATGCGCCTCGAGGAGTCTCCGCCACCGCCGTCGCCCCGGGTCGCCACGCCCGCTGCCGCAGCGCCCGCGTTCGCGGGTGGCAAGGGGGCGAGCTGGTTGTCGGGATCGCCACTCGACACGTGGCCCCTGTGGGGCTTTGAGCAGCCTCCTCTAGGATCGGGGACTGTTCTCACTCGGCGAGACGTCCCCGAACCACCAGTCCGGAGCACCAATCGAACTGTTCCGAGCCAGGCTCCGATCGAAGGTCCCGCAAGGCCATAAAGGAGCTCTTTCCCGACCAAGCCGACCACCCCGAGCTCTTTCCCAACCTAGCAGGGCGTTCGACCTTCATCACGGACCGGGCTCCCCCGACCTCCGACCAGCCCGATCCCGATCTTCGCCAAGGGTCGAGCATCGGGCCCTCCACTGGCCATTAACCACGTGTCCAACAATCGCGACCGCCTGAAGCGACCGCACAGAAGCAGGTGGTTCCTTCCGAGGCAGCACGAAGGTCGCTAAAGTCAAAGCCTCACCCCATCATCCGGCCGCAGACAAAGATAGGAGTCCACTCACCCCAGTCGCTAACTGGGCCACGATGGCAACGCGTCATCATCCGACAAAACCGCAGAGAGTGGTGCGCTGTTTCAAGAAGAAGCGCCGACCGCTTTGCTCGAGAGTCTACTAACCCGCGTGGGCAAGGCCGGACAAGACTAGTCACCAAGACAAGGGCTTTCGCACGAGTCCTTCATCCTCTCGGCCCCAATCCCCAATGTAACCCGCCTTTCGGCCAGATAAGGAGGGCGGGGCCCTCGAAGAGGGGTTTTTTTCTTCTTCCTGACTACGCCTTCACGAACTAAGGCTCCGACGCTCTCATATTAGAACCCCTAGGTCTCATTTGTAAAGGCCGTGCAGCCATCGGCATTGAGGGCAATACAGTACCATCATCCGAACTGGAGTAGGGACGTTCGGCCCGAACCAGTATAGATCTTGTGTCCCCTGTTTGATTGTGCCGCCCCTGCTCAAGACGCCTGCCGAGGGTACCTCCCGGACAAGCGAAACTCTGGGCCTCGCCCTCCGTACTACCCTTCACCCTCTTTCTTTGCGGTCGACGGTCCCGATCGTCGACACAACACTTAATAATAAAAGAGAAATTTAGAATTTTAAATGAATTTAGAAAGAAAAACGAAACTAAATGGAGGTCGAATGGGCGAAAACGGGCTCCCAAAAGATTTTAAATGTAGAAAGAGAAAGAAAAAATAATTTTCTGATTTTAGATTTATTTTTTTTGCAGCTTCCACAGAGAGCACAGCGTGCTCTCTGGGCATGGCCAGCGCAAGGGTGAAAGGACAGGGGATGTCACCTAGAGGGGGTGAATAGGCTAATTAAAAACTTTATAGCTAAATGCAATGGAATAAAAATATTGCGGCTAAATAAAATCTCCCGAGTGTCTGAACAACCGGAGTGTCCGGTTATTCAATCCGGATATCGGATAGTCCGATCCCGAGGGTCCTAACCGAGTGTCCGGTATTCAATCCGGATATCTCGGATAGTCCGGATCGTCTGGGTTGAGGAGTCCTGATATCTCGGATTGGAGATTTCGAATGGAGATTTTAAATCTTGCAATTTTTCAACAATCTACTTGAATACAAAAGATCTAAATGCTATGTGTACATGGAGATATTGTAGATCTAGAGCCAAACACAACAAAAGAGTAGATCGGGCAATTTCAAGATTCAAAATCAAATGCTAAAGCAAGAGAAAGAGGCAAACTTGAGACAATGATTTTTCACCGAAGTTCGGATCCTTGGGATCCTACGTCTCGCTGAGGCGGCTCGGTCACACTTGAGCCGGGTCTCTTTCAACCTCTTCCTCCCGGTGTTGCACAAATGCACTCGCGGTCTTCACTCCTTTGATTCCTTCCCTTACGGAGGCGGAACCGCCTTCACAAACTTCCCACGGCCAACCACACAAAGCTCCGGTGGCTCAGAGGCGACCTCCTAGCCGCCTAGGAGTCCTCAACCTCCAAGAGTAACAAATGCTCACGAAGAATAAGCTTGGAGATGAAATCAAGTGCTCAATCAACTCAAATCTCACTCAACCTAGCACCTCACTCCTCAAACTCTCCCCAACCCTTCTCACAAGGGATCACTTAGATCTAAGAGTAAAGAGGTGTTTTGGGGCTCAAGAACAAGGGTATAGCACCTCTAATCAGTGGGAACACTCTCCTTTGAAGTGGGGAAGAGGGGGCTTTAAATAGAGGTCCCAAGAAAACTAGCCGTTGAAACAACTCTGCACAATCCGAGACTCGGATAAAACCGGATACTTCGGATTGCACCGAGAAACAAGAATAGAGGAGTCAACCCGAGTGTCCGGATTGAAGTCCGATACTCCGGATTGCTTCTGAGCACCGACTTAAAACGAGCATAACTTTTGACTCCGGACCGATTTCAGTGATTTTGGACTCTCCAAAGCTAAGAACGAGGGCTACACAACTAACAAGGTCTCACTACCCAAAACTCAAAGGATAAACACAGATTTCACAAAGAAATCAAGAGAGACCTACAACCCTCACTTTAGGCACTACCAACACCACTCTCTTCCTAAGATTCACAAGGATGGATCACTTGAGCACTTGACACATCTAAAAGTCATTCGACATCGCATCCCTCTTAATAGTACGGCAATCCTTAGACTCAAAATAAATCAAAGATAATATAAGTCTAGAAATAATCACTTGCCGCCTTCTTTCTTAATGTCGATGCATGAAGACCTTCACCATATAATTGATGACATCTTCGCTTTGTCCAACTCGACTCGATTCACCTCATGAGACTCTCGTCCTATCAACCTTGACTTGATCATCCTCTCGACGATCTCCACGCCAAGTCGCTCTTGACTTAGTCCTCAACTCTTGGTGACACCGCCGCCTTGTTGACCTCGACAATGATCATCCTCCAAGATACCTTGGTCATCATACACATACGGGACCTAATTCTTTCCAAACTACTCATGAAAGACATTAGTCCCAAAAGCTCAATAGATATGAATAGAGTTGATATTTGTGAGCGATTGATTACAACAAGTGTTTCATATAAAGAAGCACAATATAAATGGAAACACTTGACATAAGAAATGTTCTCTACTAAGTACATCATGATGAATATGTAATTGATCTATATGCACTAGAGAGATATATAATTGCCAATAGGATGAATCAATTAAATCATGGCAAGGATCACAGACTTTACTTAAGTAAAGCACATGATAGAATATACACGAATTGTACATGTGCAAATAATATTTGGAGTAAGAGTAAATATGTGATCCAACACTAGATAAACTTCACTAAGAGAATTGCATGAGAAAATATACAAATAAAACATGCATGCACCAAGTCAATCTATAGCAATATGAAGTTTAACTCTAGTTAATACATGCATACTATAATGAACTCAAATGAATATATATGCACAAATAAATATGACATGAACCAATGTGCATATATATAATCAACATGCTACTTGGAGTTCACTATGCATTTGCACGAAAGGAATGCAATAACAAATATAGAATAGATACCAAAATTGCATACCTTATCTTTGCTTAACCTTCCTATTTGATTTTCCTCTAAATAGATGAGACTGATACTCAACTAGGCAATAACAAGTTAGTCTCATAGCAATATAATCATATTAGAGGTTTGTCATTTGCTAAGCACTAAGTTAAGCATTTACTTAATTGCATAGATTTTCATTATGAGTGTTTGTCATTAATCACCAAAATAACATAAGTGCCTAGATGCACTTTCAAAGGGAGGAAGGCCAGGGTGGTGGTCGGTCGCAGTGGGTCTAATGGTGCGGCGAATCGCGCAAGACCTGGTGCCTATTTGGGAGGAGTCACGGTTGCGGTGAATTTCACGGAAAGATGACGGTGATGGCTTGGGTTACCTCCAAAATTCGCGATCTTTACAAGAGGGAGCACTTGGGGATTTACGCAATGCGATGGGGTGGAGGAGAGCTCACGGCTTTATAGCCCGAAACAAGCATATTTATGGAAACCATAATTTGGGATCAAATCAGATTGAGAGGAAATTTTGGCAATAGAGCACTAAATTTAGGAATTAACACCATAGGTGGAAAGAGGAGATTTGGTGCGGGATTGATGGAGCTTGGAGCTTCTTTCTTGCTTTAATGGTGGGAGGAAGAGAAGAAGCTTCTTCAGTCCTGGCCAGCTGACTAGAAGAAGCTATGGTGAGTTGCTTTCATTTTTTTAAATATAGAAGGATTTTTGAAAAGATTGCACATTAGGTTAAAAATTCTTAAAAATCTCAAAAAACTTTCGATTACTTTGTACTTAATAAAATTATTTTTAAAAAATAAATTATAATTTGCCGAGAGACACGTGTGCAGCGAGGTCGCCGACCAAGAACCTCGCCGCGTCGGTAAAGCCACCGATGGCGCATCAGTGGAACCATTTGGACTGCGTTCTCCGGCGCACGCCCTATCTCCCGATTTTCTTTTCCCAAAGACGTAATGTATGGTCCTTTCCTTTTCGGGACGTTTGTTTCCTTTTCCTTTATTCCAAGAAGTTTGTTTCCTTTTCCTTGTTGATGCTAGAGGTGAGGAAGGTCATTTGTGGGCCACGAGGATGATTTGGAAAAATATGGAAAAAAAAGCTGCGCCACATCATTGGATCCATAAGGAAAAAGATAAAAATAAATAATGCTTTCGCTGGCATTTGGTTCCGAGAAAAATTGAAAAAATTAAGCAAAGACTCACAAACCGTTGGTTCCTTAGATAAAAATAAAAACAAAAATTCAGCGCTCTCCGTATATTTGAAATTAGGCTCTATGGGGCTAGATCAGTAGAAAAGTCTCGAGAAGGGTCATATTCGAAAAAAATACGATCACAATGCGGGACTATAAAAATTCAAGTCTTGTTTCCTTGCATGTGGATCCTCCTGCTTATTTCCTTGTTTGATTCACCTCCTTCCAAATATGTAGTACGTACAATTTTAGCTAGTAAAAAATTCAAGTCTGGTTTCCTTGCATGCGGATCCTCCTTATTTATTTCCTTGTTTGATTCGCTCTCCTTCCAAATATGTAGGTGGGGAGGTCCTTTGTGGGCCACCAGGATGATTAGACACACTAAATAATGGTCATCGGATGTGGGTGAGTAAAACTGAGGAAAGATCTGAGATGTTCATTTTGATGAATGCAAGTTTTTGGGGACATTTTGCTGGGTGCACGAACATTGGGCCATCTCTAATGAGGTACATTATTTAGGATGGACGTAGGAAAAATTGCTTAGGTGCATTATAAAAGGGTATAGATGTAGCATTGTCTTAGCACCTAGGGATGCACGTACTCATTTTTTCCATTCTTTCTCTTTGATTTCTCGGAGTGTATCGGCTTTGACCTTTCTTAATTTGCATGCTGTAGCAGGAAGCTAGCTATCTTATCGTCATCACTTTATGTTTATTACTAGTTGGTTTCATGTCGCTACGAAGATTTGTTCAACATCGATGGAGCAGCGCGCGGGAGATTCACGTTTGAGGTTGGTTGTATTTTCTTCGTTACGCATCAGTGCGTTATCTTATCCCTTGCACCCATATTTTCTTCACCCGCATCAAATTATGTCCCTGTGAATCTATGATTCATCAATCTAAACAACCCGTGCTGATGGAAAATGCGTGCAAGAAGTACTCCAGAGAAAGAAAATGTTAGACTCACATGCGATGCGATAATTAAAATGTCAGACGAAGGGAGGGAGGCGAGAGCGAGGCAGGGGGAGCTGGTCGCCAACCAGGGTTGGCAAAATTGCGAAAAACCATTCGGTTTTCGCGGTTTTCAATTTTGCCGTGCCGGTTTGAGATTCAAAACCGTTCGATAAACCGATCTAATTTAAAAAAAAAAAATTGAAAAAATTTATTAGTTGAAAACCGCTCGAAAACTATTGGAAAACCGCGGTTTTCGCAAAAAAAAACCCGCTCAAAAAACCATTTTTCAGAACATTCAATTGGTCAGTTGGTTTTTCTCGAAAATCGAGCGGTTTTTAGTTGAAAACCGAATGCTTTTCGATTTTTTTCAAAAAAAATCAATTTTTTTTATTTCTTAACCCTTCGGATTCTGACGGTTTTCAAGCGGTTTTTCGAGCGATTTTTGCGAGTTTTCACGGTTTCAGTTTTGTAAACCCTGTCGCCAACGAGGCAGTGGAGGTGGTACACGAGGAGGGGGCGGCAGTTAAGTGAGCGTTAGATCAAAATTCAACGGTGCAAACAATCGACCGTGGTTTAGAAAAAAAAGGGTGAATGTGCAATAGTTGCCTCCATATTTTTTTTAGTTTATTGAGAGCTAATTTTAGATCAATATCACTAAAGTTATGTTTTTATTTTTGGCTTACAGGTTGAAACCAGCCTTTTGTCTTAAACAGCTTAAAATCAATCCACTTTTATATGTGGTAAAGATAGATAAATTTAACCAAACTTTAGTGGTATTAATCTAAAACTATCTCTTAATAAATAAATAAAATACGATAGCTTTTGGCTTTTAGCTATACGGACACTTGTGACTTTTATAAAATCAAGTTAAAAAATCACTCATTTTTTTAGATTTAGATTTTTTATCTTTTAAATCAGAGAAAAAACCCTAAAAGATTGCAATCGCAACGACAGTTCAGAACACTTTGATGTAACGAAAGTGAAGGCATGATTTGAACGCTGTAGCGTTCTCCTGTTCTCAGAGTTGTCCTTGCATACTGGAGAAAAAAAGCAACCGGTAGGTTGAACTCGTCAGTTGTCACTTCGTAGGACAGTCGAGTGCCGCCCTAGTAATTGTCCTCCGTTGGTGTTGAACTTGCACGTCGCAATAGTGAGCACTGTGAATTGTACCGCGTCCAGGGTTAGTAAAATCGAAAATTCGATTTTCAAATGTTTTTTTTTATTTTCGAAAATCAGTAAAAATAGAGCAAAAATTAGTAGAAACCGAGGAAGTTTGAATTCAAAAGTTTTGAACTCAGCGGTCAAACAACTACAGAAAAACGAAAATCAAGCGATTTTACCGATTTTTGAGCGGTTTCCTCGATTTTCACTGATTTTTCGATCGATTTTTAGCGCAACAAAGGAAAATTGAGAAAAATCCAAAACAAATTATAAAAAAATCCCAATTAATCCATAAAACACCTCAGAGGAATTTAAATAATTTTTAAAATCATTTATTGCTTATAAAAAATCCAAAATAGCAATTAATGAAAAGGAATAAAGACATTGTCAAATTTTTATAAAAATTTACAAGATTTCTTACATTCTAAAATTTTAATGTAACCATAACTCATGCTAAAGGATCATGTACTAAAACTTTTAGAAATATTAGACTACATTTAGTACCCATATAAAATCAAAAACAGAAGAGCATATACAATGATAGTAGCACTTTTAGAATTTTTAAAATATACATATATCTGATCATCATCTAAAAATGCTACAACATCATTATAATTACGTTAGAATATCACACAAAAAGTTTAAGAAATGTTAGACTTCATTTTTGCCTCTAGAATTAACAGTATCATTGTCAGAATTTTTTTAAAATACATAGGTATGATAATCATCTAAAAATTTTATAACATCATTAGCATTGCCTCAGGACCTCACAAAAATTTTCAAAATAATTAACATTTTTTGCTATTTTTTTAAAAAAAATTAAATTTACATTTGAACTCTATAGTTTACGGAACTGTTTTTATTGTCGAGCCGCCTCGATACAAACAAAAATCATCGATTTTGTGAACCTTGCCTACGTCATGTTGCCAAAGGATGGAGTAAGCATCAGCATTTGACGGACTCTTTCTCTTGGATATTTTCTGTCCTAGTTATGGTGTCATATATCCATTGACGGCTGAGAGCAGCAAATAAACATTTACCTACTTCTCAAACCCCTCTTCCATCTCTATAAAATCTCTAACAAAAAATAAAAAATTATAACAAATTTTGAAGCTTCTTGTAGGACAGACGATTACGAACTTTAGTGTGGATAAAGATGAACATGCTTCAATTATGCTTGCATCCATTAGAAGAAGCGTAATGTGAAACGATCCGCTAAGTAAACTTCTAGAGCTAAGGTATATCCGAATTGAACACACCGTATCAATGTGCTGCAAGTTAACAAAGAGAACAGTAACTACAAGGTGAAAATACGAGAGTAGCATTACATTTAAGATGATATAAGAAAAATACCAGAAGTTATTTTGAGATCATGTGCCGTCCGCTCAGCTAGAGCACTCGTGAACGTTCCAACCCTTATTTTGTACAAATCGACCTCTTGAAGAGTGTCCACGGCGCTATCAGTATTATCAGCAAGCGCTTGAAAAACATCTTGAAGATCTCGCAAAAAAGTGCGAGTTGTGCCATACATGTAGTGCATCCGGGGGTTCAAGACAACAGTTGCGAAGTGAAGGAAATATGTCTATATCTTCGTTGTAACGTATGTGTGAGAACAAGATATTATGTGCAAGAGAAGAACGTATTATCGGCGTTCATATAAGTTTCTCGCATTAGATCGTCCATTCTTAGGTCCACGACGTTCATGTATAAGTCGAATGTACCTGGAGAGTCATGGAACAAGCTATCAGAATATACTGTTCATTTCTTTTTTCTTTTTCTATTTTTTAAATTCAGATTTTGCTCCAAAACGTCTCATGAATTCGGTTTTTTAAAAAATCATCCTAGATGTCACAAACCTATTAATACTAATTTTACAAAAGTGTGGAATAAATTTTTCTAAATTTGAGTTTGAATTTAACCGATTTACCGAGTTGGTATGAAATATTGAGCTGGTTCGATACGATCGATAATCTCGATATTGATTATCAACTATATTGTAAACCCTGCTTGCGGCTTCAACTACGGGCTGGAGCCTAGAGGGAGGTATGGGCAAGCCAGATGTGCGTGCTCCCTCGACTCACCCAAAGCCTGCTTGGCGTGAGAAAACTCATGGAGTGGGGCCGATCAAACCGATCAACGGGCAGAAAGGTGTCCTGACTGCTACTTAAGCGGGCGGATTGTCCGATCGGTCCAGATTACACAGCAGCGCTTAAGCTAGATTAGAGCTGTCCAAACGGGCGGGGCGGATTGTCCGATCGGTCCAGATAGGCCGGTTTAAAAAAATAGTCGTTTATAGTCGTTGCAGATTTAAAAATTCATAAAAAATTAGAAAAATTCGGAAAAATCCTAAATTTTTTCCTATAAATAGGTGGTCGCCCCTCCTCATTTCTACACAGCAGCGCTTAAGCTAGATTGTCGAAATCAGTATAGTATCTAGATGTTCCGAATGCATTGGATGTCAATACCCAACGGGCACATCAGAAGATTTGATTGTGATCAGCGCGAACACATTAATTCACAGGTTTTCCAGCTCCTTCATCAGATCCAATCCAATCCCAACATCCTAGATTTTCCAGAGACATTTGATTAAATATTATAATAATTGTCGCAATAAGCTAAAAGAAAAATTTAGTACTGTGACTTTTTCTCGTGTCTTTGACATCCGATATATGGAGATTGTCAAAACCATTGGTATGTTGCTAAATACTTGCTTTCATTTTTAGAACTTTTTTGATTCCACTGTTGCTTTATCTGGAGTTTATTATTCAACCTCTCCTTTAATCGTGCATCATATTTTAGAAATTGCTACCCACTTAAAGAGCCACGAAAATGATAATATATTGCGGAAGTCGTTTATGCTATGAAAACTAAAATTTTAAAATATTGGCAAGAAATTCTTATGTTATATGCATTTGCATTTATTTTAGATCCTAGAGCTAAAATTCGGGATTTTGTAATGTTCTCTCACTTCTAAGTGATGCGGTAGGTTCGCCACTTCTCACCGTGAAAGATTCCAGAGAATTTATCTTGTATTTTAGCTTTTCTTAATTTATATATATATTTAAAAAGTTTTATTCATCATTTTAGAGCAACAGAGAGAAATCACATCCATTTCAATACCCAACGGGCACATCAGAAGATTTGATTGTGATCAGCGCGAACACATTAATTCACAGGTTTTCCAGCTCCTTCATCAGAATTTTGACAATAATCACCCAACACCGAGGCCAATCCCACTTGACAACAAAAAGAATCTCTCAAGAATGACTACTCTGCTGCCTACCTGCCTACTACCTACAACAGAACGGCGACGCTCAAGAGCAGCGCGGTGACGACGAAGCGGACGAATGACGAGACGTCGCCGACTGCCCTCTGGGAGCTGGAATCCGCCGCCGTGGAGTTTGAGGATGGTGCCAGGGAGGAGCCATTCAGCAACGCGGTGCCGTTCTTCCCCCCACTGAACATTAAAAGAGGTGGAAGAATTGAGTTGAAGGCACTTGCATTGGTTAAAAGATGCTGCGAGAAATGAGCATACCTTCCGGCATAAACACAAGATCCGAGACCTGCAAAAACAGCGAGCACGAGATGAGTCTAAGCATGCACATAAACAGACGGCAAGAGCAATCCGGCACGGTTATTGTGCTTGATTCTTTATTACTTGGATCGGTCGTCGTGATCACGGCGACACCGCTGAAGTAGCAGGTCCCTGAGCCCATCCCCGTTCCATGGTAGTACTCATTGAACGCGTACGTCGCGTGCGCCTCGACAGTGTCCGGATCATAGCACGGCTTCCCCTGCATCAGCACGGAGCAGTCCACCTTCCCCGGGCCACAAGCCCAGTCGAGGGCAGCCTGCAGCATCTTCTGGTCCGCGCCCTCCCGTGCGATGCAGTAGGTCTGGTTCGTCGTGTCGTTAGCGAGCAGCACACCGGACCCCGTCAAATGCAGGGTGTACGCCGGGATGCCGTTCATGTCGAACAGCCCCCAGTACTTCTCGGAGGTCGACCCGGGGCGGGTGTCCTCGTCGTACAGCTCGTAGATGTACGTGGGCACAGCCACTCCGGGGTGCTTCGGCGTGCCGGTGCTGTTCATCACATGCCGGATCAGGTTGCTGTTGTACGTGTCGGCGTTGTCGGAGGTGGCGTCCGGCTCGGTGGATGGGTCACCCTTGTGTGGCCACCCGGTCTCCGTCACCATGACCGGCACATTGGTGACGTTGAGGTACGCCATGGCGAAGTAGGCCGCGTCCACAACTGCGTCGAAGACGTTGGTGTAGTGCAGCAGGGTGTTGGCGTCCACCGCCTCCTTGTTCGGCGGCAGCGGCCGGAACAGCGCGTAGTCCAGTGGGATGACGCCGTTGGAGCGCATGTAGTCGTAGTACGGGTACACGTTGAGCATGAGCGGCGAGCCGGTGGACTGCAAGAACTTGAGCAGTGGCACCAGCACGGGGTCCAGCGAGCGGTTGAAGAAGGCCTGGGAGGGCGGAAACGAGTCGAGGATTATGGACGACGAGTGCGGCGTCGAGATCTTGATGTACCGGTCGAGCGCCGCGGCCACCAGCGCGTTCTGGAGGTAGCGCATGGCGGGCATGAGGAGCGGCGCGGTGTTGGGGAGCGTGGAGAGCACCTCCGAGCCCACAGCGATGGCCGTGATGTTCACGGCCGGAAAGTGGGCGGCCACATTGCGGGTGACCCAGTTGGCCGCCGTGGCGTTGGAGTTGCCGACGGCGAGAAGCTGCTCGTTGGGGACGGAGACGATGACGCGGATGCCGGTGTTGGCGAGGGCGGCCATCATCGCCGGGTCGGCGTCGTAGAGGCGGACGTGGCGGATGTTCTGCGAGCGGAGCAGCGTCGTGATCTGCGTCGGTGCCGGCACCGATGACATGGCCGTGCCAATGTTCACGCCGATGTACGCCCCTGCGCTCCCATGACAAGTTCAGAAAAGCACTAGCAACAAAGTATACTGAACAAACGTGTCATGGATTTTTTTGGGTGAGACAGAGAAGCGCATTATAAGGCAGGAATCTTGAAATTTTAACAGAAGTACGTACTTCTTTACCAAGAAATTAGCACAATGGAAAACAGTGACAAGCTATTGTGAAAACAAACAAGGATGCTCATGCAATTGCAAATGGAGTATTATCAGTCGATGCACTTTTTTAACAAAGCATTATAAACAAACTAAGATCGATCCTACTACTAATAAATGTGGAAGTGCAAATAAAAAAAACAAACGACCAAATGTGGCACACCAGTTTCCCTATTGGAAAAACGAGCATGGGATGGGAGAGATGGGAGAGGGAAACCGAGCTAGCACGCAGGAGCCACCACCCAGTGCTTCCGTGCGGCCACCCGCGTAATCCCGGGCTTTATTCGGTGGCAACGGCGCCGCCTTCTGCGATTTGCGCTGCACTTGCGCAGACAAGGCCCGCTTGCTTCTACTGCAGCAACGCTATCGACGTGACTTCATTAATTACGTGGGGCCCGGCAGCTAGAGCAAGACACTGCCAGGTGGTCCCGTAAACGACACCCTTCACGGTGCAGTCAAACGATGGACTGCACCTTGCTGTGCGCGCTCGGTGTCGAGTCTGACACGCTCGAGGGAAACTTTTCTAGGCATTTTCCCTAGTTTTTTTTTCACAAATTTGGTTTCTGCCCTTTTTACCGAATGTAAAAGACACTTATCTCCTGTGTTACGTTCCAACAACACTACAGCCCAAGCACAGCGGCGGGCAGGGAGCGGTGCATGGTACCAGGGAGCGGAACGTACCTTTCACAACCAGAAGGTTAGATTTGTAATTTTATTTGGAGCTATATTTGAAAAAAAAAGTTAGAAAAGTTATCAATTCCCGTGCAGGCCAATAAAAGGGTGATCCGTCGTGACCATTAACACCAAAACCCACTCTGCGACGGTCAAAGGTTTGACGGTGCTATACTGCTAGATGGTAGTGAAACACCCCGAGTCACTGACCTGTGCCCAACTTAAGCAGACCATTGACATTAACATGGTTGAGACCGGGAGTGATTGTGATTATTAGTGGGAGAAGAAAAGAGGCAGACAAGGAGGGCCCACAAAGCCTGATGCTAAAGATGTGTCATTGTCCAAACTCTTTCGGCCTAAACATATGCACAGCACAAAGCGATCATAGATTCATAGCTAGCTGTCGCTAACTTTATTATGCGACGCTGCATTTTTTAGTACATAGATTGATTGAGCTGTGGTGACCGTTTGATGCGCCATGCTAGCCAGTAGCCCAGTAGTATTCCTTCCCCTAGCTACAAGTAAATCTTATTCTAACCCAGTTAATTCGATATGATAATGAGACCAGATGTTCCTATGGAACGTGCTTAACTCCATATAAAAACTGGTAGTACACGTGAAGGGATCAACGGATACATGGCATGTAAAAGCTCAGAGAAGGAATCCCAGGAAGACCAAGTAGACAAGCAGAGAGTAGGGTGAGCAAGACGGGTAGACAAATACAAAACCAAAAGTTACCGACTGATTAACCAGTACTCCAGAGTTCAAACTACTTAGTAATAACTCAACTAAGTTTATTCAGTTCCTATGTTTTGGTGTTTGTATTAATGTAAGAAAGCTAACGGTTGAACTTTACCCAACGGGACAAGTCTAAATACACCAGACAACAAGACGACAAACAAAAACCCGAGGGGAAAGGGACATCACTCGAGAGTCGAGACTCGACTAGTCTCAATCACACTCCGCCTGGGTTTCCAGGATTGCAACAAGAAAACTAGCCTAAAAAAACAAGCGGAGAAGCACAGGGGATAAGTTATAACAAAAAATGGGGAGAATGATCCATCAATCCATTCGTTCAAACCCAAGAATGCAAAATAGTGTCACCATCAAAAGGGGGCATGAGATCAGAGCAACAAGAAAAGGGATGTGAAATCTCACCATCTTCACCGTGAACAACCGAGACGGCCAGCAGCAAGAGGGAGAAGAAGAAGAGCTTCTTCATGTTGTCACAACAAAAGCCCAGGAACTCCAAACACCTTTATGCCTGGTCTCCCCAAAGAAACCAATCTCTTCCTTCCTGTATCTCTCTCTTCCCCTCTCTTTTCTCCCTCCCAACTGGGAAGAAGCAAAAGGCAATTAGCTACCTCCTTTACTCCAAGCTCCAAACTGCCTAAGCCAGGATAGAAGGAGGATGCCAAGAAGAGCAAGCCAAAGAAGTAAAAGGGCAAGCAGGAAGAAGAGGGGGGAGGAGAGAGAGACGAAAAGGAAGAAGCAGTGGAGAGGGGTGTGGCAAGCGGGGCTATAAATATGAGAAGACAGAAAAGGAGGGTCTTTTGTACAAAAGTAGGACCAAGGTCCAATGGGAGGGGGAGCGGGAGCCCATCAAGGAGTCGAAACGGATCCGTTACTCGCCGAGCACTCCTCCCGGTGCCTTGCTCCTCAGTGACAGCTGGGACCATCACGTTTGGTCGGTCCACATGTCAGCGGATTGGATTTCTATTGGGCCCATCAATCTAGCCGACGGTGGCAGCACTGATCACGTGGCGAATGTCAGGCATCCAACGGCTGCGATGTGATCTCGGGGCCAGGAGGCGGTCGGTGCGGGTTTGCCTCTCGCGCACCCGCTCAGCCACGACCCATACGTTCGTACGTTCGACTGAGTTGTAGACCAATAGAAATTTCCTGACCCACATATCAGCGTCTGTAATCGATGCACCGGCTTTCGCAGCTGCGCGTCACAGCGAGGCGTGTGGCGTGGGACAACGGGAAAGAAACGAACAAACCCCAATAAAGCGCTGCCAGCCTCTCCCCACGGACATGCGGGCCAGAAGTCTGGACCCGCATGTCATTTACAGTCTGACGCCAGGCTCATGGGGCAGTGCTACTGTGCAACAGACGGTAGACACGCGCTTCGAGGTGGAGGGATGGGCCCGGGATGACGTGGCGCTGCAACGGTCAAATTTCGCGACCGTCGAACCGGCGGCGGCGGCGGCAGCAAGCGTTGTGAGCGGTTCGGTTCTGTTCGGCGCGGTGCTTGCGGTGGCACGCACGAACACACTGGCTTCTCGATGGTCATCACAGCTCTCAGCGCCTCGGCAACATGCACGCGGTACAAACGACTACTGCAATGACGAGCTTTTTTTATTAAAGAACCTCGCTATCGAATAGTCCGGGGTTCTTTAACAAAAAGGGTTTCTTCAATTATCAAAGTTGTACCCATAGGTAATATAGGAATCGCTTCCTGCGATCGTAGTAATCTTTCCAGCGTTCATCGTGATTGACTGGAAGTATTTAGACTCTCTTAAGATGGTATTTGTTATGCCACTATCAACAATGCATATCTCTTCTATTTGGGCGCTACACGATTTCTTTTCTCACTTTTTCAATCCATTCGCCGGTAGAGTTTCGTGCTGATAACGTGTTAAGGAACCTCGCTATCGAATAGTCCGGGGTTCCCGAACAGATCTGAATTGGAGAACATAGAGAGAAAGAGAGACACAAGTTTAGGGAGAACGGCGACTGAATTCTTTATTGCTATTCTGATTGCTTCGTACATTGGAGGACCCCTCCTCCTTATATGGTAGTCGCCTAGGGTTTCGGCTAAGGGACTATCGTGGGATTTCATTGGACCACGTGGTTTCCCAACACTTTTAAGCGATTTTTTTATATAAGTCATAAAATATATATAACTAACAAAAATCAAAAGTTAAAAGATATGTTAGATTTTTTTTGCAGTTTATTGTTAAAATAAATTAGCTATTTGTTAAACGACAGTCGCTTTTCAGCTCAGAAACCAAAAAACAGATTTTTAGAAAAGTTACAGCTCCTTCAAACAGACCTTTACATTCTCACTTTCTCCTTGGGTGTGATGCTCCAACACCTTGGTCGTAAGGGTATGTTCAAGGCTTCACTGTTGCCGGCAGCCTCGCTGGTCTATACTGGAGCCAAGCCACCATGGAGGAGGAAGGGAGGAAAGGCAGTGGCTCGTATGGGTGAAAACGGAAACGGAATTTCCGACCGTTCCGGAGAAAAACGAAAACGGAAGTCTTTTTTCGGAAATGGAAACGGAAAATGTCGGTACGGAAACGTAAACGGAATTTTTTTGTCGGAAACGGAAACGGGAGAGCCATTTCCGTCGGAAACGAAAACGGAATCAGAAATTCCGTATAAGTGAAACCGGAAATTCCATCGGAAACTTGGCCCATTTGGCACAAAAAGGATAATGGAGAATTTACATTTATTTTCGAAATAAAATAATTTTAGAAATACAAATGGCTTTATAGAAAATATCAAATAGAGCTCAAAAATTCCGAAAAAATTCTCAAAAATACTTTGGAACATTTTGAACCTAGGAAAATTATTTCGAGCATATTTTTGGTTTCATTTTTCATGAATAAATTAATTATATAAATCTAAAAATAGTAAAATGGCATTTATAAATTCCGGGCTAAATCTCAGAAAATCATAAATGAATAATGAACAATAATATGCAAATTTTAGGGCATTACATCTTTATAGTTCGAGGAGCAAGAGGATGTCGATGATAATGATATGGAGGAGGATATGATGGTTTGATCTGGGGAAAAATAGCTAGCCTTCAAATGACAAATTTGAGAAAAAACTTTATAGTGATACCGGTGAATATAACATTGTTCTTGTATCCACCTTTGTGATGGAATGAGTTATATTATTTTTGTGGTCATATATATTGTGATCATGTATTACGTTCTTGTGGAATTTTCCACTTTCGTTTCCGTATTCGCTCCGTTTTGTTCCTCATCCGTTTCGACTATTATTCGTTTTCGTATCCGTTTCCCGGGTTTCCGATTCCGTTTCCGTTACCGGTAAAAGATGTGGAAACAGCAACGAAATGACCATTTACCGACCGTTTCCGTTCCGTTTTCATCCCTAGTGGCTCGTAGTGTGTGAGAACTCTTACGAAAGCATACGTGGTTTATCGGAGCCTATGGGCGTGTAGCCCATGTACAAAACGAGAGAAATGTACATGTCTGCTTACCAAATCTCATGTGGTGGCCAGTGCTAATTGTGGTGACTCACATATAGTTTTTTTAGGATTTAGAAATATGTGCTCGATAAATTAAAATATGATTAATATTCCAACTTGCTTTTGATGATGACTAAGATGGCTATATAAACATATGGGGTGTATGGGTGGATATTTTTAGATCGCAACCGAATTACTGAATCGAACCGAATTAACTGATTATTTCAGTTTTTAGGTTTTCAGTTCGGTTTTTATTTTAGTATTATTCGATTTTTGGTAAATTTTTTTGTTTCTAAAAAACAAAATTACTGAATGAATAGCCTATGTACAATACCACTTTTATAATGTTCTTTCTAAAGCCATCAAATAATTCTCATATTGTATAGTCGAGGATGCCGACTAAAGGGGGGTGAACAGACGGCTTTTAAAAATTTACTCCTACAAATTTCTACAAAGCAATTCACCCCTAATTACCCTAATGCCAAAATCTTAACAATTATTAATGCGGAAGCGATAAACTAAGATTTTAAAAATTAAAGCTTAAATCAACTAGGCTCACTATGTGCACTAACTAATTATGTCTCTAACAAATATTGCAATCCTAAAGACAAGCAATCGATCAATTTAATTCTATGAATATAAATTGCTTGAATATAAATAACGAACACAATGCAAGCACAAGAGACACAATACTTTTTATCATGGTGTTCGGAGACTTGCCGGTCTCCCCCAATCCACGTTGAGGTTAGCCCAAACGAATTGGACTGGCTTCACCAATTGAGCACCCACCTCGAATCTACTAGTGGTTGCTATTTTCCCTTCCGAGTAGGCGAGCACCGACCTTCACAATTTTGCCGGGGCTTCTCACAACCTCCGTTGAGAGCTCCCGCATACGACGCTGAAAGGACAGGGGATGTCGCCTAGAGGGGGGTGAATAGGCGAATTAAAAACTTTGTAACTAAATGCAGCGGAATAAAAATTTTGCAGCTAAATAAAATCTCCCGAGGGTCTAAGTCCGGAGTGTCCGGATTTTTATCCGGATACTCAAATGTCCGGATCTGTCGGGTTCAGAGTCCGGATACTCGGATTGGATCCGAGGGACTCGAGGCCGAGTGTCCGGACTTATCTCGGATACTCGAAATGTCCGGACTATCCGGATTCAGAAGTTCGGATACTCCGGATTTAACACCTCGAAATGAGATTTTAAATCCCTGCAATTTTTCAACAATCTACTTGAATACAAAATATCTAAATGCTATCAGGTACCTAGAGATATTGTAGATCTAGAGCCAAACACAACAATAGAGTAGACCGGGCAAGTTCAAGATTCAAAATCAAATACTAAAGCAAGAGTAAGAAGTAAACTTCGAGACAATGATTTTTCACCCGAAGTTCGGATCCTTGAGGGGATCCTACGTCTCCGTTGAGGCGGCTCGGTCACACTTGAGCCGGGGTCTCTTTCAACCCTCTTCCTCCCGGTGTTGCACAAATGCACTCGTCGGTCTTCACTCCTTTGATTCCTTCCCTTACGGAGGTGGAACCGACATTCACAAACTTCCCACGGCCAACCACACAAAGCTCCGGTGGCTCGTAGGCGACCTCCTAGTCGTCTAGGAGTCCTCAACCTCCAAGAGTAACAAATGCTCATGAAGAACAAGCTTGGAGATGAAATCAAATGCTCAAACAACTCAAAACTTACTCAACCTAGCACCTCACTCCTCAAACTCTTCCCAACCCTTCTCACAAAGGGAATCACTTAGATCTAAGGGTAAAGAGGTGTTTTAGGGGCTCAAGAATAAGGGTATAGCACCTCTAATCAGTGGGAACACAGCCCCTTTTTCGAAATGAGGAAGAAGGGGGCTTTAAATAGAGGTCCCAAAAACTAGCCGTTGAAGACAGCTGCGCACAATCGGGAGACTCCGGATAAATACCCCGGATACTCCGGACAACCCGAAGTGTCCGGACTTAACACCGGATACTCCGGACCAACTGAGAGCAGCCACCGAGGGGATTAACCCGGAGTGTCCGGACCAAATGTCCGGATACTCCGGATTGCCCGAACAGCACTGAGCAGCCCGACGAAAACGAGCATAACTTTTGACTCTGGACTCCGATTACAGAGATCTTGGACTCTACCAAAAGCTAAGAACGAGGGCTACACAACCAACAAGGTCTCACTACCCAAAACTCAAAGGATAAACACAGATTTCACAAAGAACCCTCACTTTTCGGCACCACCAACACCACTCTCTTTCTAAGATTCACAAGGATGGATCACTTGAGCACTTGACAAATCTAAAAGTCATTCGACATCGCATCCCTCTTAATAGTACGGCAATCCTTAGACTCAAATTAAATCAAAGATAATATAAGTCTAGAAATAGTCACTTGTCAGTCTTTTTCTTAATTAGGTGCATGAAGACCTTCACCATATAATTGATGACATCTTCGCCTTGTCCAACTCGACTCGATTCACCTCATGAGACTCTCGTCCTATCAACCTTGACTTGATCATCCTCTCTGACGATCTCCACGCCAAGTCGATCTTGACTTAGTCCTCAACTCTTGGTGACACCGCCGTCTTGTTGACCTCGGCTTAACGATCATCCTCCAAGATACCTTGGTCATCATACACATACGGGACCTAATTCTTTCCAAACTACTCATGAAAGACATTAGTCCCAAAAGCTCAGTAGATATGAATAAATTGATATTTGTGAACAATTGATTACAACAAGTGTTTCATATAAGGAAGCACAACATAAATGGAAACACTTGACATAAGAAATGTTCTCTACTAAGTACATCATGATGAATATGTAATTGATCTATATGCACTAGAGAGATAATTGCCAATATGATGAATCAATTAAATCATGGCAAGGATCACAGTCTTTCCTTAAATTGAAGCACATGATAGAATGTACACGAATTGTACATGTGCAAATAATATTTGGAATAAGAGTAAATATGTGATCCAACACTAGATTAAACTTCACTAAGAGAATTGCATGAGAAGATATACAACTAAAACATGCATGCACCAAGTCAATCTATAGCAATATGAAGTGAAGTTTAACTCTAGTTAATACATGCATACTAAAAACAAAGCACATAATGAACTCAAATGAATATATATGCACAAATAAATATGATATGAACCAATGTGCATATATATAATCAACATGCTACTTGGAGTTCACTATGCATTTGCACGAAAGGAATGCAATAACAAATATAGAATAGATACCAAAATTGCATACCTTATCTTTGCTTAACCATCCCACTTGATTTTCCTCTAAAAGATGAGACTGATACTTAACTAGGCAATAACATGTTAGTCTCATAGCAATATAATCATATTAGAGGTTTGTCATTTGTTAAGCACTAAGTTAAGCATTTACTTAATTACATAGATTGTCATTATATGCGTTTATCATTAATCATCAAAATAACATAAGTGCCTAGATGCACTTTCAGACGCCTCCACACGCCGTCTAGGTATCGGCAAACACCGAGAGTAACAAGTCAAGCCTTCCCGCTCGAGCTTTACCTAGTGCAACACATGCACTCCGGTGACTTTCTAAGTGTAACACATGCACTAGGATCCTCCTCAAGTGTAACACACGCACAAGAGTCCCTCAATCTACTTTCTAATTGCAACACATGCAATTAGGGCTCACTCTTAGCTCAAAAACCAATTGGAAGAGTAACACATGCAACCAACTCTCACAAACTCTCCCCAAAGTCAGCAACAACAAAATGCCAGCCCTTGGCATCCTTTCATAGTCCCCCCACATGAAAACTAGACGTTAGGGGGCAAATCAGATATTTTTCAACAAAACCGGCACTACCGCCCAACTTGGGCCGGTAGTGTCGACCTCGCCCAACAGTCGGCAACGGCTATATTCCCGGCACTACCACCCTCTAAAGACCGGTAGTGCCGGTCAGGCAAAACCCCAGAAACAGACCCTTCTGAAATAAAGCTACTGGCCTCATTGGCGGTAGTACTGGTCAAGTCGGCAGTACTGGCTCTCATAAGCGGTACTGCCGGCCTAGCGGTACTACTGGCCTCAATGAGCGGTAGTGCCGGCCACAAGGAGGAAATCAAGTTTTTCACAAAAACTTTCCTCCAAACTCTCAAAGGTTAGTTCTTTGAGCCATGTGATGATCAACGCATGATCAAGTCATTTTGCAAAACACATTTGCAAACCCTATTCACATGCTCTAGGATCGAAACACATAACATCAAGTTAATTTGTAAAACACATTTGCAAATAACAACTCCAACTTATTTGCAAAATATATTTGCAAATAAACCACGAACATATAAGATCAATCTTCTAGCCATGTAAGGATAACACATGATCCCGACACTTTATAAAACACATTTGCAAATGCCAACACATGCTTTAGGATTGAAACCCATAACTTCGAGCTTATTTGCACAACACATTTGCAAATAACGAATCCATTCAATACTTTACAAAAACACATTTTGCAAACTCAAAACACAAAACATACTTAGCTTTGTGATGATTGACACATGATCAAGTCACAAGCTAAAACTACAATGCATGAGCTCTCTATTTGCAACACATGCAAATCTCTAACTCCATGCAAGCACTTTAAATCAAATTGCTTGAACTTTCTCCTTTTGCAACACATGCAAAACTTAGCTCCAAGCAATAACCACATAAATAACATTGTATAAGCTATCTTCTTTTTGCAATACATGCAAATCCATAGCTTCATGCAAAAACCAATTCAATTAAGATTCAATAAGAAGCGAGCATTAGCTTCTCCTATTTGCAACACATACAAATCAAAGCTTCACGCAAAAAAAATAATGCACGAGCTTCACTCATTCGCAACATATGCCAAATAGTTAGCTCCATGCAAAAACCGATCAAAAGAGTGAGTTAGAGTGAACTGAATTGAGTTTATAAACACATGATGAAGCTCAAGCTAAAAAAACTCAACCCCTTTTAATAGTATGGCACCTAACTAGCAACCCGATCTCCCATGCAAGCACTGAGACCGATAAAAGATTAGGAACACATACTTAGCCCTAGCTAGTTATACCTTTGCCTCTAGCGATCTACTTGGAGCTTTTATGATATCCAATCATCTTCTCTTTAAGATTGAATCTTCTTCTTCTTGTTCATCAATACATGATGAACCTTCTCTAGCCCTTCTCTTTACTTCGAGTAATCTCTTCACAACTGATTGAAGATCGTTAATCCAACAAACATGGTTGCCTCAATCATCACTTGCACTCCACTAACACATAATGGATGCCTCTAAGATCGATTGAGCATAACTCAAATCAATTTGAAAGATTAATTGTGTCGTGAGTACTTTGATGCAACTAATGCTTTATTATACTCAAGAACTTTCCGTTTGTCCTTAATTAACAAAAATACACCATCAACACATGATGAAATGTTCTTTGATTGATTGAAAAATAACCGAACTCAATTTAAATTGACATGAGTATACATAACTATACAAGTTTTATATACTCAATATGATGGTTGGTAATGATCCATATATGTTTGAGTGATGGAAAGTGATCAATACATTTAGTCTATCAACTATAGAACAAACTCCATTAAGTATGTGCATATAAATAATTTAGCTTGGAATCAATATGCACATAACCAATCTTAGATGGTATTTGAGTTTATTCCATTTTAACATGAGTATACTACAACTACACAAGTTATATATACTCAAAAGATTGTTTCAAAATCTTGATCCTTTATATGTTATTTAGCAATAGGACATTGATCAATACAATTGAAACATCAAGTTAATTTATAAACTCCCCCTAGATGTGTGCATTCATGTATTTGTTGATTTGAAAATGTAATACACATATTTAGACTAAGACAATGAAAGAGTTTATCTTTTAACTTGAATTCTAAGTATACATTAAGGCAATAGAAATGAATACGAGTGCATACCTTGGGTTTTTCATTTTCTATCCAAATTTAAGACTAATAAGAATAAAACTCAATAAACATGTTAGTCACATAATAATTATATTTATCATTAAAAAGAATTAAACATTAATATAAAATCAATCACCAAAATTAATGGAGCTTGACTCACACGTGTTCTAACATCTTTGGCAACATTAGAAAAAGCCGCCTATTTCGGACTTTCCAAACGTGCATCACCTAACCCAATAAAGGCCCTAACTCGGGCTTCAGACGCTTCACGGGCTCAATTTTAGATGTATAGTCTCGGCTGGCTCGGGCCGTAGACGTTCCTGAAACTTGATTTGCATTCGCGTCCGGCCTCCGCCTCCGCCTCCGTAAAACTCCACCGGCGAGGCAAAAACTCCGACCAAATCTACTGTCCTCGCCTAAATCTTGCCTAAGCCACCTCTCATGTCTCATCGCGCTCAAACCCTAAGGAGCTAATGGGCACGGACGTCGGCCGGCCTCCTTCCCGCCCCGACCCCGACCACGACCACGACCACCTACCCTCGCCGAGCGCCGCCGACGCCTGCTTCGGCAGCCACGGGCTCCGCGGGTGGAGCCCCGGCCTCCCGCGCCCGAGAGGTGCGCGCATCCCTTCTTCTTGTTCTGCTGTGGCGAGATTTTCGGCGTTGTGATCTTTGTCTTGTTCTGGTGCAGGTGCGAGGCTAGCGCAGCCGCGGAGGGCGCCCGTGGAGCGGTCCAGCAGGTGCTGTTCTTTTGGATTTCTGCGTGGTTATTATTTATTAAACGTTGCAAAGTAGGTTTTTCTGGGTTTGGGAGTTGGTTCAAAGCCATTTTTCTTGTTATCGTTCTTTTGCTGCTTTTGTGGACGTGTAGTGTCGATGAGAACTTTATTTGGATTGCAAAATTTAATCATTTGAAATTGAAGAAGCGAACAATTGAGGTCAGCGAGGGTTTACGCCAATTTTTGTCATGATCCACCCTTGTTGGACTTGATTTTATCTGCATTTCATTGAATCTATAAAGACTAGTTCTTTGAGGGAGTGAGGGAAGGAAGGAGGGAAACGAGGCATGAATCCTGGTACTTCATCCAGAGCGTGAAGCCCTGCTTACCTGGTTGCCCATTTGCAGGTGTCGTGCAACTTCTTCTGATCATGTCTGCAGGAAACCTTTTTTTTACATCCGGTATTAAAAAGAACATTGTGTTATCCCTGTGCTTACTGACATGGTATCGTACTATATCTTACATTACCAAGTAGCATTATTCAAAGAGCTGCTGTCCTAACCTCCAAATGTGCCAAGATCTCTCATATATAGCAATGCCATTAAGGTTCTTAACAACACGCTGAGTTGCTTCATTACTTTAGCATTGTTCTTGTTATATGGCAGAGTTGGCCAGGGCTACCAAGAGGTGCACAATTTAATCCTAGCGATTGTGATCTTCTCTGGCATCTGGCTGCAGAAGTTGGGAGTGGCCTGGCTAGTCGCCATCCATTTATCAATGACTTTATTAAATCTGTTGGTGAAGATAGAGTATTTGGCTGCACTCATCCTCAAGATATACCAGGTAACTACTCTTTTTGAATGTAAATACTAAATACCTTTCCTGCTTGCTCTTTTTTCATTTACTAACTATCACCTGTTACATTTTTACTGCAATCCTACAGGTGTTAGGCAGGATGGACGTGCATCATACTTCTTTCACAAAAAAATCAAGTTATACAACAATGAGAAGTATATCAGCTGGCAAAAAAGTGGAACCCCTAGATCAATAATCTTGGATGGGAATCTGCGAGGTTGCAAGGAAGTGTTTGTCTTGTATGCCTACAAGACAAATGATAATAGCCCTCAGAGAACTGATTGGAGATTACATCAATATCATATGAAAAACACAATGAAGGATGAAGAAGAACTAGTGGTGTCAAAGATTTTCTATAAGTTACAAAAAAATCGATGTGAATGGGATGGGAAAGATCCTGCTCAATCTGCACAGGTATTACTTATTCGTATCTCCATTTGTAGCAGTATAGCACATTTATAATTTGTTGTGATACTTATATTTTCCCATCATTTTGTCTGGTTCACCCCTCCACCCTTCACCCCATTTGATTGATTATTGTGAAAAGAACACTTTTGAAATTTGTGGATCATCTGTGCTGGGGAAAAAAGATGACTTATTAGTTATTACCAATATTTATCTTTGACTTATTCCTCGTTCACAATTAGTTCTATAGTATTTTGGTTAGGCAATATCATCATACACCAGAAGCAGAACTGTTTTTTTTTTTCAATTTTGTTGAAAATCGTGGCACTGTAGATTACACAGTATTAGAAACGAGAAAATGATTTGCCATTTTATGATTGTGCTCCACGGACAATTAATTGTGGATTGGACCATTCACAGCCTACAAAAAGCTATTTTTCGAGCCTTCCAGGAAGACTTTTGATTTATTGTTCTCTTGCTTGTTTGGCTTTATTATATGTTCTCTTGCTTGTTTTCATGATCAAAGATACTTTGTCATATGAACATATTATTGCTTTGTCATATCTTCTTATTTTATTCCCTAGCTTAACCAGTTACTTTGGGTCAAATCTTTGTGCTACCTTTGTTGAATGATATGCTTATTCTAACTAAAACAATTTTTTATTCGTCATTTTGGGGCCACGTTGTGGGAAACTTTGTCCTGCTTTTACAAATTGACTTATCTCATTGGCCATTGCTCAGTTTTTTTGCAAGATTTTCTTGTTGTTTCATGCTTAGTTTACTCGAACCTAGCTATTATCCTACTAGAAATCGATAAATCACTTTTTGCAAGCAATCTAGCTCTGGCTGTATGTGCGTACATATGTAAGTGGATGATGTTTGGAGGTGTTTTTTTATGGGAATTGGTTTAGTTTTGCACCATTTATCTGCCCTTTCTCCTGTTATTTTGTTTTGGCATCAGTATATCTATGTTGCCTTAGTTTTTGCTGTTTCTGTTCTGCATTTTTTTGTCCTATCTACTGCTTTATTTGTAAGTGTAGTTAAAGTATCATTATTACCCTTACATTCACTGCAGTTGATCTGACTGTAGTGACATCTACTCTTATTTATTTATTTATTTATTTATTTATTTTTTCTTGGCTTCTTGCTAACCTTTTGAAGTTAGCAGACTTGTGATTTCCTGAAGCTTCACAATGGTTAGTTTTGTAGCATGTCATGCATAATAAATGATTATTTCTAGGGAATATGTGCAGGATGCTTCTGCAACTGATATTGATTCCAAAGAGGATGTACAATTGGAAAATCATTCTGCTAATATAACTACCGAAAGTAATTTTGCTGAAGGTTTGGATCTTCATTTACAATTTTTATTTTAAATGTACTTTTGTTTAACAGATTATGACAGTGAACTTCTTTCAGGTAATGGGAACAATCAGAAACAGGTGCAGATGGAGATGTATCCTGATCAGGAAAAACTAAGTTCTTGCAAAGATGTTTTAGATACCACACATATTAACATTGAAAATCAAATTAACGATCACGCTGATGCAGAGCTTGATCATATATCTTTGCAAGAGCACTACGGAATCCTTCTAGCAGGCAAGCATTCTTGCTCTGCTAGGGTATCTGTCGAAAAGCGTGTTACGAATGATTTGGCAAATTCATGCAGGTAAATGGGTGCTGAAACTAGTGGGTCAATTCCTAAAAGTGAGACTGAGGAAATGTATGGATCTATTTTAGGTAATTATGGTTTTGTGTGTAATACCTGTGACTAAAGCTGCACTTTTTGTAATGTTGCTTGCAGAAATCATGAAGGAATAGCCTACAGGGAAGATATACATGGCATTTTGCAGGTGTCAATACGTTTTTCTCAATCTTGCTCGCTGTTTGTTTTGGTTCTGCATTAACTTCTAACTTCATGTTTGGAACATCCCATGATTTCCTTGAGGTTTCATAAGGACTTCTTTTGAGTTTTTCTTGTTCAATAGTATGCACATGACATTAGCTTTGCTGGTATTTACCAAGCACCACATAGAAAATCATTTCTCATAATTCATTACGCAAGTTTAACTTATTCATTAAACCTGCTCAGTAGATGTTGCTGTAGTGATTTAGGGTCGGATATTGCTTCTGCGGTTACTGATATGGATGGTCCTAAGTCTGGTGTAAGAGACTCAGTTCCATATACTCCATTTCACAATCTTTGTCCATTGCCTCGGGAGTCTTTGTTTCAAAATGTTTGTCCATTAAGGAAATCAAGAGTGTAGTTATAGCAATGTTTCCACTCTCTACCCTTACTTAAATACTTTGGAAGAGGTTAAGTAGTTGTATTATGTCATTTAATAGGGGAATGTATGGTCATTTCTCATTTAATTTTTTCCTTAGATTTAATGCTTCCTTGGTCTGTGCGCATGGTGGGTTGTGGACAAATATTGTGAAATACAACAACATATTGAGGCATGCAGCTAGAGCTCATAAGATACTAACATCATTTGTGTTGAACAATTACATCTAACACGATAAGTTGATAATACTACAATTATTTATATGACAATCTACATTTAGTTCATGCATGCATTTAAAATTAGGTCAAACAGTTTATAGATATTAATAAATAATTGTTAAGAGTTCTGATATTTATGTGTATTTGTTTATAAGGGTCTCATACAGTGATCTGAAACTAGCAAACTTGATTGTGCTTTCTTTTCTATTTTCTTCTCTCTTTTTTGAGAACTGATCTCTTAAACTCTTTATAATTCCGCGCAGGAAATTTCTTCTGCACCACCTATTATAGATAGTACAGGTGATGACAACATGATGTTGCTGGGCGAAGTTCCTCCAGACACCCAAATTTCTCCAATAGAATGTTTTGTTGATAGAAATGATTGTCGAGCTGAGCTGCTATCAAGTCCACCAACCTGTGGGAATGAAAACATTCAGTTGGCAGTGAGAAATCCTGAGACCTTTTTGGTTGACGTAAAACTGGAACCTGCATTGGAAGGTTATGAGATTTACCCTTCTGAATCTCCTCGGTTAAAGTCTCACCACTCAAAAAATGGTGGCTTGGAGAATACTGTTTCAGTCCCAGAATGTTTGTCAAAAGACAAGGAAACTGATTTTGAACTCTTGCATGGTTTGGGAGATTTGGCGGAGAAAACCTCAGCGGATTGTGCCTGTTCCAATCAGAGCACAGACCCAAAACATGCTGTTGAGGGCTGTAGTCTAGTCAGGTCTAAAAACTGTGTTTCCTCAGATATTTGCAAAATAATTTCAGCAGAAGCTAGTTCTCAGGCAAAGAGTTCTCATGCTGAAGGCCCACTACCATCTTTAGGAGTAAAATGTGAACTAACCGGGAGTGAACTACCTGGCTTATGTGAGAACAACTCTATCAATATCGCGGAGCCTATTGTTAAAACAACTCATACCAGGACTCCAAACCATGATGGGGGCCTTGCCTACTGTTCTAGTCAAAGGAAAAGGAGGAAAATGGCAATGTACGTTGCATGACTAACTTGTTTTAGTGTTTGCACTCTTTCAAATTATGCTTACAGAAATGATGTCTGCAGGAATTCAAGTGAAAAGGTGTTTGAAGAAGATGCTTACAGAAATGACGAGGGCATTGCTTACTGTTCTCGACGAAGGCGGAGGAAGAAAACAGCAACGTATGCTGCATGAGTAACTTGTGTCAATGTTTACACTATGTTTGAGATTATGCTTACAGAAATGATGTGTGCAGGGATTCGATTGAAAAAGCCCTCGAAGAAGATGCTCCGGGACTTCTACAGGTACCCATTTGCTGTGTACATAATTCTTTTTTTAATTCATTATTGTTAACTTGTGATTCTCTGTGCTTCCTTTTCTTTTTCTGTGTGTAGATTCTTCTGGACAGAGGAATAATGGTTAAAGAGATTAAACTCTATGGTGTTGAAGAAGATGATGAGATGCTTCCAGATTGCACAGAAAGTGATTTTCAAGACCTTGAAAATATCATTACAAAAGTAAGATGTTCTACAGCAGTGTAACACTTGGAATAATGGGCTGCAATGTCGACTTCACCTTACCTTAAAGCTGATCAAGTGGTTTTCTAATAAATGTGCTGTGAACCAGATGCAAGAAATAATGTTTGAAAATTGTTGCATGCAATTTCTGATGTAAATTGGTTATATCTATGGTTTGTCTGCAGTGAATTGTTCTATAAACTTGAAAATTCAATATGTAAAAAACTGAAAATTGTATTAGTACTATCCAGTATCCACTAATATTGGGAGTATCCAATTAGCAAATGTTATATGAGATTCTGCCAGGCTCCTCTTTGAAATTCCTCAGCTTACCTAAAGTTAAAGTAGTTTGAAAAATTCTATCCATAAGACAAAATTGAACCCGAAAGCATGGTCAACTTACTGGTGTTGGCCAATAGTAGAGTAGTATCCCGCATCAATGGATAAATGAGCTCTACACTACACAGTTTGGACTTTGGAGGATAGTCTTGCATATGTCCCTCTCGACATCGTGGGCTCTACATTGATAGATGCATGCCTGATTAAATTTAAGTAATCGGTGAAAGAGTTAGTAAACAGATACAGCTCTTGTGTATTCCTGCTCTGCACCAGATTGCTCTGTTGACTGTTGAGAGATTGCAATGGTATCTTTAGACTTAGGTGGTATGGGCTGATGTTTAAAAATATTTACTGTCAGTGGTAATGCATTTTGTAGTTATTGACAATGTTATTGTTCAATGTGCAGTTGTTTCCACAGAGGGCATCCCTGTTGAAGTCTGCAGCTAGACATGTGAAGGGGGAAAAGGCTATGTACTGCTTAGCTTGTCTAATTTCTCTAATTGAGCAGGTATTTAATCCATATCTAGACAATCTGTTCCAAGGTTGTTAAATCGTCGCTTAAGCGGTAATGCGGTCGGGAGGGTCTTCGTCACACCGTGCCTTGCCGAAGGGGACTATGGTGTAGCGAAGAGGGGAATAAGGACATACCGGGGCTAGTGCAATCAACACGAGAGGGAGAAAGGGTCAGTGGCGCGACTAGGAAAACCTAGCGCTTCCACCAGCGGCGACGCTGGTCACCAGATCCATCCGACGCTTCCTCTGCTCTGGTCTCCGTTGCTATCCAGGTATTTTCCTCCCCACCGGCCTCCATCCCTTCTCTGGGTATATGACGAAGTTGTTAGGGCCGGAGAGGCCAATGCTTTGGCAGAGCAGCTGGACGCCCCCGTTGTCGTCGTCGTTGCCGCCGATGTGGAAGCTGGTGAGGTCGAGGCCCAAGGGAGTAGGAGGCGGAGCCGCTGAGAGAAGGCGCCTCCGAGGCCAGCCCGGAGGAGGCGGGGACAGAGAGAGACAGTTCGAGATCGGGGTTCGGGGAGCAAATAGCGATAGCAGTAGTGGTAGTGCCGTAGCGGTAGTAGTAGTAGCAGTATCGGTAGCGCTGTAGCGGTTAGCGGTAGCAGACAAGCAGTAGCAGTAGAAGTAACAATAGGCTGTAGTAGCAGTAGCAGTAGAAGTACTGTCGTATGGTGTCGCCTCGCCGCACGCCTTAAGCGCTTCAGCGGTAAAAAGGTATTGAGTCGCCACACCTCGCCTTATCGCTTTAATAACCTTGATCTGGTCATTTTTTCACTTGATGTGGGCTTGTTTAGCTTTATACATTTTTATCTCTTGCAGTCCCGCTATCTTCAGTTTCGTGAATGTCCTGTGGAATGGGGATGGTGCAGGGATCTGCAATCATTCATTTTTGTTTTTAGAAGCCATAATAGGTAAATCCCCCACCCCCAAAACACACACACAAAAAGTACTCTTAGCCTGATTGCCAGTAAAAATGGTTGATTGGCATGTTTTTCTTTTTAATTTTGCTACACAGGATAGTTCTTGAGCGCCCTGAATATGGTTATGCAACATACTTCTTTGAGATTGTGCAATCACTGCCAATAGAATGGCAGATCCGAAGGTTGGTTACTGCGATGAAGCTTAGTAGCTGTGGCAGGATAGCTCTTATTGAAAACAGGTCGTTATTGGTAAGATTTCTTGTTTCAGTTATTCAGTATATATATATATGTATACTCCTGTTTCTTCTCACTATATTGTGCAGCATTTGGTGACTGACAGTGTATGTACAAATGATTATATTCTCTCTATCTTGGAAGTGTGACCAAAGTAAAAGGCTTTATTAGTGACTTAACGTCGCCCACCAATTATTAACTGTGATTCCAGTTCCCATAATTCGTTTTATTTTCGTAAGTTTTTGATAGGCCATACATATTATTGATGTTAACATTTAACTTTTAAGACAGATGGATTCAAACCAGTAGGCGCTATACAACTCATGATCACAAACTCATAATCCCAAGCTGTTTGATGTTTGGTTAATTTAGCTGCATTCCATAGAAGGTTTAGCCACCACCTGCCATTTCAGTGTTTTTCACGATTGTTAACCATGTACCATTAATTCAATGTTGGAACCATCCATCCGTATTTGATGACAATAATGTTTGGATCTTCTACTAGAATAATATACCATGACCAGTTCTGCCAGTCAGGCACTGACTCATTTTTCTTTATTTTGTTCTTTCTTCCTTTCTGAGATGAGAAATTATGTTTGCGGCTTGGTTTCAATTATTTGGCTATTACATCTCTCTCTCTCTCTTTTCTTTTTCTCTTTTCTTTTTCTTTACATTTCTGGCAGGCCCTTGCTATTTCTAGTCTTAAACATTAAGATGCAATACTCATTGGATTTCTTGCTCAAAAGGTGTTTATATCTATTCTTTCAGTAAACTTGTTAATAGGAAAAATCATAGTCTTGATATTTATTATATTGTTCTGCTTCCATTGGTCTAATCTAAATGTTTTTTTTCCTCCAGGTTGGTGAAGATTTAACAGAAGGTGAGGCGCAGGTTTTGGAAGAATATGGCTGGATACCAAACACTGGGCTTGGCACGATGCTCAACTACCGTGACCGGGTGGTTCACGACAGGTGGAATGAGAAATGTAGCACCGATTGGAGGATGAAAATAGGAAAGCTTCTAATGACTGGTTATTCAGAGGGGCAATTGATCACATCTCATATTCCGACAAAAGTAGGGAAGCTGTCAGAAGATGCCGAAGTCAAGTTAGAGGATCCTTTTTGAGATCTCCGTTGTATATACATGTGCTTGGTAGCCCTGCAGAGTCACCCTTCTGTAGCTAATGGCTAATGCCATCCCCTTCCTCTCGGTGGGGGTTGTAAAGTTGTATTCATAATGGTAATTTATGGGACCTTAAGAAGGCTCATAACAAAACATGTAGTGGGTATTCATGTACGCCGTTATGTATGTTGGGAGCAAGGTTCCAAATCTTGTCGAAATTGCGGATTTCGGACCACCCCGAAATCTAAAGTACCGGCCGAAATTGCTACATTACCCAAAATTTTGGTTTTTTCGCTGAAATTTTGTGTTTTTTGGCTGGTTTTCAAACTTTTAGAGGCGGATTTGACCGGATTTGGTCAATAACTCTTAGGAAAGTCATCTCCTATGAATGAAAATTTGATGAAAAACCGAATTTTTTTAAACATTTTAAAATTTTGATAGAAACACTGTCAGATTTTTATAAAATTGTAAAAGCTTGATAATAAGCAAAAAATTTTATGGTACTAAACTACTAGTTTAGGATCATACATAAAAAATTTCAAAATAATTTAACTTCATTTGTTATCTTTAAAAAATCAAAAACAGACTGAACATAATTGGGACAGTTATATTGTCAGAATTTTATAAATTTTCTTGAGTGTGATTATGATCTAATTTTTTTTGAAAGATTAATAATTGACTCGGTACCATTATATAAAATTTTGAAAAAATTTCAACTTTGTTTGTTTGGTCAATCAAATATATGTATGGATTGAACTTCGTTTGTTATATTATATTTCAAAAATCAAAAAGAAAAGAACATAAATGGTAATGTGCATTGTAAAAATTTTATAAATTCACTGGAGTGTGATCATGATTCAAAATTTTTATGAGATATTAAGAACTTACTTATAACCATTATGTAAAATTTTCAAAAATTTTAAACTTTTTTTATTGCTAAAGCAAATCTATGTATTGATCATCAGACTTTTATCAGAATGCAGTACTGTCTGCATTTTTAAAAATTATTTGAGAATGATCATCATCTAAAAATTTTAAATAAACATTAATGTTACATCAGGACCATCTACAAAAATTTTCAAAAGTTTTTAACATGGTTTAGATAAATTTTCATTTTGTTCAAGTTTGCCGGTAAGCCTTTTAACAGGGCAGTCGTACTGTTCGAATTTTTAAAAATTCATACAGTTTGATCATCATCTGAAAATTTTATGAGAGCATTAGAGATACATCATAACCATTCAAAAAAAATTCAAATGTTTATAACGTGGTTTGAACCATTTTGCATTCGGTTCAAAATTGCCGGTCAGTGTTTTATCAGGACAGTAGCAATGTTTGAATTTTTAAAAATTATACATACTTCAGAATAATCTGAATTTTTATGGAAATATAAAAAATGTGTCAGGACTCTCCAAAAAATATTTAAAAAATTTTCGACATCATTTGACCCACTTTTTTTCCGTTGCAAAAATACCGAAATTTCGGGTATTTCACCCGAAATTTCGGTATTTTTCGGCGAATTTCGTTTTTTCTCGGTACTAAACAAACCGGATTTGAATTTTTGTTTTTGAATTTCGAACGAGATTTATCCGAAATACCTAAATTTCGCCGAAATTTCGGAATCCGTTCAGGGCGGTATTTTATCCGAAAACGAAATTTGAATCCTTGGTTGGGAGAACATATTCGTGTAACAGGTGTTGCAAGGATGGGTTAGGCTGGTTAACAGTTACCAGTTGTGAACCATAAATCATAGGGAGATGAACCAGACTGCTGGCTGCTGTTTCTGATGATATAATATACTCTGTCCGATAAGTTTCACTCAGAGACTAATAAGATATTAAAAATAAATAGATTATTTCTAATTATTATCACTAAGCACTAAATTCAATGTATGCATTTAGAGAATATAAAGTAAAAATGGATATTTATTAGTGGTATAGAGGGAAATCACATTAATTTTGTATTGGTATATGAAATAAGCTATATAATTGTAGGCAAGATCATTAATAAATGCGCTTTATAATCTCTGAGGGAGGGAACAGCGCATGGGTATTTATACATTGGATTCATTCGTGGAGCCTTGGTTTTGAAATAATGCAACTGTAACAAGACGTGCTTTGTTTCACAGATATTTGGTATAGATTCAAGACTAATCATGCATTTTTATAATCACAACTTGATTGCGGAATTGTTTACTAATAGCTGCATTTTCTTGGCTAGCACAAAGATTATCATTTCTTCACTTCTGATTAGAGGTGGGCATTTGGGCCGGGCTCTTTTGGGCTGGCCCAAAGCACGACGTCACGGCCCGGCACGAAGTCCGACCCGGCACAAAGCCCGACCCGGCACGACACTGTAGCACGGGTCGTGCCGGGCTCGAGAATCGGGCACGATGGCGCACGACACACACGACGACAACGTAAAATAGGTCGCATGGCCCGATGATTTAGGGTATGAGGAAGAAGTCTAGCATGAATATCACTGACTCACAGAGCATAACCGGCATGGATGCACCTAGTAGTATGAACATCACCCCTATCACCGACATCTGAGAGAGACGGACAAAATGGAAGAGAGAGCTCTCTCAGCTCTCTCTCTCGCCAGTCTCTCTCAATCTCTCTCGTTTGTCTCGCTCACTTTCTTTCTCGGCCATTGCCTCCTCTCTCGCCCGTGTTGAGTACATCCCCATCGCTCTATGTAATTGTTCAAGAATAAATAAATTTCAATTCTTTTTCTCATAATATTTGCATTCACTGCCTCAATTCTATGCGTCTTCCGGCTCCTTTTCTCTCGTTGCAATAGTGCAAATGGGTCGGGGCGAACCGACACGGCACGAAGCGGCGCAAGCGCAAATGGACGTGCTCGGCTCGTGAAAGGAGCCGACCGCACGGCACGGCGGGCACGACGGGCCGCCGCGCCCGCAGACGTTTAAGCATCGGCACGATGGGCCCGTGTGCCGGCCCGCCCGCCACACGCACGCCCACCTCTACTTCTGATTATATTATTTATGATGGTTTCGATACATAGCTAATACTTATATTGTTTTTGTAGTATGCTCAATTGTGTTACCACATTCCACAATAAATGAACTTAAAAGTTCGTTCCTAATATCTGCAAAGTATATTTGCTATAACGTATAGTTTCAGTCTTTCATTTTTGGACCCTCAATATTCTCACCATGATCTTTACTCGTAGACAACTAATTGATGATCTTACATCCGAACAATCCTTTTCCTCTATTTGAATCCTCATCCGAATTCAAGACTGGTTCATCTGAATCCGCATTTGATTGGTGCACGTCAGCACAGCAGATCGTTCAACGTTTCACTGCAAAACTACACCATCATGTGCGCTTAAATAACCGCAAAATTTAGTTCAAATACCGACGATTAATGTTATCCTCGCACTACATCGGGTAGAGTTTATCTCCGTTCTGAAGAGATCAATGCATTGCTCGGCCCTGCCTTTTAGGACCTTGGAAACAACCCGGATAGTCGACGGCGTTGTCCGGCAGCATTCTCGAGCACATCGAAGCCCTTGTGACCGAAGCACTCGGCTGGCTGTTCATGCATCAACAGAATCGTCAATTGGTAACAAACAACATGCACATTTGCAGCACCGGACGTGCCATTCGCGCGTCAGTGACGAGAAGAGAGTAACGTCCACTCACCAGCCCCCTCTTCGCTCTGTCGTCCCAAACCTCGTCGCTGTTTGGGTACACTGTAATCGCCTTCTTTGTTGGTTGCTGGACACGGAAGCGAAGATGGGGAAAGAACGGAAGCAGAATACAGCGCATTCATATTTCAGACTTTTATACTCTCGTACCTCTTCTTATGCACAGTAGCTCTCTAAATCGGATCAGAATTTTGTGAGATACGATACGAGTATACGCGGTCTTAAAAACGAATCAGATGAATCTCGTAGAGAGAACCAAAATAATAACATTGAAGCAACCGCCATAAGAGAGAGAAGATTTGCGAAGCTGACCGTAAGTTCTTTAAGCACAATCTCAAGAGAGTAGAAGGGAATGTTCCTCTCTTACAACCTCTCGAACCTTTTAAGATCCTCGAAAATGTACAAGTTTGTTCATACTCTGAAAAATTTATGGTACCATCTTTAGCAGTCTAAGATCATATAAAATTTTTTTCAAAAGAATTGAACATCGTTTTTTATCTTTGAAAAATAAAAAACAGAAGGAACATAAATGAGATAGTAACAATGTCAGAATTTTATAAATTTGTTCGGGTGTGGTCATGATCCAAAATTTTTAGGAGAGCTTAAGCATTGCCTCAGCACCCTTTTCTAAAAGTTTTAAAAATTCTAAACCTATTTTGGTTGCTCAATCAAATCTACGGAAGCAATACATGTACTTAGTTTCTATTAGGACAATAGCACTTTCAGAATTTTTTAAAATTCCTCAATCTTAATCATTATATGAAAATTTTATGAGAATATTAGTGATGTGTCAAGACCATTTTCAAAAAATTTCAAAATTTTCTAACATAGTTTGAACTATTTTTCATTTGGTTGACATTTATCGAGATTTCAGCAATTTCGGCTGAAATCTCGAAAATTCTACATTTAAATTTTGCTTTTTGAATTTCATCCGGATTTTGTCCAAAATTCCAGAATATTGCCAAAATTTTGGATTTCGGTCACCTCTGATATATAGTCTGAAAACTAAATTTGAAACCTTACAACACAGGCAATATATCCAGTGAAAACTCTATGAAACCCATGTGTACAAATTTTGAAAAATTCTTAAAAAATTACCATACGTAGGGGAGGTGAGCTTATACAATTCTAAAAAATTTGAAGACCAAACTCAATTGCATTTGAAAGATATGAAAAAGATAAATTCATCTTAAATAGCGATTTTCACTATTTAGCACTATTCATTTCGATGTTTGTCTTTTTCATATCTTTCAAATGTGATTGAGTTTGGTTTTCAAATTTTTCATGATTGTAGAAGCTCACCTCCCCTACGCATGGTAAATTTTTGAGAATGTTTCAAAACTTATACGCATGGGTTTCACGGTAAAAGTGGTTTTCACTGGATATGTTGCCTACAACACATGCATACATATATATGGTGCAGAGTTAAAAGTATTAATCAGAATCCGGTTTTATCTGTATCTGATGCTAGTTTGGATTACTTTGGCCTCTATCTAGCAGAAAAACAGGTTCCATCGCTAATCGGCAGATTGAGGTGCCCAGACGTAGGTTAATTTGGTTCACTTCTGGACAGTGATGGGTTAGGAATCTCAGTTGATTTTAATCAGTCACAGGGAAATATTTGGCAGGCGTGAATTTGACTACTTTGGGAGGAAGTGCCGACCAGGATTATTAACTGAGCCAATATTTTTCTATGCAAAGTAGTCTATATATTAAGGATCACTTAACACACCGGTTCTATTTACGACCATGATTTAAAAGAAACCTTATTCATTTAGTAACAAACTGATCGTTAGTGATCAACGACCAGTTATGACCAATCATAGGCAATGACAATCATTCATACGATTTTATAAGCCTTGACTAGATAAACTAGTCGAGAGCACGTGATTAACGTGAGAGCAATTATTAATGTATCTGACAACTTACGACGGTTAGTTAAAAGACACGGCGGTTCAAGATTTAACAAAGATACATGCGTGAAGACAAAATGCGTTTTTAGTGGCATTAACCGATACCCCTTAGATCGGCATAAATAAAGTGGCCTACGTGCCTCAGAACATATAGAATTTATTCCTATAACATTCTTTTGATCTACAGCAATAAAATCTATGTTTGATTGTACTCTCTTAATTTATTTTTCTTTAAATTCATAAGAAGCCTTGGGTCCCGATCATGAATAGTGCCACCCGTCCAGTTTTATCAAGAGGACTGGTCCGTGTAAACATGATGTATCAGGGTCATAAGGCTAATAATCATTTTAGTCTACGTTACGAATTGGGCAAAGGTGGAACTGAAGAATCAGTTCATTCCACACAATGAATTGGGTGAATGTTTCCTCGATGGACTTTCAACAGGTTTGGACATAAAACCTGAGAACCATCGCCTGTTGAAAATGCTAACCTATTGGGCTTTTGGTCTTTTTGGAAGGCCTTCCTAATGTATCAGCCAGCCTGCCCTAAATATGGTATTTAGGCTGGAAGTGGCAGCTTGGACATTCTTCCGTGAAAAAGTCCATATAACACTTTAAACTTTACATAAAAGTTCAGTAAGCAACTTGAACTATAAAATCAGATATTATATAACACTCTAATCCGATTTTCGCATAGTGGTATTGCCCACATTGCATAATGAGTAGATGATTTTGCCATATAGGATATACGTTGGACAAGTTAAGGTAAATGACAAGTGTGGCCCACAAAAGCTTCTTCCCCAAATCGAAATAGAGAGAGGGGGACCTAAAGGGGCCGACATCGATAGAAGCATGGCTGAGAGCTTGGTGGGGGAGAAGCCCCTATGGTCCCATCTGTCATTGATATTATTTGGCCAGCGTGTCATCCTATATAGTAAAACTACCTACTTATTGTGTCGTATAGACAATACCACTATGTAAAACTGTGTCAGAATGTTATTTGAAACATATTGCAAAGTTTAGGGATCAAATGTCTGATTTTATAGTTCGAGATACTAGATGGACTTTCGATCAAAATTCAAGATGTTATATGAACATTTTTTTTAATCTAAACCCAATACGGGCTTATGGTAAAAAAAAAACTAGCTTATGGTATCCATACAGAACTAGTATAGTGCCAGTGCTAACGCTACGACGACAGTACATCTGCTTATCAATTAAATAAAAGATAAGTATGAATATAACACTTAATAATAAATAATCTTGTGATCACATTATACGTACTACATATTTGAAAGGAGAGCGAATCAAACAAGGAAATAAACAGGGAGGATCTGTATGCAAGGAAACCAGACTTGAATTGCCAAAACTGTATGTACTACATATTTGGAAAGAGATCGAATCAAACAAGGAAATAAATAAGAAGGATCCGCATGCCCGAAGGTGTTGCCCTTGATCTCCTCCCCATACCGCGCTTGCCAGCATCGCCTCCGCGAGCGCGGCGTCGACAGCCTCCGCCGCCTCCCGCTCTGCGCGAAGGTACGCGTCCATCTCCGACAGGCCAATCGCGCGGCGCAAGCTCCTGGTGTAGTCGGCGCCGGGCGGGTCGAACGCCGTGCGGGCAGCAGTATGTCATCCTGGAAAGCTGGACCAATAATGGCTTCCCTAATTGTCATCCAAATATGAATGCTAACATATAGCACCATTTGTGCGTCCTGATTGAGGCTAATTATTATCAGAATATTTGTTACTTTCCATAGTGTATTTAGGAATAAGTCCTAAAATGAACTTATTCCTTATATTTATCACACGATAATTGCATTTCATACACACATTCCTTATATAATATTTTTCGCTAAATAATATTATCAAATGGGTTTAGATTTACAACATAAATTCCATATATATAGTTCAATTGAAATATATATGTGCGGGCTCTCCTGTTGTGGGCTACATGAATGAATGAGTTAGACACATTAAACAACGGCCATCGGATGTGGGTGGGTAAAACTGAGGAAAGATCTGAGATGTTCATTTTGATGAATGCAAGTTTCTGGGGACGTTTTGCTGGGTGCACGAACATTGGGCCATCTCTAATGAGGTGCATTATTTAGGGTGGACGTAGGAAAAATTGCTTAGGTGCATTATAAAGGGGTATAGATATACACGATCTCTAAGTTAGCCCAGAAACAAGTTCAGACCCATTGGTCTGCATATATAGGCTTGTCCGGCACTCCGGCTTAGGGGTGATAATGGTCTTGGACCGGTCTATGCTTTTGGATTAGACCGGTTCAAAATTGCAAATGGATTGGACTTATTTTGGATCCATAGTTATTTGGATCAGATCTAGACCGGATTGGACCAAGCTTGGACCTTACGTTTTTTCTACTAAATTGTAGTTCTTCACGTATTATATGTTAATTCTAGTCACATGTCCATAAATATTGTAAATGTAAATGGCTTAGATCAAAGTCCAAACCTTTATTTGGCCTGGATTGGACATAGGTTTATTGGTTTTAGGTTTGGACTGGACTGGATCAAAGAAACAAAAATTTAGACTTGGATCAGACTTGTGCTGGACTTCAGCCCATTATCTTCCGCCCATTATCACCCTTACTTCGGCTGAATTTTTTTTCTTTAATATTTTTTTCTTTTTTTCAAAACTATGCGTCGGAATTAAAAAATTACAAAAATACCCTCCGGTCGCCCGTGTATGGGGCGATCGCCCCATACACGGGCGATAGCTCCCTCGCCGTTTGTTGCCGTTGGCTGCCGTCGGTGTGGGCCCCCCTGTCGCCCGAGACAGGGGCGACAGGGGTTGCAGGCGATTTTTTTTAGTATTTTTTGTAATTACTATATGCCTTTTTAATATGAACCCCATAACTTTTGCTAGGAGTGTCCAAATGAAATGAAACTTGTTTCTAAATTTAAATTTTGGAATGAGGAATTAGATTGTAAAATAAAAATTTATGTGTTGTTTGCAGAAAAATAATTTTATTTGAGTTCGAATGCTAGGCTCTAACTATGGATTGTGAAGGAATTACAATGTGTGTTGATCCATAAATCATGAAATAAATCGAATAAGTTACTACAACCTTATGCACTTCATTTTTGCAATAATATTTAAATATGATTGCATTTTGAATCAAAGATGGCTAGTTTAAACCCTTTATAACATTCATTGTTCAAGTAGTTAGAATAATGTCTAAAGGACCTCAAAACTTGACAGAATCAGTTTTGTTGCATTCTTGGGCTTGCATAGGTTACAATTATGTAAAAATATTTAGATGTCACTTTAGGCTGCACTATTTTATTGTTGTCCGAACATGCAATCGGTAAAACATAAAAATGGCCGTATCTTTCGCAAACGAGGGTCAAACTCGATGAAATCAAATCTGATGAACTTAAAATGCTATAACCTATCTTGATGGACAAAAATAACATCATTTGGGATAACTGGGGTAGTAGGACATATACGAGCCCTTCGGACAGTGAGCATACACTTGAAGGTTAGGCCGCACTCTTTATTACGACTTAAAACTGAAAGGAGTACCACGAACAAAGAAAACCAAAGTTAACACCAGACGTCTACTGAGTGCTTCGAGGCCACTTCCCATTCGCCTATGCCTCCGGCGGGGCTTCTTTGGCACGCCGCGCCCTCTCTCGTTTCCTCTCTCTCTCGGCCTCCTTCTCCTCCGCTTCCTTCCTACATGCCTCCTCGCGTGCGACATCGCGTTGTTCTTGAAGCCGCCGCGTGAACTCGTCCTGCCGGTTGGCTTGGTCAAGAAACCGTTGGTCCTCGGGGTTGATCTCCGTATCAAACCACTGCTCAAATTCACACAGTGGCGGAGGTGACTGCATGAAACGTAAATTAGCAAAGTTTCATTCACAAATATTATGTAACCCGTACAATTGTTACCATGCGGCGATCCTTCAGGCTCTTCTCCGGCGGATTGAAGGCGTAGTTGCGGCACTTCCAATACCTCCTCTTCCAAGTTGAAATTTCCCAAGAGCGGACAAGCCTGCAAAGATCTCCGCACATACACATGGGTGCTACAGCTCCACGAGGTAGAAAGAGATCTTGGTACGCTAAATTGCGCGGGCATGCACTTGCTTCTTCCTTTGCCTTCCCCTTTGCACTTGTACGCCTCGGCATTTTCGATTGATCCTAAATTTTTTTCCTCACCCCTCTATTCTTTCTTCCTCTATTCTTTGCGAGACCGCTTGTGAGAACGAATGTTATAAAGGGCAGATATCGCCCGGGTATGGAGCGATCGCCTCATATTAGGGCGATCGCCCCGACTAGAGGTGATAGGTGCACCGAGACGTTGGTGTGTTGTCACGTAGTGTGGCATAGGCAAGCAATGCATACATGAATTTGAACAATTTAAAGTGATAAGGCTGTCATGTTACTAACTCGGAGAGTTATACAATATGCTGCTGAACGTAAAGCCATTACAAAAATACATCCGTGCAACAAGTCAATCACGACCACGCTTCCTGATCTGGCCCGTGGGGTAGGTGAGTGGCGACGGCAGACGGACGTCCCTCCTAGGCCGGCCCTGCGGCGCAGGCGTAGAGTAGTGTGGCGGCGACGAGGGCGTGTCCTGTGGCGGCGCTTCCGAGAGCTGAGAGAGGTCGAGGTAGTCGGTCGAAAGGTACTCCTCCAGGTCGAACTCATCGTCCACAGGGTCGTCGAAACCACCCTGGGGTCCTGCTAGGGCGCGAGACGACGAGGGAGCCTCCGCAGCCCACTGTCCCCACTGCTACTGCGTGGGAGCATAGTGAGGAACCGGCGGGGTAGGGCAAGATGCGGAAGGAGCCTCCTCAGTCCACTGTCCCCCCTGCAGCTGCGTGGGAGCGTGACGAGGCACCGGCGGGGTAGGGCGAGGTGCTGGGGCGCAGGGACGTGGTGTGCTGCGTCCGCCGACGTCTCCGCGCCCGGCAGTGGCTGCGAGCCAACCACCTCATCCTATCGAGGACTCGAGCCCAAGCTGTCTCGGACTCGACGGTGGTCACCTGTATGCCCCCCCGTAGGCGCGTCAACATGGACACAGCCTCCACCTCAATCTCCCCCATGAGCTGAGTCTGCATGTAACGTCAGATTGTTATTACGTAATTTACATGAAAAAGACGTGCCCATGTAGCTTTGATTGCGACACTTACCGAGGCGTTGTCCCTCTGGGACATCTGTGAAGGGTACGAGTCGCTATCGATGCTCGCCGGCGACGACGTCTTTGGTGTGTACCCCACCCTGAGGCGAGTGAGCAGGGCGAACCACTCCATGTACCGATCGTACATGTCATGGTCGTCTGGCCGGTCTCGTGACCCTCTCGTCAAGCGCGGCGCCCCATCGCACGCGCTCATGGCTGCATACGGTCGCGAATCGAGTGCCCACCGCAGCACCCATCCGGTCATCCGCAATGCAAAATAGTAAGTACACACCACATTCATTTCGCAAAGATGCGGAGTAGTAGGATCAGGGCAAGTACCTGTGAGCGCCACGTGCGACAACGTGACGAGGCGGCAAGGAGAGGATCGAACAGCCGAATCGCCGCAAAGACTTCGGTGTGGGAGTACTCCTCGACACACAGGTCAAAGACGAGAACCTTACGGGTGAGCCAGAAGGCCTCATCTCGCGCGCAAAGCACGGAGGCCCTGTCAGGTGCTCGGGCGCGGACGTCGTACGCGGTGTATGGCGTCCACCGCACATCCTCGTCGTGGAGGCGGTCGAACTCCCGAACGAACTCCAGGTAGGACCTCCTCACCTGTCGGTGCACGTACCTCCGCTGCGAGGAAATAAGAAATGGCGAAGGTTATTCAAGTGCGTTAGTGGGGAAAAAGATACGAGGGAGCATACCTGTCGTCGGACCCAGTAGTGGCCCATGGTGGGCCAGTCCACCGGGTCGTCTCCGTAAAGGTCCTGGGGGTACGGTGTCGTGTCAACAACAGGCCTGCCGACGGAGAAGCGCTCCCAGGACCACAACTGGAGTAGTAGGACGCAACCTGACATCGTCGCGTCGTGCTCCGCCCGAGAGACGACGTCGCACAGACCTCTGTACGTCGCCACAAGCACAGCTGAGGCCCACGAGCACTGCATTATCTGTTTACAAGGGGGGAGTTAGACGTGCTCCGCTGAGACGAGATTTGAACTGAGTGTGTTACCTCATCCACCGGGGTGTCGGCGATGTGATGGGCGTACTCGATTAGGTGACGGTCCACCGTGTTCTCGTGGGAGGACGGGAACATCACCTAACCGAACAACAACAGGAGGTATGCCTCCAAGTGGCGGGCCACGACCGCTGCCTCCGCGTGCGGGTGGAGAAGCTGAGCCTGCAGCGTTCGCAACAAACATTATCAGCAACTTAACGCTTCTCTTTTAATTCTCAAAAAAAGAGGTACTCACCGTGAACTGAAGCAGCCACGCCTTCGTCGGTCCGTGGCGCTCACCCTCCCTAAGGGGCTGGTAGAGGGCTGTCCGGGGGTGCCGCTGCACCGCGGCGAAACGTGCGGACAACTCGGTGTGCCACATGACGGAGGCGTCGTGCGGCACGACTGTCGGACCCACACAGGGGAGGCCTAAGAGGTACGACACGTCCTGCAGCGTCGGAGCCATCTCTCCGCACGGAAGGTGGAACGTGTGCGTCTCCGGTCTCCACTGGTCCACGAGTGTGGCCAGCAGGGACCGGTCGTACCCGAACCGCGGGACCTCCTTGCTCGCTAACGGGGCAGTCACTTGCTCCATCATCCTACAAAGAGGAAGTAAGCCAGCCGCTCGCAACCTGCATGTAGTGCATTGCGTCGTTAGAATTGCATTCACAGGTAAGTACATGTACGTAAAAGAGTGCAAGCGTTAGCAGCTTACCGTGGAACCCAACGTGGGTCGATGCGAAGCAGCTCGTTGGGCACCCGAGGTCGGAGTGTCCCTAGCTCTCGGTTCTCCTCTGCGGAGTACCTAGACCGGTGGGTCGCATCGACGGTCACGTCCAACAGCTCAGGGCAAGGTCGCGCCATCGTGGCCTGTTACAAAGCAAATACAACAAATTTGTCAGTAATTACATGTGCACACAAAATGAAATGCGAAATAACGAATTGTACCATACTCAACAAACAATACAACCGAAGTGCAGAGAGCCAAAAAAAATCTCATATTACAAACATACAAAAGACAAAGACATGTTCGACGAGGCACACAACGCCGAGACTTACATTATCCTCGTAGCTATTAACTGGTACATCGGAGAATTACATGATGCGAACAACAACTTACTAGTACATTGAAAATTACATCGAACATTACAACTTACCGGTCCATTGAAAAATACAAGATGGGAACAACATGGAAAATTACATTATCCGCGGTTGCGACACGCCTCGGACTCATCCATATCGTTCCGAATGCACCTTGTCCTTCGACGTCCGACCTTCAGCTTCAACATTCGGATGTTCGGTACCCATCGATGGTCCGGAGGGGGGGCTGTTGTGAACGATCCATCCACTCGGTACCCGTACACCTCGTGATGCCACGTGTTGAGAACGCTCTGCTTGTAGTAGTACGGGGAGATGAACGGACGACAGGATTGATGCGTCTCGGCGGCTGCGGCAATGATGTGCGAGCACGGCAAGTGCAAAGCAGCGTGATTTGGCAGAGCACTCGCACTCACCGCTCGGAGTATGCGGATGGGAAGTCCTCTCCGGTGGGCACCCTGCGACCTCGGTCACCGCGAAGGCGCGTGGTATCTCCGTTCCACGCCACTCTCCGGTGTCACCCGATGTGTCTGCGCCTTCCTTGTTTTCTTGGACATGTAAGTAGACACAACAGTTGAGTATGACAGTCGATTGTCCGACATACATGCTGTGGAGGTCTTGTATCGCTCAATGAAATATCTCTGTGTCCCTAGTAAGACACCTTCAACTATACCCACCAGTGGAAGGCATCTGGTGCCTTTCATTACCCAGTTGTAAATCTCCGCCAGGTTCGTTGTCATGATCCCATAACGCGAGCCGCCCTCGTCATGCAGGAGGGACCATTTCTCCAAAGGCTCATGTCGTATCCAATCGGTGAAACTCTTTATGCTGGTACCCGGCCTACGCCGGAGGTTTGGGGGGTCTGTCGGCAGCGCACACAAGGCTGTGGGGTCCTCTCCTTGCTCATGGTACACCATCGGGTTCCTTGATGAACTAGCAGTACCTCTGGGATCCATTGATTGCTTCTTCGTTAGTTCGTCCAACGTCCTCCAAAGCGCGTCGAACTTCCTCCGTTGGTTCTGTTTGCACAGGCGCTTGAACATGTTCATAAGCTCCTTGTTCCTGAACTGACGGAAAAAATTGGCACCCATGTGCCTCATGCACCACCTACTCCTCAGGTCTGGTCACTTTGCTGCTCCCACGACGACGGACTCTTGTTGCATATCCATGATCGCCCTTAGCAGCCCTGCATGTCGATCATGAATGACACAAACATCAGGCCTGTCAAGAACAACCGCCAGCTTCACTCTTTCAAGGAACCAGTACCAGCTCTCCGTGTTTTCCCCCTCCACGAATGCCAATGCAACCGGTAGAACCTGGTTGTTGGCATCCACCGCGATCGCAGTTAGAATCTGGCCCTTGTACTTCCCCGTGAGGAATGTGCCGTCCATGCAAAGGCCAGGCGGCGAAGGTTTAACGCATTTATGCATGCGCCCAGGGCGAAGAATGCACGCTGCAATACCCACTTACCGGCGCACACACCACCCGCAGGAAACTCCGCAAGGTCGACGGATGTACCGGGGTTCCTACGTGCGATTGCCCTGAGCAAGTGGGGAATATTCTCGTACGAAGCCTCGTACGTCCCGAACCGTATTTCCAGAGCTGTCCTTTTTGCTCTCCATGCCTTTGCGTAGCTAATCTTGTACTGAAACCTCTCCTCCACGGCTGTGATAATAGATCGAGGCTGCAGATGGGGATTGTCCACGATCTGACCATAAAATACATTTGCCACCCAAGTGGGCGACAGATTGCGGTGTCCTTGCTCCGCTTCTTCCAGCTCGCAGTTATGCTCAATCACTATAGAGCATTTCCAGTAGTCCTTCCACTTCCCCTGGTATGCATGCACCCGCCATGGGCACGAATCAACTACGCACTTCACGTCATAGTCCTTCTTGCTAGACTTCACTACCCTGAATTGCCGCCGGAGAGACATTGCCCAGTACTTCACCGCATCCATCACAGCCTCCTTGTCTTTATATATGGCCCCCTCCGTCACCTCGTTCTCACGATACTCCCATGCATCAATGTTCCCTTCATTCATTGTTAGGTCTTCGAAATTGTAATTGGTCCACGCACCAGGGATAGGCACCTCAGGAGCGTTGTCCTCCTCGTCAGAGTGCTCACCGTCAGGGACTTCCTCATCCGCACGGTCCTCCTCTTCCATCAGGTCAACAATGTCCTCCACCTCCTCCCCCTCGTCGGCCACCCCTCGTGCCTCCACCGCTGTCTCCTCTGCCCCCCTCGGTCCCTTCGCCACCGCCAGTCTCGTGCTCCTCGTCTCCGGGCTCCTCGCCACCTTCCTCTTCGCATCCTTCTACATTTGATGTCCCCTCCCCCGTAATGTCCACCCCGACATCACGAACTTGCGACACCGATGGAGCTACCGGGTAGCACTGTACCAACAACATGAGCGGCCAACCCTACTCTACGGCAAAACCAACGTCGAGTTAATAGGAATCAATTCTCCGTAAAAACGGTCTTACGCTCGGCTCACTACTGCTCTGAGCCGCAACCGAACACTCTGGGCATCCAAACTAAACATCCGAGACATCCACTCCAACAAACCCCTGTATGTCCTATCGCTCGGTCTACATATGCCCCGTACGACTCTTGAAAATGATGATAGATCCACCCCATCCGCCCCCTGTGCTATCTCCCCATCTCCATAAAATATTTGGAAATACAATTTCTCCGACATGCTGCAACGTCCGACGAAAAAATATTACTCTAAAATACAATCTACAAAACGTACATTGATCGTACTACAAAATACGACTATGAATAAGTGATTCGACTAGCCTACTATACGGCTTAATATTCAATTTCTACTACATTACATTTGTATATATTGCCTAATACATTATTTACATAATAAAATTAGTAATACACGACCCTACTAAATTAAATTCATACCACATTATATTTGTATATATATTGCCTAATACATTATTTGCATAACAAAATTACTAATACACAACCCTACTAAGTTAAATTTCGAAATATTGTCTAATATTTCTACTGTATTAAATTTCTACATACTGAATACTACATTAAATTTGCACATACTGACATACCAAATTAAATTTGTAAATACTACATACTACATTAAATTTCTGAATATTAACTGCTATATTAAATTTCTAAACAATACATAATCCTAAAATTTCTAAATACTACAACAAATTCCTAAATATTAAATGCTACATTAAATTTTAAATCTTGCATAACCTAACAAAAATTCCTACATTTACCTCTACAAAAATTGCTAAACTAACTCCACAATAAAATTCAAAATTTACCTAAATTTCTCGGCTCCTTCTCTTCTTCTTCTCTTCCTCTTCTCCCTTTCTTCTCCCTCTCTTTTTCTCGTGTTGCGCTCGGCTCCCTCTCTTCTTTTTCTCTGCTGCCGACCGAGCGGCGTTAGCGCTTATACGCCCTGTCGCCTCAGATGGGGCGATCGCCTACTGAGGCGATAGGGGCCCACACTCGCGCCGTTAATGCACTAGCCGTTACTGGCAACAGGAGGCGCTGCTATCGCCCGTGTATGGGGCGATCGCCCCATACACGGGCGACCGGAGGGTATTTTTGTAATTTTTTAATTCCGACATATAGTTTTGAAAAAAAAATAAAAATAAATATTAAAGAAAAAAAAAATTCTACTTCGGCTCCCTCCGTTGATGCGCAAGTGCAAGGCGTCCAAGGAGGCAAGGAATCAGTCAGGCGCGATTGAAGATCATCCAAGCGCAGCAGCACGTCATCCGCCATCGATCTACGCTGCAAAAACGTGCCGAAGTGGCCGTCTCCCACGCCGGCGCGCCGCGCGTCGCCACTCGCCAACTGCGCGCGCGTACGCACGCACGTCCCGCTTTGGGAAATCTGACGTTGTTCTGGATTTTAACCGTGCCACGGTGCCAAAACTCGAATCGGGCCTCCTTCTCTCTTGCACTTGCAGTGTCCTGTTTAGCCAGCTCTTTTGTTGACTCTGACAGTACCACTGTACAGCACAACCCTATGAAAGGTGAAGTTGTGCCGCAGTGGGCTCTCGCAGTAAAGGAACCTTAACCGCCAACCACTTCGTGGAAACAAAACAGCAACCTTGCACGATGAGTCGTTTCTGACTTCTTCGTTGACATCTAAATTTGCCAACCGTCGTTATGTATCTGCGTTTGACATTTTGGCTTGCTTGTCAAACACACTCTCTGTACTCCGTAGTAATGAAGCCCAGCCTGTCTAATTGCCAACTTACTGGACCGTCGACATGTAAGATATTTTAGGCCCCGCTTGGTATTGCATGAGGTGTTTTTCCAAAGTCCCATCTTATACGGCTTTGTAAATTTTCTTTTTGGAAATATAAGGTTAAGTAGCGCTATCTTAATAAAAAACAGTAAACTTGTTCTTAAAAACAATAGTAAATTACGTACACATCCTGATAGGAGTTCCAACTATTATTGGGATTATGATTAATTTTCTTCTTTTTTTGAGACCGAGGATTTTGATTAGTTACAAATCAGACCTTTAACATATCTCAAAGCTTTAATATTTCTGCAAACACGTGCCCTTTCAATTATAAAGGAGGTCGGGGAAGTACCTCCTGGCTCTAAAAAAGGTGACCTTTCGATTTAAGAAAAGCATCAAAACACTTCCAGAAGTCGATAATACAAGTCCCAAAACGGAAAAAAAAAGGAGAGAAGAAGATAATACTGGGATTTAACCCTGCACTATATCTTGAACTACGAATTGTTCATGACTTTCAGTAATTCTCCACCTTTACATTTCTCTGTGTTTTTGGAAGGACTCCTTTTAGCGTGGGCTTCCTAATTAAGTTGAAGCACAGTCGTTAATGGGTCTCTATATACGGTCAGGGCCGAAGTGCTGCAAGTCTACGTACTCAACTGCACGCGGCATATGAAATTGTCAGATCGCTGATGCAAAGAACGGCGAGGCACGGCTTGTATTTCACACACACACGACGTGTAAGCTCGTGTACGGCGCAGCACGTATAAAATTGTACTCCTGGTCTTGTAGCTAGATTGTAACAGATTGCGTACGGGCCTATCTGGAATCTGGATTGGCTCACCTGCACGTGATTATTGAAACCTTAAAGTCGGATTAGGAAACGGTTGGTTCAACAGTTGGGTCTAACTCTGGCAACCGCGAGTAGATGATGCGTGCTATCGGTATTAATAGCATTCTTTCTTATCCAAAAGAGACACCGCGAGACGGGACTGAATCCCGTTTGCTAGATATCTAAATTTTAATCAATGTTACGTACTAGGAGTACCAGTACTCCATCTACGCTTCTAGATCTGTTTGGACGACTTCAACTTTAACTTCCTCCTTCTTAAAGTTACCCGGAAAATAAAGGATAACGACCCTTGTAATAGAAGAACCTAAAAATCGAAAGCCAGTCAAGGGTAGCTTTCACAACTTTAGTGAGCTGGGGTTTTGATTTTGCCACTAGAGTTATAGAAAATTACTCCCTCCTACCATATATAAAATCCCAAATCTAACCCCTCTCACCCCATTCCCTACCCGCACCCCTCAACCTAAAAGCCAGCTAAATAACAGACCTCTTTAACCCAGCCGTTCAGCCCAGTCGAAATTAACCTCCTTTTCAAAAAAAAAAACAATCAACCATAGAAGTCCCAAAAAATTTTACCTTGTTGTGAGTAGCAAGTCTTTCAAAGTTGGAAGCAATCACTTTTCTTGCATAAAGGTGGGCATTTGGCCAGGTTTTTCCCGGGTAGACACATGGCATGGTGAGCACGACCCGGTCTAAGGCCCCGTCTAGCCCGCATTGGAGTGGGTTGTGCCAGACTTGCCAACCATGCAGGCAGGCGACACGGCACGGCACGATGAATGGGCCGGCACCGCACGCCACAGTGGCGATCGTGCCGTGGCCCGCCCCGCCCTGCGTGCGGCACATGGCACCTGCACGGCATGGCCCACACGGCCAACGGCACACGGTCGGTGTGCTCGCCACACTTGTGTCGACCGCACGTTTGCGCTCTCGTGCTGTCATGCCGCCTGCGCATCGACACGACCAGAGGGGAGGGAGAGGCGCTGGAGGGGGCGGTGGGGGAGGTGGCTGGAGGGGGAGGGAGAGGCACCAGAGGGGGCGCTAGAGGCTTTGTGCGTCTTCAGCTCCTTTTCCCTCGTCGCAATAGTGGTAATAGGCTGGGCATGAGTTGGTACGGCACGAAGCTGACACGAATGGCAAATGGACCGTGCCGACACGGCAAGGTGGGCCGGCTTGGCCGTGGCGGCATGGAACGGTTTAGGCACGTGGCTCAATGGGTCCGTGTTGTACTAGCCCAGCTCGGCACAACGCCCACCTCTATTCTTACACACGATGGGTACTCCGAAGGTACCTTAATTGATTGGAGAGGTTTTGAGTTCGAACCTACATAGCACAATTAGAATACATGCAATCAACTTCTAAAGAATTAACCACTGATATAAAAATATTTAGATTTGTCAGATAAAATTTGTATTAGTGAATTTATCATAAAAAAATGCTTACATGTTGTTAATTTTTATTTTTATTTATTTTTTGTTGAAAACCTGTCCATGTCCAAAACAATAAACAAACTGTAACAAAGAACATAAATTGTGGTAGCTGAGATGGTTTCAATGACGAGATCACGAGAGTCTGGATCATGCTCCAGATCGCTTTGCACCTATGTCGTAGGCTAAGCTAAGCCTAGAGGTGAGGGTAAATTGAAATACTCCCTCCGATCACAAATAATTATCATCGTTTTTAATACCGACATCATCTCTAAAACATAATTTTCACCACCAATTTCTATTATTATATATTTATAAAATACAATAAAATTATAATATTATGAAAGTACTTTTCGAGATAAATCTTGACGAATACTCATACCAGGGGTACCCTAACGGCCCAGGGTAACAAGCAGGCTACCTCAAGCCCATTATCGACCAAAGGACCCGTGGGACCACAAAGGACGCCCCTCCCCGACCGATCAGGACTAGCGTCCCCGACCAAGTAAGGCTCCCGACCCCCGCGGCGGGTCGGGATCCTCCGACTTCGACCAAATTAAGACAACCTCCGCCAACGGCCACGTGTCAAAGCCTCCACCAGTCTACGGCCACGTGCCCCGCGGACGGGGACATCGAAGTGATTGTACGGGAGCAGGTGACTCTTTCCCAAGATGGCATAAATGGCTGCTGAAGTCAAGCTTCCAGTCCCATCAACCAGTCACAGAAGGCAGGTGCGCCATTTCCCGATGCAGCAGCCAACTGCCTTGCCCACCAGGACTACCGACCCAGCGTGGGCAAACCGGGCGACGACCCATCACTGAAGCAATTTCCCTCTCCCAACTTCCCATGTAACCTGCCCCCTCCGGCTGTATAAAGGGAGGCAGGGGCCTCTGGGAGAAAAAAGAAGGGAGAAAGGAGAGGGAGAGCAAGAAGAAGCGAGTAAAGTAGAGTCTCCCCTTTTCGCTAGATCTTTGCGAACACTCTTGTGCTCAAACCCTCTGCTCTCATTTGTAAAACGTTGTGCAGCCATCTGCACCTAAGGCAATACAACACCACCGAAAGAACTGGAGTAGGGACATTCGGCCCGAACCAGTATACACCTTGGGCTCTCGAGTCTAACCATTCAGGGACAAGGAACGCGTGGCCCCTTTGACTTACAAATTTACTTGCCGGTACTCGAAACGTCGACAAATCTACATATATAATTTTTATGTACCTAATTTAAATATTTAAAAAGAAATTGATAGTCAAAATTTTAAAATTTTGATCGCACCTATGTTCAAAATGATTACTATTTGAGACTGGAGTGAGTAGGAGTGGATTGCCAACTATTCTTGATCGACCGTTCAAGTTTTGATGAACATGTGTCAAGACTAGTTATCTAGTTCACCGTAAAAAAGGAACTCTTAGCGCAAATAACTATACAACACACTAGGACAAAAAAAAATCAAAATGAAAGTGACACTATAGCTAGCTTACAAGTTACAACAAATGCAATCGCATACGTTCCTACTATCAGACGTTACTTTCCATTTCTCCATATCTACCGATCCACCAACAAAGCGTACATCCTATTTTCGAGATGAGCCACCAGTATGTAAGAAAACCAGTATATGTACATCTCATGAATATATTCCTGTTGCAGGCTGGCTGGCCGTTTCGCGGATCTCTCCAAGTTAATGGGATTGACAGGCACCGCAGCAATTTGCCAAATGCAGATTAATTTAGTCGAGGTGATCTATCTGATCACGAAATTTGAGGAATCTAGTCCTCGTCGAAGTTTCACATCACCTTACCAACGACCAACCTCACCAACAACGCCCAACTACGAACCAAGTTGCAATTTATAGTAGCAATAGAATGCCACAAGCTGGTTACTATACAAAGATCCTCTTGACGCTAAAAAATGTGATGACAGATTGATCGGCTCAAACATACGCGAACGTCGGGTTCAAGAGGTTTGAGGTGTGCCATCCGATTTGATTATGCAATCAGCAAGATGAATATGCACAAACTGATATAATCAGCTTAAACCAAGATAAATAAAAAATAAGCATTTCAGCCGATTAGATGGTACGATCTGTTAGATGGATCTAAACGACTATTACAATCGATTAGACGATAGGTAAAAGTATGTTTTCCCCGAAAAAAGCGATGCGCAATAAGATCGGTATGGAAACAAACCTAAGATACCTGGCGTAATTGAAGATGACCAACAATTGGGGATACGCAACCTTATTGATGAAAATCAAATTACAAAGAAATTCTAAGTTACAAAAGCTACTCCTAGTGGACAGAAAGTAAATAAAAAGTAGATGCGAGTTGATTGATTGGTTCTGAACACCTTTTCTTATCATCTCTGGACCTCTTATATAGCACTTAGGCCAATCTTATGCTCCTCCAATTCTTGCAAACATATGATTTGTATCGGTCTCAGCTTTCAAAAGATAAACTTCTCTCCGAACCGATATCGGCTAAGACTATCCATGTTTAACCTTATCTTCCTAAATCGGCTACATCTGCTAAATCTTGATGTCAACAATATCACTTAAGCTAATCGTATCCTTCACCGACTCAAGATCCACAATGTGTATCAGTCTCAACTTCTGGGAGATAAATTAATCTTTGCATTTTCTTTTCCTTGTAGTCGAGCTTCACTATCCTACCGTTCCAGAGTAGTTATTATTTTAAGTTTTTGTACTTCCACAAGACACATGACACATCTATAACACACACCTATATATATATATATATATATATGAAAATGATTTCATACTCCTGAGTTTATGTACTCCTACCTCCAGTATACCATTTAAATGATATTGTTATACCGCTTTATCTTTTTGAGTATACTCTAATACTGATTATAAGATACTCCAAAGTGAGTTTCACGAAAAATTTCATCAAAGTCCTCCCTTTATAGCATAATTTGTTTATATATTTCTTTTACATATGGAAAAGGATATGTAGCAAAAAAATAAAGGGCTCTGATGAAATTTTTTCAATCATATCGCATTGGAGTATCTTAAAATTATTATTAGAGTATACCGAAAATGATAAAAGAGTATAAAACGTTCATTTAAGTGGTATATTAGATGTGGGAGTATGTACTCCTGAGTACGAAAAGGTTTCTCTATATATATATATATATATATATATATATATATATATATATATATATATATATGAAAAATACCTTCTACTCTGGAGTAGTTACTCCCACATCTGAAATACCACATAAACGAACTTGAAATACTCCTTTATATCACTTTGGGTACACTCATACACTAATGATAAGATATTCCAATGTGAGCCATACAAAAAAATTGCAAGGGAGTCTATGATTTTTACTGTATTTTAAAATACCTTCATATATACACATAAAAAGAAGTATGTCCAAAAAATATGTATATCACCTATGAAAAAATGTACATACCACATATATAGATAGTCTTATATACTCGTATGCTATGAGTACATACCCTTCGTCATATGAGATACCCTATACGTTGTGAGATACGGTATAAGGAGTAATTACTCTTGGAAGTAGAAAAGAGGGAGTATTAAACTAGCAGTACTAGTTTGTGTCGTGGAGCCACCCAACCGGCTCAGTCCTACCAATATGTCCATTAGCGACGAATTTTCGTTCAAGCACATCAGCAAAACCACGTGCAAGAACGGTAGGATAAAATTGCTTGATCGAGTGATGAATGATGATAATGCAAAACTATCAGCAAATGCCCACCCACATTGTTTCATCTGTAACAGATGCGTTACACTAACTTTTCAGTTAGATCTACTTCCCGATCGTGCCCACCCGGTGCCGATAGTGAAGTAGTGAAGACAGATAGCGAAGGAGGCATGTTATTTGCTTGCACTTGCAGGTAATAGACAGTGTAAGTGCGTACACACCAGCCGGTCGAAATCATTTAAAATAAGCATATTCAATTAATATATTGAGAACCGGCAAAATGAATAAGTTTACACTTTTTGTGCAGATGCTAACAACCAGAAGTAGGGCAAATTGTAGTGAGTACAATTTGTGGAGAATATTTTAGCTAGGCGAAGTGGTCCAGATGATGAGGCGGTTCGTACTTCACGGAGGGTAGAGACGTAAACCAAACAGGATAGCACCTGAATGACACATTATGGCGGTATGGGTACAGCTTTAATGAGTCCTGGTCGACGATGAGCAGCGGTGTGCAATTGTGCACACACATGACCATAGAGAGAACGACGCGTTCGTCGTCTTAGCTTAGCTCCCAACGCCCAGCTCCAAACAATGACAGTCCATCCAGCACAACCCCGACTAGTATCCGACTATGCCTACTCGTTCTCCACACGGAGAGGAGCGCGGTTTCACTACAGATTTCGCTATCATTTGGCCACGGCTGATCTTGCCCGTGCTCTTGGCAACACCGGCGTCAGGTTTCACACGAACACACACACCCCTAAGTAGCGCCGGTTACAGCTGTGTTCCGAGTTCGGACAGCATGCAAGCAGGGCAGACTTATCGTACGCAAAGATGTTTCCTGATCCTGTGCGTTTTCGACTCGATCCTTGCACACGACGTTAATGCTGTCACTGGACCAGATTGTCATTTCCTCCGAGACAATTGGAGATGGGGAAGGCTCTGCGTTCTTTCTTTCTTACTAGCTTTCACCACTTGCACTTCTGACGTGTAGGCTCTAATTTGCCTTAGGTCATGGCATATGCGATGTGTGAAAACAACTCTCATCGAGACTAACTCCTTTATGAGCTCAGATGCCGCTTGCAGTTAAAGTTGGCACTTCAGTCATCACAGCGGTGTCTGAAGTCTGAACTATATGGAGTGGAGAGGACCATAAGAAAATATTATTATTGCAGGCTGCATTGCCAGATTGGGCACTTCTAGTTCTAGCCATCCAAAGAGTAGAATCCGATCCAGCTGGAGCTGCTTCCAGTGTCAGAGTTTGTCCAAACAGAGCTTGCAACGCACACTCCTGCAGTCGATCGGATCGAACCAGAGTCAAACATTTAAGGTTGCAGGTGTATTGTGATGGCCTACATTATATAGTCACCGAAGTATTCAATGGCGAGTAAGTAATCGCACGGTTCCGGGAGGAGAAATTTTACTCTCAGTAGAAATTACATCTAGCTATTGATTTATTAAGAATATTTCTACTACTCTACTATTAAAGAAAGTATAAATAAACTCTAGCTAATCTAATTCATTGGATGAAAAGAATGAACGGTTTATATTGAATTTAGTATATGAAGAGCTCTCCTGGAGATGCTACTGTAGCGATTAGTAGATGTATGTCTAGTCCGCGTGGAAAATGCTGCGTCCAGAAGCTAGCGAAAAAGCAAGGATTTGCCTTCAGAACTGGAGCGTTTTTTCCAAAGCAGCTCACCGGTATCTCCTGATATCTCAGTCCTCTCATCTCTCCAAATGAGGGAGAAGAAAAAGAGAGGAGGAATAGTTCAGTTCTTACAAGTGCATTTTTGCAAAACTGGAGTAGGAGTGTTCATTTTCTGATTTTTATGATGGTTACCCATCTTGCTGCAGCAGCGTTTTAATTGCAAAAACAAAAGGTACCAACAAAGGAGTAATTTGCACATGTAGTCTGAAATTGATGTCATTGTAGAACTCAACTCGGTGATTTGCAGATGCAAGGGAGCAATTCAGTCCAACTTTTCTATCCTACCGTACTTCGACAAGGAAAGTTACCTGCACCGATATACTACTGCAGTACTGCATCTGTGATCTCTGAACGAAGTGAAAAAGATAGAACAGGAGTTTTGACAGTTCCTTCAGAATTCAGACAAATTTAAAAATGGATGAGATACTATATATATTGTATACTTTATGTAGTAGGAGAGACTATTGGATTTTTTTTAGCTCAAATCAGCTGTTGAGAAAAAAAGAACTAACTGTTGAACTAACTTGATTATGAGTTATAGAATTTTTTTTTAAATAATGTATTTTATAAATCGAATTACGATATTAATACGGAGAATTTTTTTTTTCCAAAAATAATACTCAATCGCCGAATCGCATGACGACATCTGTGTAATCGCCATACCGTTGGGCGACAAACGGGTATTCGGCCGGCGGTTGGGCGACAAATGGGTAATCGCCGAACCGTGTGGCGACATAAAGTTGCCGCCGAACCGTATGGCGACACATGTAGTAATCGCCGACTCGTGTGGCGACATAAAGTTGCCGCCGAACCGTATGGCGACACGTGTAGTAATCGCCGACTCGTGTGGCGACATGAAGACATCGCCAAACGGTGTGGCGACAGAATCGGCAAGAAAGGCAGCCTCGGGCGCGAGGGGGTAAGCCGAGGGAAAAGAGAGAGAGCCGGAGAGTCGCGGCGAGTGGAGGGAGGCCGCGCGAGAGAGAGGGGGAGGGCAGCCGGGAGAGGGAGGGAGGGAGCAAGGCGCCGGGAGCTCGCGAGGGAAGGCGTCCGGGAGCTCGGGAGTGAGAGACTCGGGAGAAAAAAAAGAGGAAGAAGAGAAAATAAAAAAGGTAAAATCGAAATTTTGTGTTTTGTTTAGTTACGTAGAAAAATATTGTAGGTTAATGTTGTATTTAAATATTAGGGTTGATATTAGATTTAGTTTAATCGGTTTTTCTTTTGTAGACTCGCGATATTAGATATGAACTCTAATATTGTAGTATTTGTAGTGCGATAGTTAATTAGCGTTGTTGTAGTTAAATTGTTGATATTACTTATTTTAGTTGCGTAGTAAAATATTGTAGGTTAATGTTGTATGAAAATATTAGGGTTGATATTAGATTTAATTTAATCGGTTCTTTTTTTGTAGACTCGCGGTATTAGATATGAACTATAATATTGTAGTATTTGTAGTGCGATAGTTAATTAGCGTAGTTCAATTTAAATTATTCATATTACATTTTGGTAGTCATCTAAAAATTTATTTTGTCTATATCGTCATGAGAATGTTAGATCGATTAAATTTAGGGTATATTATGGCGATGGTGAAATAAAAAGTACGCAGAATGGTGTTGATTTAAGCAACTTTTGGTGACCATGGTTGAGCACTCTATCCCGAGAGTGTTAGCATTCGTGATATGAAACTTTGGTTGACCCAATATTTTCTTTGGATCCAAGTGTTTATTCTGTTACCATCCAAGTTTTATTCACACGAAGCAATGGTGACCCGGCTATTTGGGAGTTGAAGAAAGTAGATCGGACATACCGTGGCGAAATGGTTAAGGTGGTGCAAGGGATCTCGTCTTGACTGTGTGATCTTTGGTGCGAGCTTGCCCTAGAGAAGAGGTGAATATTAGTGATATGAGCGAGAGCGAGACATCGCTAGAGTGAACAAGTTCGTGAAGTGGTGCCGATTGAGGTAGCAGAGGGGGATGATAATAGGGATACAACAAATGCCGAAGGTCGAGCTGATGAAGGGGAGGAGATCGAGCAACTTGTTGATCATTTGGAGTTAGTTGACCGTATGGCGGCAGAAGATGAAGCTGAATTGTTGGAATGTGATGATGGCATCGCCGAAGATGAGGAAGAGGAAGATGATGGTGATGATGTTGAAATGCATGATAGTATTGGGGAAGCGAATGTACCCATCCACGATTTAATGGAACAAGCAAAATAATTCTGGTATGAGAGTTTCATGGGGCCATGAGTCGCGTTGGGAGTATGGTACCAATTCCATTCGGCTGAATCAAATATTTTCCGAACAATTCTGAATTGAAATTGGCAGTGAGGCTTTGGGCATTATCGCAGCAGAGAGAGTTCCGGGTTGTCTTGTCCAGGCCAGATAGGTACACAGTGAAGTGCGTAATGATGGATGTGAATTTCGAGTTCATGCATACAAGCGAAATGCGAGACGATTGGATTGCATCACGAGTAGAGGAGCACACATGCAGATTAGAAAATGTTCGTGAAACACCGCAACTGAATGCGCTTTAATTGCTAGCGTAATGTTCAATGAAATCATTGAGAAACGGGACATTGAGTGTTCAGTATATTCGTAAAGCAATCTTAAGAACATTTAAGTACCAGATAAGTTACTCGATGGCCTGGCGTGCGAAGCAAAAAGCATTAGAGAAGAGGTTTGGCACATACGAGGCTTCATATTGCAACCTACCTCGTGTGCTTGATGTCTTGAAGCAAACAAACCACGGCACATACACCGCCGGCGAAAGTGTAGAAGATGGCAACGGATCTCGCACGTTTCGTCGTGCGCTTTTTCGTTGGGTCCTTGCATTGCGTCATTCAGCATCGCCGTCCATTGCTTTGTGTTGATGGTACATTTTTGTTTGGAAAATACAAGGGATGATTCTAACGCCATTGCGGTTGATGCGAACAACCACATACTTCCATTGGCCTTTGCTTTTGTTGAGGGTGAGAACCGGATAGTGGCCGTGGTTTTTAGACATTTCAATTTTGGGGTAGTTGGTAATCGCCCAACGTGTGCATCATTCATGATCGCCACAAAGGTATTCTTTTCGCAATTAAGACTCTACAAGAGGACCACGATGAGCCATTCCCATGGCGTGACTTGCAGAGCGGTGGTGCATGAGGCATTTGGGAGCAAATTTCTTTCGATTCCAGAGTAAGAAATTGATGAACCTCTTTAAGAGGTTGTGCAAGCGAATCGACCACGTAAGTTCAACGTGCTTTTATTTGAGTTGGAGCGACACACTAGTGCACATGTGGAAGAGATGAAGAAGCAACCACTGCTACCAATGATTGCCCACCCAAAAGTCTAGCACCACTTGGAGAGCTCGATCCTCCAAATACGAGGAGACGAACATCAAGGAACATAAAGTGTTTTCAGATCGGATAGAGGCGGAGCCTCGGAGAAGTGGGCATCGCTCTATGACACCGGTGGCGCCAGTTAGTACTGAAGAAATTATGTTATTTACGATGGTTTAACAAATCGACTTGGTAGACTAACCGATATGTGTTGATCGTGTTTGGTGTCATGACAACGAATATAGCCGAGGTTTACAATTGGGTCATAAGAGGGCTCCGTCCGCTACCACTAGTGGCCATCCCGAAGGCATGTTGCGGCATAGTTGCCTATTTTCGGAAAAGGCATGCGGAGGTCTGTTCTTCATGCCACGACAATGCAAACACCGTATTGTTACCGGATGATGGCCTACATGGAGGAACGAAGTACGAAAGCTCAGCAACATGTAGTGCGTAGCTTTGGAATTACTGAGTACCGATTTGAAGTGACTCTTCGGTGCAAAGGTGGATTGGGAACCAACACAGCTGTTATTACACATGAGGTAAATCTAGGCCAAGGGGCCAGTGGATGGTGCGAATGCACCTGCAACAAGCCAAAACTTCTCCACATCCCTTGTTCACATGTGATAGCTGCTTGTGGGCAGATTGGGATGAATATGTCGCAATACGTGTCCCCTTTCTACTTGAAGGATTATGTTGTCCATACCTGGTCCGGGGAGTTCCGTGGTTTCCATACACATGGTGATTTCACCGTGATTAACAGAGATGAGCGATCTCGCTCACGGATCCGACCTTACGGAGGTGTGCCAAGGCCACCGGGTCGATCCACGAGTAGGCGATTCGCAACGACATGGATGAATCGAAGTGGATGGGTATGTTAGAAGATGTTCTGAGTGCGGTGAGTATGGCCACAAGGCAAATCAATGCCGGCAGCATGTGTGATTGGTGCAATCCATCAACTCGTCATGGTTATTTATGTAATCTTATTTATGTAATCTTATTCATGATTGTGGGATCTCATGTAATATTATTGAAGTTGGACGCTTATGTATTTCGATATATATATGCAGTGTTTGTCATATTTTTTCAAGCTTCATTATTTATGTTGTACGCTTCTTTCGTTTTATTTACATATGCAGTGTTTGTCATATTTTTTCAAGCTTCATTATTTATGTTGTATGCTTCTTTCGTTTTATTTATATATATGTCGTGTTTATTACATGTCTAGTATAATAAATATTTCATTAATTACTTGTAGGGATGGAGCAGCCCGGGTCACTTCTGGACTCTTCCGTGGACCGGCGGTACCGTGCATTCGTCCACACGACAGAAGGCAATGATAAGGTGCCTCTGCTGCGGATCCGAGTGCCTAAGAAGGCATGGTGTGTTGACCCACGCCACACTGTGAGTTGCACTTACATGGAAAAATACTTTACATGTTTTTGTTCACATAATTTGATGTTTGATGACGATATTTAAATAATGCAAATTTTTGTTTGCATCCATAGGTTGGCATCGGCCGGGTTGCTTCCTCTCGTTCGCATGGTTGAGGGTCACCGAGGACGCAGTGTGCCCGACGATCGTGCCGAGGGTGAGGACGGTCCAGAGCGGTCGCGGCGTTTTCCATTCGATCGTTCCCTACTGGCGTGTTTGGTCGACCGTTGGAGGCCAGAGACGCACACTTTCCACCTTCCCTTTGGCGAGGTGACAGTGACCCTGCAGGACGTCGCCATGCTTACTGGGTTGCCGATCATTTGGGACACCGATCGGACCCTCGGTGACTCTCTTTGGGTGGGTGGCGGACTTGGAGGAGAGGTGTCTTGGGAGTGGTGCTGTTGATCCAGAAATTGGGATCGGCAAGAGGCATGGCCCATCGAGGAGGTGGTTGGCTCAGTTCGAGGTTAGCAGTAGTACATAAATATATTATTCTACATTCATGTGACATTAATCTGATACTAAATTATTTTGATTGTCGCAGGTGCAACGGATGGCGGCGATGCCCACGGCCTACCAGCTTGCACGGCACCTTGAGGCCTATCTACTTTGGTTGTTCGGGTGGGTCATGTTCACGTCGACTCACGGCGACAGTGTCGATGCGCGGTGGGTAGCCCATGCACGGGCTATTGCCGATGCCGACCTGGACGCCGTTCCACAGGTATCCTGGGGTTCGGCGGTCCTTGCTGCCACGTACCGCGCCCTTTGCGACGCGTGCGTGAAGAAAAGCAAGGCCGCCAACCTCGCAGGGATGCCTCTTCTTCTTCAGCTCTGGTCGTTCGAGCGTTTCCCTGTGGATCGACCCTTTGTTGAGCCTCGACACTACACCGCCGACATGTATGGCGGTGATGCGATCGGCCGTCCGACGATGGGCTCCCTTTGGACTAGGCGAGATGCACGTCATTCGAATATTTATTTGGTTTTTTTGCAATCACATATGCTTACAAACTTTTTCCGCATCGCAGCCACGGTGGCGGGAGCTGCAGTGCGCTCGGCGCACCACTCCTTCACGGAGGCGTTTGACCACCTACAGGCAGAGCAGGTGATCTGGGACCCATACAACGAGCATCGTGTAGTGGAGAGAGCGATGGCAGGGGGGATCTCTGCACTATGCTACAGGGACCACACTTACTGGCTTACTAGGAAGAAGCTCATCTTCGATGTCTTCGTGGAGGACTACACGCCGCAATGAGTCATGAGGCGATTTGGACTTGGCGGTGGTCCGGTTCCTTCAGGATCGTCGCGAGAGAGTGCACTCGTGAGTTACTCCCCCCTAACAAGTTTGTTAAATACTTATGTTATATTTGTAAAAATGTGGATTTCTCTTCAGGTTCTCCACCCATGGACCTCGGAAGACCATGGCGATCTTGGCTCAGAGGATGGCGCCGTGGCTCGCTCAGTGGGATGACGCTCTAGAGGATGTCGTCGGTGAGGACACGCCGTACGACTACTCCTCCTACAAGCGATACCTAGCACGGCACGTGCCACGACGCGCGTACCGTCTCCTACTTGTGGAGGAGCCACCGACCCACACATATGCTCGGCGTGGCGGACTTGTACCCGTGCCGGCGGGAGTAGCCATGCACGCGATGGTAAGTCTTACTTCATACGTTATTTCATTTATTCCTTCTTGTATGTCCTTGTGTTTATGAGTTGTTCAGTACATGGCGGTGGACCACGCCAGGACTTGCACCAAAGATGGCCACAGCATTTTGAGTAGGTCTGCGTGTGAGTCTCACACACTAGACGAGATGACAGAGGCTTGGAGACACGTGGTAGCTGGGACTCGACGGATCGTGGAGCTCGGTTCTTGTCACCACACAGACGCGACTGACCGTGGTACCTCTTCTAGGCCCCACGCCTGCCTTCTTACCACACACCGGCCCCAGCTCCTTCGTACGCAGTGGAGGCAGAGTCCAGCTTCCACACCCCTGTGCCTCCGGCCCCAGACATGGCTGGAGGGTCCAGTTGGCAGGCACCACGCGGTCCCACCATGGTCCCCACACCAGGTAAGTCGATCAAAACTCAATAGTTGACATTTCGTACAAGTATCATCTAAGTATGATTATATGTTACTACCTGAACTGTAGGTTGCACCCACGTTGGAGCACAGTTCTCTTCGTCGCCGCACTCGCCAGGGCACGCCGATCAGTACTCTTGGGCGGATCAGTTCTTCTCAAGACGCGATGGACTCGGCACCGCCAGGACACATTCCACGCAGCCCTCTCGGCCGACGCAGATGACGCAGCAGGACTACGGCACCTCCTACGGGTACACGTTGCCTCCCCGGGAGCGTCGCCCGGTGCAGCGATACAGCCCTTCAGATTACGGGCAGGCGCGACCGTCCCAGGAGGCACACACGCGACCTTTGGACGATGCGCCGGCTTCAGCACGTAGGCCGAAGAGAGGTCGTGCTAGTGGTAGGGGTGCTCAGGGGGGTGGTCAGGGGTAGTACATCAGTTTGTTGCCGTCATGTACATGCTTCATACTTCCTCACTTAATGTATGATTTAGTATTTCGTGCCATTTATTATCATTTCATCACGTTTTATTTCATTCAAGTATTCTGCATATTTTTTTGGACCGATTTGACAACACTGCCGAACGCCTCTAACTTTTTCGGACCGATGTGACAACACGAGACCCTCACTTTTGCCAGACCGAATCGATCTGTATATTTCAATCTTACATTCCAACACTTAGTCCACAAACCACCGCTTCGGGCCTATAAAAGGCCAAACCGCAGGCACATAACCGCAGCTCTCACTCACTTCTTCACCATGGTTGATAGTTCTAGCAGACAATTTTCGTGGACACCTGATATGAGTAGCATAGCTCTTACTTGCACGTTGCAGGTCACGCGTGGTGGGAAGGACGATCCATTCAAGGAGGAGAACCTAAGTAAGCGGTGTCCAAATTGCAAGAGTGGCGCCGACATTGCGGAGGCAAGCTTTGACAACCTCTGGTCTGAACCTCGTGACCACCAACGACCTGAAGGTGCACTTGCAATGGTGGCGTCAAAGATATGTCAAGGTATGTGAACTAGCCGACCACCCTTCTGCTGCAGGCTTCTCAAGAAGAAATTACAGGGTACTGATGCTGCCCGATCAGTATGCAGAGCATATTCAGGTTAGTTATTTCATATTTGGTCACCTTACTAATCTCTTTAGGATTATACATAAGTTCACTATTTAAACGTTCGTTTGGTGTGTTAGTCGTTCCCGGAGGATGAAGAGTTCTTTGAACAAAAATATCCCGAATTCTTAGCGATGTATAGGCTATTCGGCGGTGGTGTGATGCCCGGTTGGCGCGAGAAGACGCAGGCGGGTCTAATCGGATGGGTAGAGATCGACACAATCTTCGCAGATCGGCAAGTTCAAGAGGACGTTCAACTATCACCGAAGGTGGGCTTGCTCCTAACTATGCAAGTGCTGATGACGACGACGATGACGATTTCGTATCACCTCCACCTCGACGTTCAATCACTTCCACGACAGGCCCGTCAAGAAACAACGCAAGAGAACGTTCAACTAACACTAGAGGCGGGCTAGCTCCCGATCGTACAAACGATGATGACGCTGATGATGATGATTTCGTATCACCTCCACCCCGACGTTCAAGCACTTCCACCAAAAGATGACTTTTATCTTTGTCACCATGCCCTATATCGAAGACTACGATCGAAGGATGTACGGTTTTGTGAGTTATGTTGTATCCCAGTTTTATCAATTCTGTAAGCCATGTTGTATTTTATTGAATGATACTATGATTTGTTGTCAAGTTTGTAGCACATCAAGGATAATGGCGAACTATTTAAATGTGATTTTTTCCTAAAAAATCAATCGACAAATAATTTTGTAAAACACCTCATTAATTACGATCGATAAATAGGAATTTTTCTAAATTTATTGACCCTACTTTGAAATATGCAATCCTTACAACCGTTAAAGCGACACCGACTTTTCATGTAGGGTACAAGTATATTCTTGCAATTTTTTGAGTATTGCTATTTGAATTAAAAAAATACAAACATTATACAAAAAAAAACTGAACGACTAATCACATATATAAATTATCACCGACAAATTTGCCACACAAATTTATTATTCCGACAACGATCTTTGTAAATTTCGCCGACCGATTGGCCTAACTGGTATTATTTTTATCATATATTTTTTGGCGTATTAGTGCTGTGAATATGATATTTTTTAAATAGTATTATTTATTTTTCTAAAAGAGTGTTAGCTGTTATTATTACGGCGGTCTTTGAATAAACGGACATCTGCGCCTCTCATTTGCGATCATCGATTCGGCCATCGGAAGGTTGATCCAACGGTACGACATCCCGATTTTGGCTCCAATTTTAAAGAGCATAATTTTCATGAGTTTCAAAAACTTTTAGTGGCATGTAAAAAAATTCCAAATGCATTTGCCTCCAAATTAGACTTCAAAATAACTTTCGCATCTTCAAAAATTGAAATTCCAAAATAATAAAAATTAAACATGTATGGAATAAAAAATTTCAAACCATTGTGTTTGAAATTTTTCCAAAATTCGAACCCAACTCTAATTTGAATTAATTTGAATTGCAGACGAATATGTTCGGACAGTTGTCGCCGTTCGATTGGGCGACAACTTGATGTCGCCGTTCCATTCGGCGATGACTGACATGTCGCCGTTCTATTGGGCGACGACTCACATGTCGCCACACGGTTGGCGATTACCGTTTGTCACCCAACCACCGGCGAATACCGTTTGTCGCCCAACGGTATGGCGATTACACAGATGTCGTCATGCGATTCGGCGATTGAGTATTATTTTTGGAAAAAAAAAATTCTCCGTATTAATATCGTAATTTGATTTATAAAATACATTATTTTAAAAAAAAATTCTGAGTTATATCATTGGAGCGTTCATAAATCAGATCCAAGATGGGATAGCAGCAACATGTGAGAGTTATAATCAGTGTAGGTTGATTAACTAGCACGACCCCACATAGACTCAGATGCAAGCATTACTGTATCTGTGCTCACTGCTTTTCTAAGATTTTCACCTCTTAAGGGGGATATCCTCCTGTCTCATCCGTGATCCATTTTGTCTCGAGATACATTTTGTCTTTTATTGTATTTCCTATTTTCCAAAATATATACGCACATGTCTCAAGGTAAAAGGAGACAAATTAGACAAGGGATGAGAAAGGGGCTCCCATCCTCTTTTCCCCCAAAATTGTAGTCTCTTCTGCTCATGCACGCAGATACATGGCCAGCATGCCATGCAGGTAACTGGTCCGACAAATAGATTATAGGGTTCGATAGTACCGTAAGATTCATGTGAATCTTGTTCGTTCTTATTTCTCACAAGAATTGTGTAGAGTACCCCTAAAATCGTTGGGAATAGCCTATTAGTGCTACTAGAGTACTATAGGAAGGCCTGAGATTAGAAGATGGACCTTCTAATTCCCAAATCGATCAGTGTAAAGGCACTGGCATTAACCGTCACCCCAAGTTGCACTAAACAAACTGAACCTCCCTCAACATATAGCTTATATATAAGCTACGTACGCAGCTACCACGTACAAAATCTAATACTAATACGAGTAGATCGCATCCCATTATCGTCGTCGTCATCATCCGTTCATCACCGTAGCTAGTTAAATCCGGCGGGAACACGTCCCTCCGTTCTGCCCCGTTCCGTCACTGTTTTGTTTGGCAAGGTTCCCCTCGCAGAAAATGTGACATTTCACTTTTAATTAATTAATCACTTTTGCTTAATTAAATCGTTTAATTAATGCTACTGAGGTAGCGCTGTTACACGGTACTTCTTCTTGCTGTGGTTGAAGAGGGAGCTATTTTTTATAATTATGTTCCGAACGAGGCTAGATTTATATATAATAAAAAGTTTTTCAGGCTATAGAAAAGCGCTAGCTTTGGAGATGAGAAGGCGACGCAAGCAGAACATCCTGTGTGTGCAAGCAACGGAGCAGGCCAGCGCCAGCCAACCCCTAACTCCGGTGGCGGTAGCCAGGCTCTCATTTAAACTACCCATCTGCCCCGGATTTAATTACTCCTCCCTCCCTCCCCACTACATTAAACCCTACCACGGCACCACCACCACCACAGAGGCGCAGACGCAGCGCGTCCATCGATCCCACACAGCGCAACATCCACTGTGCGGACGCACCCGCCCGGCGCGAGGTAGCGGCAAGGTGTGCGGGGGTAGAGAACCGTGCCTTGTGCCGAGCCGAGCGGAACTGCGAGAGTGAACAAGGCAACTTGCTGGGTAGCATCATGCCGAGCGCACCGGGGGGCGGCTTCTCCGGGTCTGTGAAGCTCAAGTACGTGAAGCTGGGGTACCAGTACCTGGTGAACCACTTCCTGACGCTGCTGCTCGTGCCGGTGATGGTGGCCACCGCACTGGAGCTGGCGCGGCTCGGGCCCGACGAGCTGCTCTCGCTCTGGCGCTCGCTCGAGCTCGACCTCGTGCACATCCTCTGCTCCACCTTCGTCGTCGTCTTCGTCGGCACCGTCTACGTCGTGTCGCGCCCCAGGCCCGTCTACCTCGTCGACTACGCCTGCTACAAGCCGCCGCCCAGCTGCCGCGTGCCCTTCGCCACCTTCATGGAGCACACGCGCCTCATCAGCGACGACGACAAGAGCGTGCGCTTCCAGACCCGGATCCTCGAGCGCTCTGGCCTCGGGGAGGAGACCTGCCTCCCGCCGGCCAACCACTACATCCCACCCAACCCCAGCATGGAGGCCTCCCGCGCCGAGGCGCAGCTCGTCATCTTCTCCGCCATCGACGACCTCGTCCGCCGCACCGGCCTCAAGCCCAAGGACATCGACATCCTCGTCGTCAACTGCAGCCTCTTCTCCCCGACCCCCTCGCTCTCCGCCATGATCATCAACAAGTACAAGCTCCGCAGCAACATCCGCAGCTTCAACCTCTCCGGCATGGGCTGCAGCGCCGGCCTCATCTCCCTCGACCTCGCCCGCGACATGCTCCAGGTAATTACTTCAGTAATTAACCAGTACGAGCTGTTCTTAATCAAGGGTGTAATTTAACTAATGGATTAATTAACGAACGATATGGATCGGACACGTACAGGTGCATCCGAACTCGAACGCGCTGGTGGTGTCGACGGAGATCATCACGCCAAACTTCTACTGGGGGAGCCGGCGGGACATGCTGCTGCCCAATTGCCTGTTCCGGATGGGCGCGGCGGCGATCCTGCTGTCGAACCGGCGGCGGGAGGCGCGGCGGGCCAAGTACCGGCTTGTGCACGTGATCCGGACGCACAAGGGCGCCGACGACCGCGCCTACCGGTGCGTGTACGAGGAGGACGACGATCAGGGGCACTCGGGCATCTCGCTCTCCAAGGAGCTGATGGCCATCGCCGGCGAGGCGCTCAAGTCCAACATCACGACCATCGGCCCGCTGGTGCTGCCCATGTCGGAGCAGCTGCTCTTCTTTTTCCGCCTCGTCGGCCGCAAGCTCATCAACAAGAAGTGGAGGCCCTACATCCCGGACTTCAAGCTGGCGTTCGAGCACTTCTGCATCCACGCCGGGGGCCGCGCCGTGATCGACGAGCTGCAGAAGAACCTGGACCTGTCGGCGCGGCACGTGGAGGCCTCCCGCATGACGCTGCACCGGTTCGGCAACACGTCGAGCAGCTCGCTATGGTACGAGCTCGCCTACATCGAGGCCAAGGGCCGCATGCGCCGCGGCGACCGCGTCTGGCAGATCGGCTTCGGCAGCGGCTTCAAGTGCAACAGCGCCGTCTGGAAGTGCCTCCGCACCATCAAGACGCCCACCGACGGGCCATGGGATGACTGCATCCACCGCTACCCCGCCGACATCCCGGAGGTTGTCAAGCTGTGACGAGCTCGGCGCCGCCGCACCGCACCGCACCGCTGTACACTACCTGTACGTCCCGCGAAGCTAGTGTCGTACCTAAAACTCTTGGAGCTCTGTGGAATTGTGGTGTTTTCCTATTTGCTTTTGTCTTTTTCTTCGCTATAAAAAAGGGACCAAATATATACTTGTTGGATATGTCACAGAAGGAAGGATCATTCACAGGAGATTAATTAGTGATTATATTCGACGTTAGCGTGATTGTTAAATTGTCCGTGTCAGGTATATATTTTCACGGGTGGTAATGTCATAGGATCTGTAATCCATGTTGTAACTGGTGAAAGGGATACATACACGCATGCTCCTGATTAGGGGTGGACGATTCCCGATAACAAAAAATTCTCCGGCCTCGTTCCTGCACACGGGGCTTAATTCCCCATGTCCCCGATCCCCGACAGGTTTGTAGGCCCCGACGGAGACTAATCCCTGAAAATACTACATGAAATACCACATACTACATGAGTGAATCACTAGAGTAATGCATGCATGTGTGAGTGAATCACTAGAGTAATGAGTGAATCACTTGAGTGATTTATATTTAGCATGTTTATTAATAATGACCTCATATATATTCTTTTTTCTTTTAAGAATGATCATTTGCTCCCATCTATTAGTGATAACGCGGGGGCGGGGATAGAGAACAGTGGAATGTACCTAGCCCCGTAATCCCAAGGAAACAATATTTTTCCAATAAACCCCCCGCAAGGGAGATTTCCCCGTCGTTGTCTCCTAATAGGGAAATTCTTTGCGGGGAAACGGGGATCGAGGCTATTACCATCTCTACTCCTGATGGGCATTGGGGTGAGTCTCAACTGCTTGTCAATTAATTTTCTTTGAAATGTAAAAATCTTCCGGTCTTCTTCATGACCCTTAGAGATTTCAGTTCTAATTAAAAATTGATGGAGTAGGTATTAGGAGATAACGTTGATTAATATTATGCTCTGCGATTTTTGTAAGCGCAAACTCGAGCTACTCATGATACATCCTTCCTTTTTTTTTATCGAAGCGAACTCATTATCCGTCTAATTAGTACTAACTGAAATTCGTACTATAAACAATGAGCTCACCAGGGCCACATGCTCGCGGATTAAATCGATTCGCGGTCCATGCAAACTGTCAGAACTTGCTTTTACCAGAACTTGCTGAATGCTGAAGCTGAACTCATCACCTGGGGTTTTATCTGACGCTATAACAACTCAGCCTAAACGAAAATCATCACTCGAACAAAAGCCGACGCTGACTTGGAAATGGGTCATGGGTCTGTACATGCCTCACAGGTATCCCAATTCCTTCCTTCAATTTCCCCTTGCTCTTTTCTTCTTCATGAAAAAGGCCAGTTCCTCTGTGGCATACTGGCACGTAAATAAATGCAATGCATGCACTTGCCACACCGACAGCTTTTCCGAAACAGACTCTCTTCCTCGAATAAGAGGATCGGCCTTGCGAATCGGTGCGCACCTTTGTTTCTGTTCTGCCTCAGAACATCCTGGAGGACGCGAGACAAAAATCGCTTCATATTTATGGCAACTTGGCAAGAAGCAGCTCATGATACCAAAGGGCTGTTCAGAAGAGCAGTAGTTTTCTGAAAAACTGTTTTTATCTTTCTAAGCTAAAAGGTAACTATAGCTTTTTTTATAAGATACCGTTTAACAAATAGCTAATTTTTCTCAGCAATAAGCTGTAAAAGCAGGTCTAACCTAACTTTCAGCTTTTATATATAACTTCTAAATTATGTTAAAAACCATTAAAAGTTAAACTGTTTAGAGAGACTAGCTAGCTCTTCAGAAACTGAAGCTGCCGATAAATTAAAGCCCTCCAAGGTCTAGAACAGCAGTGGCGGACCCGGCTGCACCCGCGAGTTAGACCCACTACCTGAATTGCGTGATCGAACGCACCAGTGTCGCGCGGCGGGCCATTAACTGAAATGCGAGCGAACGAGGAAAAGGACGGGACGGATGGGTGACAACACTGGTGTGGTTGGACCCGCAATTAATGGCCATCGCGGAGGAGGAAGCAAGGGGAAGGTAGGTGACAAGGTGTTTTTTGGTTGGGGGATTGCGTGGCCGCGGCGCTGGTGCCGCTGGCCTGCCGCGTCTACCGCTTTCTCCGTGCCGTGTGCAGCGCGGGCAAAGTTCAACAAAAGGAGACGGGGAAATTTTGGGTTGGGTGGGCGTCGCGTGGGAGGCAGCTTGCCCGCGCGCGGCTGTCGCGGTTGGGAGGCGTTCAATGCGTTGGCTGGCGCCGGTCTGGTAGTTGGGGCGAGCAAATGAGCGGCCGGCCGGCTCTGCGTGCGCCTTCGCCTTTTGCCTGCCGCGAAAAGGAACGGGAGTTATTACGAGGCCATCCTCTCACGTCGCTGCTGCTGGGGGAACGCCGCGGAAGCGGAAACAGGGCGAGGCCCTTTCCGGCCGCGGTTCTGCGAAGCGGGTGGAATTTACTGCTCCATCCGTTAGTAGTTCGGACTTCAGGCCGGGCCGAGCTCGGCAGGTTTGGTCCGGGACCGGGACACTGAAACGGTTTCGTTGCAGTGAATGCCCTCCTCCAACCCAAGTCTTCTTCCTCCCACGCGTCAGTACTCTCTCTCTCTCTCTCTCTCTCGGATTGGAGATCATGCGTCAGGACTTTTGAGAAGCACCAAGTGTGCTAGATATCTACTCCACAGAATTTAGTCATCTGTATTACGTGTGTGTCAGTGTTTGTCATGAAGTTGGGGACGATGGTGGTTGATATGGATATTTCAGTGAACAACAGTAAACAAGCGACGTTGTCAAGCATTCACTCTGTCCAATAGACTGACAGTACAGGTTTTGAAACGGGAATAGTGGTGAACAATTACGTAGTCTGCTACTACTAGCCTAGTAGTGTAGCCTATATATAACATTTCTCTCCTCCCACCTCGTCCAGAAGGCCAGAATTCAGGCATGTTTGCGACCTGTCAAGTGCCAACACAGTCGACGTACTTTCTCTAGTGCAGTGCAGGCATTTGTCTCAGCATCATACAGTACTTCTTATGGTGCAGGACAGCTTGCCAATGGCTGAGCTGCCGGTTTGTTTGTAGAGCATTTATAATAAAAAAAAACTAGAAGGTGAGTTTTATGCAAGAAAATATTTAGAGAAATGCTTCGATGTTTTCTCTCCTAATACAAGTTGTACAAATCTTAAAGCAAGCGAAGGAATAAGTAATCTCCATCTACCCTTCATTCATGCTTTAATATTTGTGCAACTGTAAAAAAAGAAAAGCATTGAAGCACCTCTCAAATATTTATCAAACTCTCCATAACCTAAAGCTACTACTTGATCCTTCAAATATCGTGATCAACACTAATTGAGCAATGCTTCCATGCCTTTTCTCTCGATACAAGTTGCACAAATCTTAAAACAAATAAAGAGATAAGTAATCACTATCTACCTTTCATTTATACTTTAATATTTATACAATTTAAAAAAAAACATGGAAGCACCTCTCACACTTAATTTCATCCTTGTGAACCACACGCATTGCTCGATAAATTTGACAGGCACAAGCAACTAGATGAAACATGATGCTGCTGCGTCAGTGCGCCCCATGTCCCTAAACAGATGAAAATTATTTTTTCCCCCTGAAAACAGCCTGTTATTTAGTAAACCTATAATCTCCAAACATACGCAATAGTCGAGTTCTGAAATCCATTCCAACTTACATCTAACTTTTCGCCACAAATTTTTCTCGACAAGGTAGCAGTGAGCATAGATCTGAGATCTTCTCACACGCGAAAGCCATGAGCAAGAGATTCGATCCCTCTGGCTGGGGAGACTTCTCATCAGTAGAATAAGCATTTTCTTCCTTTTGAAACCAAAGTAGCATGAAGTATTGACAAAGAAAGAAACAATTTGTTACATGCGTTCAGAAGAGCTTACTTGCTAAGCATGCGTGTAGACAAGTCTAATTCCATTGTGACATGCCTATATATATATTTTTGAGACCAATTGTGATATCCCTATCTATGATTACCTACTAGCATACAAGTCTCCATTTAGGAAATTTTTGAATACAGTACAAAATACTGTCGGAAATTAGAGAATGATACAACATGTTTGCGTATTTACGAAAAACCCTACCATACCCGGAATCTGAAAATCCGTTAACCATACCCGAGGCGCGAACCGGTTAAGCCATGCGGATTTTGAAATTCGGGTATGAAACCACCATACCGAATTTCAAAACCGGGTATGGGGTGGCCCCATACCCGGTTTTTCAAAATCGGTTAAGCTACTGCACAAATTCACATGCATTCCTGCGATTAGACACAAAGTGACATGCATGCATCTTGATTGGTCTCGAAGGCCAAGATTCCATGCATGCATGCATCTTGATTAGGCAAAAGTGCATGCGGATGATTAGTGCAAAGTACATGCTTGATTAGTAAAAATTATAATTAGTAAAATAATTAGTAGAAAGTATAATCAGTAAAAGTACAATTAGTAAAATGATTAGTGAAAAGTATAATTAGTGAAAGACGGGCTAGCCTCGATTGGTTGGCGTGGCTCATGATTATTGGTATTTTGGCGGCCGGATGCATCGTCCAAAGACCGAAAGCAAAGGCAGTCAGTCGATGTCCCTCATTAGCACTTTTTCTCGATATAAATCGGAGGAGCGCAGAGAGCGGCAATGCATTCACAAGATAGTAGTAGAGAGCAAAGCGTAACCGAGAGCGCTAAGGCGGGAGATTAGTTAAATCGGTGTTTAGTTTGTTAAAATTTTAAGTAAAGTCTAAAAATTTTCAAGTACTTCATTTGGGATTTGTATTTTGCGGTATTTTTAGGAATATTTATTGGTACATTGCTCGTGCTTTATTGATCTTTGGTACAACTTTGGAAGGTTAGTTACAAATCTTCATGAGTAATAGTATATTATGGACGAGTGTAGTGTATTATGGACAAATCTTCATGCTTGAATAACTACCGTACATAAAATAACAGAACATAGCATAAGTAATGGCGAATTATCGGTGTTAATATTTTGTAGGAATTTATTACGAGCTATCTTCATTCTATGAATTAACTAATTGGGTTCCCATTTCACAGTGCGTTCGGGAAGGTGATTTTGCAAGTTGGCGAGAGGTTTTCGATCTTAGTTCTGACTTCACACAAGGTTAGTTTTTAATATTTAGGAATATTACTGTGATATTGTTATAATACAACTATGATAAGTAGAATATTAGTACAACTAGTATCACATACAACTAGTATGCCCAAATGGTAGGAGGACTCATTGCTACACCATAATTGAGATCTTGATTTAATCCTAAGTGTAGTGGAAATGACTCAAAATCATACCTTGAAATCATGCTAGTTGCATTTAGAACAAAGTTTTAAATGTTACATTTTTACCTAAGTTTTCACGGACTACTTGTCTTATGTTAAAAATCGGTCTGCGTTGAACCAAAGTTTTTCAGTTCAATTTGGAAAAATTGAGAAAGCATTTTCATGCTATGAAAAATTTATGGGAGTATCATAAGATATGTAGGATAATACATAAAATTTATGAAAAATTTTAACATCATTTGTTATGTTTTAAAAATCAAAATCGAAAGCAGAATAAAAATCGAGTTCACGCGGACCACTTGGAAGTGGTTAAGCCAAGTATACTTCCGTTCACGCGGACCACTTCCAAGTGGTCGGCGTGAACCGATTTTTATTCTGCTTTCGATTTTGATTTTTAAAACATAACAAATGATGTTAAAATTTTCATAAATTTTATGTATTATCCTACATATCTTATGATACTCCCATAAATTTTTCATAGTCCTTATTTCGCAGTGCGCTCTTTGGAAGGTGATTTTGCCGGTTGGTATAGGTTTCCGATCTTCATTCTGACTTCACATATGCTAGTTTTTAATATTTAGGAATATTATTCATGCAATAATTTGGTTGCATGCAGGGTGATTAGTTTTTAGCCATTAAAATTTTCAAGTTTGTCTATATATACCTATCTAAATGTACTTGTTTGTTCTGAGCCATTTGTTTGAGCAGCACGTGATGGCGGCCATTGCAGTTCCAGAGCTTCTTCGTGAGTCAGTCGATGCCCCACATCGTGCGAGGGCAATTTCTGCAGGAACTATGGTCCGATGCATTACTATATTACCTGTCATCACTGTTTTTGAAGACGCATAACCACTTTGTCGTTAACGTTTCAGTTGCCCCCTCTCGCAAGCCGATCACTGCACAAGATAAAAATTTGGACTATCGATTTCATATTCCACTAGCTCGTGCGGGTCTACTACCGTTTGCGCTCCTCATGGATGGAGCTCATTTCGCGGGAGGCTTGACCACACCTATGCACGCCATTGATCGTGCACTTTCTTTGGTCTCGTCGGCCGATGGCGACCGGAGACACACACCTTTCACCTACCATTCGGTGAGATGTCCATCACTTTGAAGGGCGTGGCCATGCTAACGGCCCGCCCATCGAGCGCCGTTGGTTCTTCCTCGCCCAAACAGACAACAAAGTGGCAGCACTACATCGCGGAGAGGTATTACATGATATAATGTTATTTCATATTTGTAATGTGCACGATATTATCGACTCTCTTAATCCGGAGTTCATGCGGGTTCGGTGTCCCATACGTCTGTAAAGAAAATGGTGTCTCTATGACTTGGCTACGAGGATTACAGAATACAATCCATGCCCACCGATGCCGAAGCTCGTGGGGCGCCACTACGAAGTGTACCTCTACTACTTGTCGGGTGGTGTCATGTTCACGGCGATCGCGGAGACGTCATCTTCCGCACATCGTGTGGATTGCTAAGCGATTGTCGCCAACCTTGATGACATCCCGACCTACGGTGGGATCTGCGGTCTAGCGGACACCTACAGTGGTTTGTGCGATGCATGCCAGCGCGGACTTACGAGGGCACTATTATGGATGCCCGCAACTCCTTCGGATGTGGAGTTGGGAGTACCTTCCGGTCTCTCGGACGGAGGTACGTACGAGGTACTACCCTGTTGTCGTAGATGATGACACGCCAGAGGCCACTCGCCCTACAATGGGGCACCGTTGGATGCACGCCCGGCTACGATGGTCGCCGACGGGTGACCACGCGAGCTACACGCGTGTTGTCGCCGACGTGGACTTGCTGACCGCAGATCATGTCAACTGGGATCCATGGACCGTGCAACGAGCCGAAGAGCTTGCGGTGGCGGCGTATCTCTTCGTGTTGCACGGTCGACCACGGCCCGTGGATGACTCGTGCTTCCTCTTGTACATGAGCGTGGTCGAGGTCTACTCGCGAAACGGATCGAGGCGATTCGGGTGGCGGCGGCCGATCCTCATTCGACATCGCGGGGCGCGGGAGCTCTCATGGGTATGCATTTAATTTTTTCAATATTTTCCTGTATATGAAAATTTTAGAATCTTACGTCCTTGCAATTGTAGGAGAAGCACGAAGGCGGCGCGGCGCATCGGCTGGACCGTCATCCACGCTTCGCACATTACGATGGATGGAGCAGCGCCAGAGGTTGTCCATCCCTCCGGGCCATATGACCCGAGGAATATGGCAACTACCTTAGATGGTACCGGGCCCGCACGCGCCCCACTTTCTTGAGTGAGGAGGTCGACGAACCAGCCATGGACTATCGGAGGACCGATCTCGACAAGTCCATATTTTGGTACTCCCAAAACCGTACTAATGCCTTAGTAAATTTATTTACCTAAGTTCTAATACCCGTTACGCCATGCGACGCAGGAGGCATCGGAGCTATATACCCAAGCGGATCAAATTGCGGCCCAAGCTGCGGCGCTTCTAGCTCCTCGTCACGACCGAAATCGGATGAGGCGGTACCTCGCGTCGTGGGGTCCCGATTCTCTCGGCGATCCGTCGTCTTGGAGGACCTTCACGTCCTTCCGCCCGTAGCTACGAAGATGCTCCCATAGATCCTGCTCGTAGCTCACAGGCAAGGCGGTCATGCACCAGCCGTCCCTCCGGTGCTGATGCGCACGACGCCGGACGTCGTGCATCCACGTCCCATGCACCGAGCCATTCCTCGCGACGTCGTTCTGTCCCCCCCATTGAAGTACCAGCTGAGGCCTTCGCACAACATGACGAAGGACTCGGTCCTTCGGCATCACCGGAGGTACCCCATTTATCGCACTCCTTGGGACGGACGTCGATCACACACGGGGGAGCGAGGCCGAGAGATTCGAGTTTGACTTCATGTCGCCCCTACCTTCACTCTTGGGCTACTTGGTGTGCGGCCACATGGACCTCCTCCCTACGAGGCGGGGACCTCACAGCGGTGGCAAGCGTCTGCGTCTGGCTCCCTAGGGACGGAGGATGCAAGTCGTGGTACAACCAGATCCACGCGAGCGAAGGCAATACACATTCAGTAGGGCTTCCTTCCCAAGGCGAGCATTTGACGTCTGGCCAAGCCAGAGAGGCATGGGCCATCACAGGCGCGGACGAGGCGCACACATGCCCGAGATGTACACCCTGGAGGACTTGATCGGAAGGCAGGTGGGCGACGCCGAGGAGGCAGCGATGATTTTTATAGCTGTGTGTGAGTGCGATTACTTTAACCTAGGCATCGTGTAAATTAACTATTGTATGGTCGATTTGAAATACGATGTTGCCCTTTCGCATTCAAATGTTCATATCTTTTGCTAGGATGGTCGAAATAAAGTGAAATTAGTTTCTAAATTTAAGTTTTGAAATGATGAATTTGAATCTGAAATAAAAAGTTTTATGTTGCGTGCAGAAAAATATTTTTATTGCAGTTTGAATTGTAGGCTCTAAATGTGAGTTCGAATGAAGTATACTCTCTGTTGATCCTTAAATCTTGAAATAAATACCATAGTATCTTGCAACCATATGTACTTCTTTTCTGTAAAAATATTTAAATTTGAAAGCATTTTGAATCGATTATGGATAGTTGAAACTATAATGAGTAAGCCTTTTAGTCAATCGAGAAAAATATCTCGCCCTAATGCAAAAGTAAAAGAGAAAATATCGAGTTTAGTGTATATACTACCATATTCTCGTATAATTATTTTAATTAAAACTTGATTTGCATCTGAATCGTACTTAAGCAAAACCCTAATCGACAACGTCGTTGAAATCTCTTGTATGGAGTTTTCATGAGTTTGTGTCGTGTGTAAGAAATAAAATAATTTGAAGTTTACGTTTAAGCAGATATAATGATTGTTTGTAAGCTATTCGTGACTATTTCCCTTTGCACGGGGTATTTCACGGGATCTTGGGAAGGCTTATATTACCATGAAAAGATGCCACGAGTAGTGAATTATGCAGAAGAAGCTCGAGGCGATGGTAGCTAATTGACTTACAATCTACTTCACTAGAATAGCTACCAATTACAACAAGGATAGCCACGCACACAATCTTCTCTAACCATTTCACATTATCTAAAAGGCGGTCCATCTTGAACATCAGCATGTTCAGCCTCTGCTCGAGAATAGGGTCCATCCTCTCCATAGTAGGATGCATCCTGCGTGGTCTTGTGGTTGTTGCACGCTCCACCGAGGTGTGCAATGTGTCCGCCCACTGGAAATATTGGCACCCTGCAGCCTACGTGATGAGGTTAACATGCTTTTAGGCCGTGCAAACAAATGAGATCTCCGCAAGGAACTACACAACTCCAACCGGAAAAAGGAGCAAGCGAACTTCTAACTACGGAGAAAAAGGGCATTTGTAGAACAACCGGCCGTTATTTGCCTCGGTGCTGGAGTAGAACACATTAGCTTGCACATGGCAATTAGGACAATCGACTTGCCTTGCAGTGGCAAGCGCACGGGCCCTCCGATTTCCTGAGCTCGCCGTTTGAGACATGGTCTTTGGAGGCAAGGAATGGGATGAGGATGAGGATATGTGAATGGGTTGAGGAGGAGGATATGTGCAAGCGGAGTGATACGAAGACCTACTTATAGAGCGGTGCACACTTCTTTGTCGAGAGGCGCGGCCGATGTTTTGGATTCGGTTTGGATAAAATATCGTTCATGCGGAAAGCGAAATTTGCGAAATCGGTAATTCGGACAAATCTCGTCCGAAATTCAAATCCAAATTTTGAATCCGGTTTTTTCTCTCGAAATGCGAATTTGGCGAGAATTGGCGAGATCTCGTAGAAATGGCGAAATTTCGCCGATTGACCAATTTACACCGCCGAGCGTGCCAACGCTCCCGCCGCCGCCACTTGTTTGGACTGCGCCCCACCCCCTGGGCCCCACGGCCTGCGCCCGCTCACGCTGCCGCCGCCCGCCCTCGCCCCCTACGCCGCGCTTCGAATTGGGACGGGGAATCTCACGGGCGATTATTGGTACATGCCAAATCACCCATGTGAGAGCATCTAGGCCCCTATTCTTTTTATTGTACTTATTGTAGGTTTTGGTGTTGATGATCAAGTAGCGCATGTACTTATTTACGGTTGGCGCTCAAAGATCCTAAGTTGTAAATTTCAACGGCGTACATCATGTATTTGGACCGCTATTTTCGATGCAGTCTTGAAATTATCCTTACCGAGCGCACACCATGTACGCGGACCAACTTTTCGATGCAGTCTTTGAGATTTCTTTTCAATCACATTTAACAAGTGTTCATCGGACAAATATAAATTATTTCTTCTATTTTAGTCCGACATAAGTTATTTTCACTTCAAATATAATTCGGTCTATATTAAAGCGTCAAAAAATTAAGTCTCATGCGGCCAGGATGAGTAAGCTATTCTGATGATTCATCTAAGCAAGTATGACTGTCACCCATTACTAAAGCCGCACGACTAGTCACCCATCATCGAACGCACGACTGTTGTGTAATCGTTTACAAAGCTGCTCGGCTATTTTCTCTGCGTGTCACGCGATCGACCAATTCAAGCCGGCCGGCGTGCCCAAGCTCCCGAGGGCCGCCACGTGTCTGGACTGCGCCCCACCCCACCGCGACCGTGTAATTTTTCCTCGCTTTCCGTGATCGGCGACCACGTAATTTTTCCGACGGCATGGTGCTATTTCTTAATCGTAGCCTTGTGGCGGGGAGGCGGGGCCGGGCATTTCTGGAAGCGGCGCCAGCGTGGCTGCATATTGCCTTTTCATCCGACTAGACTACACACTACGGTGTTGTTTTGCAATCTGTCGTAAGCTTACTTTCCAACACTTAGTCCATACACCACTCCTTGAGTCTATAAAGGCAAAGCTGCGGGCATATATCCACAGCTCCCACTCACACTTATTCACCATGGCGGGATCCTCTAGCGAGCATTTTGTGGACACGATATGAGCAACGTAGCTCTCCATCACACGTTGAAGGTTACGGCGTGGTGGGAAGGATGATCCATTCAAGGAGGAGAACCTAAGTAAAGTGGTGTCCAAATTGCAAGAGTGGCGCCCGAGCATTGCGGAGGCAAACCTTGACAACATCGGCTGAACCTTGTGACCGTCGGCGACCGAAGACGCACTTGCAATGGTGGTGTCAAAGGTATTTGAGGTGTGCGAACTAGCGAGCACCCTTCTTCTCTGAGTTTCTCTACAAGATATTACAAGGTCTTGATGCTACCCGATCGGTATGCAAAGCATATTAAGGTTAGTTATTTCACATTTGTTCACCTTACTAATCTTTTGTGCATTATACATAAGTTCACTACTTCACATGTTAGTCTTACGTGTTAGTCATTCCCGGAGGATGAAGAGTTCTTGAACAAAGCAATCCACAATTCTTAGCGATGCATATGCTCTTGGCAGGGTATGATGCCGGATGGCATGAGAAGGCGCAAAGCGGATCTAACGGGAGGGGTAGAGATCGACCGCGATCTTCTTTGCATCGGCAAGTTCAAGAGGGCGTGCAACCACCACCGGAGGGGGCATGCTCGTAACTATGCAAATGGCGATGATGATGATGATGGCGATTTCGTTTCACCTCCACCTTGGCGTTCAAGCAATATCGGAAGAGGCCGTTCAAGCACCACCGGAGGGGAGCATGCTCCTAACTATGGAAATGGCGATGATGATGGCGATTTCGTTTCACGTCGCCTTGGCGTTCAAGCACCACCGGAGGGCTTGCTCCTAAATATGCAAATGGCGATGATGATGATGATGATGATTTCGTTTCACCTCCACCTTGGCGTTCAAACACTATCGAAAGAGGCCGTTGAAATATGAATGTATCTAAGTTTGTATCTCGGTTTAATAATTAGAGTTCGAAAAATCGATCGAAATACTTCCACAAAATTAAATTTCCTCCCAAAAATAAATTTGAATTTTTATTGTTCTAGCACAGCGCGTATAATTTTCCTCGCGATTAGTTAATTGCGAAAAAATATAACAACGAGGCCAAAAGGTCAAAGTTTCCACCCATTGCGCTCTGGCTCCCGCCTACCGCCACTTTGCCCGGTCCCCAGCGCCCGTAGCTGCTGACTGGCGACAGTGAATCTCATGGGCGATCATGAAAATGTTGTGATTTGCATATAAAACTCGCTAGCAAAATAACCCTAAAAACAAACCTGCACGACGTGTCACCCTCTGTCCAAAGCTGCACGACCTTTCACCCTCTGTCGAAAGTTGTGGCGTGCGTCGTCTAATCGTCCACTCTGAGAAAGCATGCAGATGGACAACACAAGGGTGATTTGACATGGTGTGAGGTACAATAAAAATTTCGACGACTTAAGAGAAATCAAGGCGTCAGACGTATTACGAAGATGACAACACATGAGTGATTTGACAAGACTAGTAGATAAAATAAATTAGGAAAAACAACTTAAGAGAAAGCTGGCATCGATTTATTTCAAATTTGGCAACAAAAGAGTGATTAAACATGATACATTGGGGGACAGAGAACATTTCACACATAATCAAAGCCAAATGACTACATACTGGGTGGATTGGGGCACCTCCTACGGTCGTGTCCAGGTTGTTTACATAACTTGCATTTTCGCAAACCGTCCACCGCATCGGTAGCGTCCATGTCACCTTGCAATCGGTGCCCGTGGCTTCCCATGTTGTGTGCGTCTAGTCGCGGGATATGGTTTCGTGTTGGGCCTTCCATAATCTTGTAGTTCGCTCCGTTGTGAGCGAACTCATCTTTGGACGCCATGTGTTCTTCAAAGCATGCGCGGTGTAGTAAAGCGAGATGAACTGCGATGCATCGTTCCCACCCATGTCGCGACATGCGGCGGCGAGATGGGAGCACGGAATGTGTTGAAGCTTGGCTTGTTGCGTCGCAGTCACTTGCTCGCCCCTAGGCGACATTGTTGCACGGTGTCCCCGCGAGATACCGGATGCATGTCTGCGCTTGCACATGACCTCAAATTTATTCGTTCCCAAGTCATAAATCCTTGTGCGGTGGAAGTCGCCTTCTTCCTTCTCTCCGCGAGCATCTTCTCCACTGCAGGTGCGTCGTGGTGATGCGCCTCGGCGCATCACCGCGATCTCAAGTAATCACCGCCCGATAGAATGTGAGCTCAATGATTGAACACAGCGGAAGCGCGCACACCCTTGAGGACGTTGTTGAATGCCTCCGCTATGTTCGTTGTCATCACGTTGTACCTATGATGGTGTATGTCGACGTATGGAAGTGAATACAAGGAGGTGAAATGATTTGCGTTAAGTTATGGTTCGTCCATACCTCGCTCCGTTAGGTGTCGTGGAGTAGCGCCCACCGCTCTGCTGGCTTCCCGCGATCCCTTTGGTGAAGGTGGGCGAGTTCGAAACCACGGTGCGCCCTTCCACCATTTGCGAACGGAGTTCTTTGCTCAGGATTGGTCGTCTTCCATCATCTTAGTGTGGTCTCGTGCATTGCGTCCATATCGCGTTGAACTTGTGTGCTTGGTTCTGCGGGCACATAGCTTTGAATCTCTTGACCGGGGCCTTGTTCTTGTACCTTGTGTACGAGTTCGCACCAAGGTGGCGCATGCACCATCTTCTCTCAACATCGGGCGGCTAGTGTCCGAGGGCGTCTTTGTCGTGCATGACATCCAACGCGTGGAGGAGGCCTTTGTTCCTATCAGAGACAACGATACGCGCTCCGGTACCGGCGACCCGGCTCTTGAGTAGAGTTAGGAACCACAACCGGTGTCATTGTTCTCGCTCGGCGAGCGAAGCGCCATGGGAGGATTTGGTTATTTGCATCGCCGAGTGCGATCGGCGTCCGTGGAACTTCGCACAGGAATGTCCGTCCATGCATATGGTGGTCTACAATACAGAATGCTTGATGCATTGACGAATGACGAATATCCTAATTAGGTACCGGTCCGCCGGTGACGGACCCATCTTCTAGTATGGCGGGCTCATCGGCCCGCTCGCGGCCCGAGTGCCGGGTTCGTCATGGCGATCTTCGTAGCGACCTAGGGGCATAGTTGAAAGACTCCTCGAATCCCCAAAAGCATCTTCAATGCCTTACGCCCGCTCTCAAGCCGTATAGTGCGTGATGACCATCCCGGTTTTAGCTGGACCTCCTTCATAATTTTTCGGGAGTCATCCCTATGTCGCTTCCAACGATGGACACGAGGATCCGGGCTACAAACCTCGCATCCACAAGTTGGTTCATGTTCCTTACGGACTCCTCCGCTGCGTATGAGGCCTATTTCTACTTATGACGAAGTAGTCTTCATGCTTGGGTGCGTGAACCCGTACAAAGAAGGGACAATCTGGGTGCCGTGCACCTAACCTCGTCGAGGAGGGCTCCGACCGAGAGGCAGTGTGCTCCGTCTTGTCATGGCGGCATAGTTGCTAAGAAAGTGAATTGCCTCCGACTTGTTATGGAACCGTTGTCGGTTTGGACATCGTTAGGAGTACCCCACGCGGATAAGTTCTTGTAATCCGTGAGGGTACAATCCAGTGACCGATGGCCACTGAAGTAATGTATAGCGGTGTTGGGTCATCATTGTGCCGCTTCTTCATCCCCGCTTCCGCCGTCTTCATCATCCATGCATTCCCCATCCACCTCCGCCGCTCATCTTCTTCTTCACCTCCCCGATGCCCCCTCCTCTACAATTGGTTGGGTGGTGCATGTAATATGTCATGTTCTCTTGCTCGGGAGGTAGAGGCCTCCTCTACGGGTGGTGCCGTGGCAATATCTCCACGTATACTCCTATCTCAAAATTCTCTTCACCGCTTTGTGGACATACAAAGCCCACGCGCTTTCATTCCGTAGCGGGAAGGCGTGTACACAACCATCGGGTGTTGGGGACAAACCGTGGGCGAACCCCATCGAAGCGAACTGCATGCGTCTCAAGATTCACACGATGAAGCGATGACATGTGATTTGAGTGCGAGTTCGTTCGGGTAACTATTGTGCTATCTATGTGTAGACGATTATCAATGCTCACCACTCTCCGTGCAAGACTACGGGCGTTCTCGAAATAAATTTTAAGCGGCATGTCCATACATAGCAAATATCGCACTATTAAAAGACATTTAGACGGTATATATAGACAAACTTGAAAATTTTATTCCTAAATACATGTTATTAGTAGCGATTTGAATTTTAAACCGAAATTTGATTTTTTTGGCGGATCGACGGGATTATATCAATAAGTTCTCGAAGTGATCTTCAATGATGATGTTTGAAAAGGTTTATTTTTGGACTTCTTGGCATTTAGTGAAACACTCTCAATTTGAAAAAATTGAGAATGCATTTTCATGCTATGAAAAATTTATGGGAGTATCATAAGATATGTAGGATAATACATAAAATTTATGAAAAATTTTAACATCATTTGTTATGTTTTAAAAATAAAAATCGAAGCAGAATAAAAATCAGTTCACGCGGACCACTTGGAAGTGGTCGGCCACTTCCGTTCACGCCGGACCACTTGGAAGTAGTCGGCGTGAGCAACTTTTTGTGGACTACTTCAAGTGGTCCGGCGTGAACGAAACTTATGCCGGACCACTTCCAAGTGGTCGGCGTGGTGATTTTTATTACATTTACGATTTTGATTTTAAAACATAACAAATGATGTTAAAATTTTTCATAAATTTTATGTATTATCCTACATATCTTATGATACTCCCATAAATTTTTCATAGCATGAAAATGCTTTCAATTTTTCCAAATTGAATGAAAAACTTCGGTTCAACGCAGGACCGATTTTTAACATAAGACAAGTAGTCCGGCGAAAACTTAGGTAAAAAACAGAACATTTAAAACTTTGTTCTAAATGCAACTAGCATGATTTCAAGGTATGATTTTGAGTCATTTCCACTACACTTAGGATTAAATCAAGATCTCAATTATGGTGTAGCAGCGAGTCCTCCGGCCATTTGGGCATACTAGTTGTATGTGATACTAGTTGTACTAATATTCTACTTATCATAGTTGTATTATAACAATATCACAGTAATATTCCTAAATATTAAAAACTAACTTTGTGTGAAGTCAGAATGAAGATCGAGAAAACCTCGCCAACTTGCAAAATCACCTTCTGGAGCGCACTGTGAAATGGGAACCCGAATTAGTTAATTCATAGAATGAAGATAGCTCGAATAAATTCCTACAAAATATTAACACCGATAATTCGCCATTACTTATGCTATGTTACATTATTTTATGTACGGGTAGTTATTCAAGCATGAAGATTTGTCCATAATACACTACATCATCCATAATATACTATTACTCATGAAGATTTGTAACTAACCTTCGAAAGTTGTACCAAAGATCAATAAAGCACGAGCAATGTACCAATAAATATTCCTAAAAATACGCAAAATACAAATCCCAAATGAAGTACTTGAAAATTTTTAGACTTTACGAAAATTTTAACAAACTAAAACAAACGAACTAATCTCCGTCTTGCGCTCTCGGTTACGCTTTGCTCTCTACTACTATCTTGTGAATGCATTGCCGCTCTCTGCGTTCCCTCAGATTTATATCGAGAAAAAGTGCTAATGAGGGACATCGACTCGACTGTCTTTGCTTTCGGTCTTTGGGCGCATGCATCTGGTCGCCAAAATACCAATAATCATGAGCCACGCCAACCAATCGAGGCTAGCCCGTCTTTCACTAATTATACTTTTCACTAATCATTTTACTAATTGTACTTTTCTTGATTATACTTTCTACTAATTATTTTACTAATTATAATTTTTACTAATCGGCATGTACTTTGCACTAATCATCGCATGCACTTTTGCCTAATCGGCATGCATGCATGCATGGAATCTTGGCCTTCGAGACCAATCGGCATGCATGCATGTCACTTTGTGTCTAATCGCGAGGAATGCATGTGAATTTGTGCGGGTAGCTTAACCGGATTTTGAAAAACCGGGTATGGGGCCACCCATACCGGTTTTGAAATCCCGGTATGAAGTGGCCCCATACCCGAATTTCAAAATCGGTATGGCTTAACCGGTTCGCGTCTGGGTATGGTTAACGGATTTTTGATTAGGGTATGGTAGGGTTTTTCGTAAATACGCAAACATGTTGTATCATTCTCTAATTTCCGACAGTATTTTGTACTGTATTCAAAAATTTCCCTCCATGGAAATTCCGACAGTATTTTGTACTGTATTCAAAAATTCCGGGTATGGTAGGGTTTTGTTCTGAGCCATTTGTTTGAGCAGCACGTGATGGCGGCCATTGCAGTTCCAGAGCTTCTTCGTGAGTCAGTCGATGCCCCACATCGTGCGAGGGCAATTTCTGCAGGAACTATGGTCCGACGCATTACTATATTACTGTCATCTTTGTTTTTGAAGGCGCATAACCACTTTGTCGTTAACGTTTCAGTTGCCCCCTCTCGCAAGCCGATCACTGCACAAGATAAAAAAGCTGGACTATCGATTTCATATTCCACTAGCTCGTGCAGGTCTACTACCGTTTGCGCTCCTCATGGATGGAGCTCAGCTCGCAGGAGGCTTGACCACACCTATGCCTGCCATTGATCGTGCACTTCTCACTGGTCTCGTCGACCGATGGCGACCGGAGACACACACCTTTCACCTACCATTCGGGCACACACCTTTCACCTACCATTCGGCCATTTGGGCATACTAGTTGTATGTGATACTAGTTGTACTAATATTCTACTTATCATAGTTGTATTATAACAATATCACAGTAATATTCCTAAATATTAAAAACTAACTTTGTGTGAAGTCATACTTGAAGATCGGAAAACCTCTGCCAACTTGCAAAATCACCTTCTGGAGCGCACCTGTGAAATGGGGAACCCGAATTAGTTAATTCATAGAATGAAGATAGCTCAGAATAAATTCCTACAAAATATTAACACGATAATTCGCCATTACTTATGCTATGTTCTGTTATTTTATGTACGGGTAGTTATTCAAGCATGAAGATTTGTCCATAATACACTACATCATCCATAATATACTATTACTCATGAAGATTTGTAACTAACCTTCCGAAAGTTGTACCAAAGATCAATAAAGCACGAGCAATGTACCAATAAATATTCCTAAAAATACGCAAAATACAAATCCCAAATGAAGTACTTGAAAATTTTTAGACTTTACGAAAATTTTAACAAACTAAACACAAACGAACTAATCTCCCGTCTTGGCGCTCTCGGTTACGCTTTGCTCTCTACTACTATCTTGTGAATGCATTGCCGCTCTCTGCGTTCCCTCCGATTTATATCGAGAAAAAGTGCTAATGAGGGACATCGACTCGACTGTCTTTGCTTTCGGTCTTTGGGCGCATGCATCTGGTCGCCAAAATACCAATAATCATGAGCCACGCCAACCAATCGAGGCTAGCCCGTCTTTCACTAATTATACTTTTCACTAATTATTTTACTAATTGTACTTTTCTTGATTATACTTTCTACTAATTATTTTACTAATTATAATTTTTACTAATCGGCATGTACTTTGCACTAATCATCTGCATGCACTTTTGCCTAATCGGCATGCATGCATGCATGGAATCTTGGCCTTCGAGACCAATCGGCATGCATGCATGTCACTTTGTGTCTAATCACAGGAATGCATGTGAATTTGTGCAGTAGCTTAACCGGATTTTGAAAAACCGGGTATGGGAGCCACCCATACGGTTTTGAAATTCGGTATGGTGGGCCCCATACCCGAATTTCAAAATTCAGTATGGCTTAACCGGTTACGGCGTCTCGGGTATGGTTAACGAATTTTCAGATTCCGGGTATGGTAGGGTTTTTCGTAAATACGCAAACATGTTGTATCATTCTCTAATTTTCGACAGTATTTTGTACTGTATTCAAAAATTTCCCTCCATTTATAGTTTTCGTCTGGCAACTTTGCTTGGAACAGTTCTAAACGTAGGAAGTTGCCCTTCTTCCATTGCATTGCGGCCATCGGTCAATGCAGACTTTAGAGGGATACTTGATACGGGTGCCCTGATCTTTATGACAGAGGATGTTGGGACCGGATTTTCGAATCCGAACTCTCTGTGTATAACTCATGCTAGTCCAGAAAAAGTTAGCACATACAGTGAAAACAATGATACAACACATCCATATCACGAAGCAAATAATATTAATTAAGCAAAAGGGTATTAGCCTTATGGCCAATTATTACAAATAAGCAGCATTATGACTTGAGTTCAATAAGAAACAGTGGAAACGAAATAACAGCAGCAGGATAAGCCCATCCATTTGCCTAACAGGCAATCGACTGGGGTTCACGTCCTAGCATTCCGGATCGCCTTCGTCGTAACCACAAGCATAGAACTCCTAGTCACCTTCAACTTCTGCGGACTCCTCTGTGGAAAGTTGGGGATGTTACAAGGGTGAGCACAGAATGTACTCCGCATGTCTTGGAAACATAATTCATGATAACTATATGTAAGACTAAACAATTGAAGGCATAATATGGCTCTTTTAGCATAAAGCAATGTTTAACTTTAAATACCAATAATAATTTCATAAAGCCTCATTTGACCAAAACGTAAATAGCATAGTAATTGAATTTGATATGACAACTAAAGCAGGTTCTAGCTACCTGACTGGCTCCATTTGCCAAACCATAACCGGAGAGCTCCATCTGCTCACGGATTCCCAAACCACCATTTTCATTTAAAACAAAACCATAAAATCTACAATGTGCAAGCGTACCTCGCCTGCCCTTGACCGTGGGCACGACTACTTAAGTAGTTTTAACTCTGCAGAGTGTATACAACTTTACCCACAAGACATGATCGACTCTTGTTATCATGCAATTAACACACTTCCTTTGGTATGTCGGCAGAGAGATCATGACAAGGACTTTACAATGTACAACCCCATTATTAACCTCACCCGCTAAGGTTTCACCGTCGATGAGTTCTAGTTGCCCGGTCGGAAGCCCCCTCTTGCGCCTGCCATCATCTGGCACGCACCAACTAGCGAAGCTAATAACGAGACACACAAATTATTTAGCCAGGTCGTACCCATATAGACTTGTGGTTGTACGGTAGTGCTTGGTCCATGATAACACATGCTTCGGTCCTTAATTGACTAGGGTGGAACATTCACATACCAATGTCTCGTGCTTCTGCACCCGCCAAACATCCATCCGCCCTGGTCTAAACCATATTTTCCACTTTATTTCATTCAAATAACAGTAGCAACACCAATTGCCGCAACTTCGCAAACAAGTTTCAACAATGTTTGAAGTGATTCCCATAATGGCATAATACCGAAACGTTTAAGCTGGACTAAGCAATTCTACCGTCCCATGCTAATCTACTTGTTATCTCTAAATAAAATAGCTAGTATCATCTAGGGTGACAAAGGTTCGTCATGATTAAAGTCAATGAGGGTATAACAAATTCTGGTATTTAACTTTACCCTAAAACTATATTTAAAGTACATTGCATAAAAGTAAGCATGCATAATTTAAAACAATATAAGCTTTTCATGAAATTTGGATCAATATGTTCAAAGAAGACTTGCCTTCGCTGCTTCTTGCTAGTTCTACCTCCGACTGCTAATTCGCTTGAGCTTCGACTGCGTCGTCTACACGCGAAACGAGAGCAAATAAATAAAATAAATTCAAACAAAATTCAAAAAATTGAAAATAATAGTACTGCAAGGTAGATCATGAATTTAGAAATTTGAATAACTGGAATCGGAGCTCGAACGAAGAAGAACAGGCTCCTGGAAGATTCCCAGATCAAAAGAAGAGAAAACAGAAAGGCTAACACGTGGCGCTTTGCGATTGGCTGGAATTTTTGGAATTTCTGGAAAAGAATAAAAAGAAAAAGGATTTTTGGCTGACAAGCGAGACCCACGAGTCAGAGACTCGGTCCACGGTGGACTGCATCCACCGAGGAGGGTTCGGGTGACGCGACAGGCTTTGCTGACGAGGACGCCACGCGGGCGGAAAGGCTGACGCGGCGGCTGAGGTGGCGTGCCACGTCGGAGGCTAGGGAGGATGTGACTGGGCCACGTGGCTGCCGACGCGGCACAGCTGATGGGGAGATAAGACCGATGCAGCTCGATCTAGACCGTCCGCGTGCCGTGCATCTGGCGGGCCGAGGCGGATCGAACGGCTGAGACGCAGTGGGAGGCGGCGGCAAGCATGGCGGCGGAGCAACGACGCAACGACCACCGGAGCGGGAGAAGAAGGAGATGACCAGGGCGAAACCGCGGCAGATCGGGGCGGGATATGGGCAAACGGAAGCGGCTCGCGAGGGCGGATCGGCGGTGCAAGAGATGGCGGCGAAGACTCACCGGGGCGGCGAACTATGGTGGAGAAGACCAACAGGCACGGCGGTGCAAGGTGGCGGCTAGGGTTTGGATTTGGCAGCGCACGGGCGACGATCCTCGGAACAAATGAGAGGAGCGGATGCGACGGCTTTTATAGACGCGGACGCCGAGGTAGTTCGATCACGGATCTGACAGCAGCGCGAGATTCGCGGCGGCGGTTGCGGTAAACGGCGGCGAGAGGTGGCTCAAGACGACGACGTCGATCCGCCAATGAGCCCTTCGTCAGCGAGCGCGGGCGCGAGGCGGATTGGGCCGCGCGAACTGGGCCAGGAGAAGGAGGTGGGTCGGGTGGCGCGGGAGAAGGAGTGGGCCGGCGGAAGAAAAAGGACTGGGCCGACGACGCAACAGGAGCAGGCCACACGGGAGAAAATGGCCCGCACGGAAAATAGGAAAAGAAATGGTTTTTCTTTTTAGAAAATTCAAGAGAATTAAGAAAATCCAAAATAAATAGCAAATAAATTAGAAAAAATCCCAGAAAATTCTCAAAAATACTTTTAAGCATTTGGAACCTAGATAAATTATTTTGAACTTATTTCAACTTGAAATTTTGATTCAAATTATTTACTTGCACTTGAGATCTCAAATTTAAATTCACAAAAATTTTAAAAACTTAAGGAGAATTTTGAAATATTGAAATTTGGAATGTTACATAGGATTACATATAACTTACGCAATCTCTTAATGAATACTAGCTGATTCTCTTGCAACTCTTTGGTTCACCAAGATCACACAGGTGCTAGTCTTCACATGACTACCGAGTGAAGTAGTATCTATCTCTCAATTCCCGGTGTAAAGACGGAACGATCTTTGAAAGAAGCAACACTCCCCCTTCTATTGTGTATGTAACATCAATGAGGAAGAACAAGCACATATATTGTATATTGTCAATTATGGTCTAAAATTACAATAGAGAACGACACAAATATATAAAAGATACTATGGTGGGCGTGTAAACTGGCCAGGGGCTGGCCAAGGTGGGTCTCATCCTCCTGGATTCTATCTCTAACTTAAATTCCAAATCTAATTTGGCCAATCTAAAGGCTAATACTTGTCAGCATAAATAAAGATAGAAGGAAGCCGATTCTGGCCTTGTTGTAATGGAGTGAAATAAAGAGGATGTTCCAACCTTTCCAATAAGTTCAAGAACGTCGCAATCTGAGTCAGTATCTGGGAATTATGGCCTTTTTAAGTCTGATTGGTCCAGCATTCCGAATTTGATTCTTTTGCTCTCTAAATCCAATTCGGCCTTATATCTTCCCTTGTTTCCTTGTTTTTACCCAAATTGAGCTTGGGCCTTGCCTTCTTCCACATTGGCTATATGGGCTTGCTCTCACTTGGGCCTTCTTGGTCGCAAAGGCCTTGTGCCTTGGCTACATGGGCTGTATAAGGTAATCTCCCATGTGATCCACTTCGTCTTCTGGGCTTTCCATGCAGTTCCCGTTCTCCCTCGCCTCCCGCTGGCTTCGACCATTGTCCATCGACGTAATTAAGCTCCATTTGACGCTTGGCCATTCTTCGTACCTAACAGCAAGCAATAACCTGCTATTAGGTAGTCTACTATTCTCAAATAATATAGCGAATATTGCTCAAGGAAAAGATTCACCTTTTGATATTTGATGCGGCTTAGTAATTCTTTCTAGTTAATTAAGATATTAAACTGAAAAGAGCTGGATGTTTGCATATCCACACCATCCTCCCCTTTTTCAAGAAAAGTTGTCCGGCTTTTGCCTCAACTTCTAATAATTTGAAAATGTACTAAACAAAAAGGACAATATGTATGCATGGTATATGTATTCACCATACGTCTTGGCATTCTCTTTCAGCATATGATGATATGTAGCACAACAGAAACTATAAATAAAATCAGCAATGACAATCGTTGAAAACAACATATATGTATGATATATGTAACTATCAATTATATTATTTTTCCTATGTTTTGTATATGACAACCATATGATGTTGGTAGATGTATCATATCCACATCATTTACCCTCACATCGAGAAAAGTCGTCATCGACTTAGGAAAACTAGTGGGTGAATGATTATCAAGTAGTTCTAAAGGCTGTGACAAATAGCTCAATTCAGTTATATGTGCCTATGTCAAATTTCCAATGTCAAGTTGAAGTATAGACAAAAAGATTTTAGATGGCTTCTATACTTCAACTGCGCTACTCCGATTATGTATATGGTATTGCATAAACAAAGATGAACAAGTAGTCAACATAAATCCTTTGAACAACAAGCACTAGCATTTAAACTCATATCAAAGTATTCATAGCATGGCTTAGAAGATAGTTTGTTCACAATATGCAACTTCAATTCAGCGATTTTATCACAAATAATACTTATTCGATAAACATGAAATTTGTTGTTTACAACGTAATCCCCAATCAAATTAAATTTATAAGTGTAGACATAGGTACTAACTAGTGATTTTAGACATGCAATTCCAGATATCTTATCAATCACAATGGATAGATCTTTTGGTTCATCAAACATGATATAACACAAAGAATCATCAGGAGATATTCTAGTAAGAACTTTCCTTTGAGTAAATAATTCCATATTATGTAAATTAAGCAAATTAAATTCAGAATTGAGAATCATTAAAGAAACATAAGAGTTCTCACTTTTACTCACCTCTTCATGAAGTTTGTTTAATTGAACAACTTTATTATTACCTTTAACATTATATTTAGTTGATGTAGGTGTTGTAAATAGCGTTTCTTCATGACCTATCCTCGGGACAAGTATTTCATCTCCACTTGTGGTTATTTTCTCATCCTTTATATCCGGTGGTGCAACTTGTTTAGTATTCAACTCCTTATTTCCTCGGTCAACCTACACAATGTGAGAAACAACACTAGAAATAGAGAGTAAGTCATTAGTTTTAAAAATAATCTCACTTGACCTATCATCTACATTTCTCCTTTTCTTTTTGCGGTATATCTCTCATACTCTCAATTTTGATGCTTTCAACCTCACATATGGTGGAATCATACATCTCACTCTTTTTAACACTCTCACTTAATTTGGTTATGTGGCTCTCATTCTCACATGGTTTTTGATGCATCTCCTGAATTTTCCATTCCACTTCAATAGCATATGTCACAAGGTCATACAAAATACCAAAATATTTATGTTGAATTGCAGCGGTGATATTAAAATTAAAACCACTTTTGAAGTATTTGTTCTCTTTTACTGTACTAGTGATAATGGCACATCGTATTGCACATTTCAACTCAACTTTATAATCTTGGATATATTTGCACCCTCGTGTAACGCTCTCCACATGGCGAAGTAGTTTTCGCTCATAATAGCGTGGCACAAACTCGCTTCTCATGATCACCTTAAAATCTTCGCAAGTTTTGATGAGGTATCTTCTGCCAAAAAATTGTTGCCGTCAATCATATGCATAATCTTCAAACTCCATATTGGCTCGTATCAATTCCTTGGCTTCTGAAATCATTTGGATTTTAAACACTCGTTCTATTTGTACTTCCCATGCAAGATATTTTTTCGGATCATTACTTCCATAGAAGGGAAAATGCCAATACTCGTATCATGTCATGGTTAGTAAAAGAAAAGAACAAGTATATAATTATCAATATATGCAAAAGTATATATGAAATCATTTAATCTCATCATTCTTACCTAATCAAGTTCTCATCTTTTCGAAGTGAATTAAAGCCGAAAACTTACACTTTGGTAGTCCTTGAAGTCAACGATGGTGATGATCAAGCTAATAAAAGAGTGAACCCAAAGCACAACAGTAGTTATTTCTAAAGCTTGGTATGTAAATTGTGTATCAACTCAATCTGAAATCTTTGATATTGTAAAGTTAGGTAACAATCCAAATTTTAAGTGATGATCAAAACAACTCACGTACAAAGATAATGGAACTTAGTGCAATCAATGAATGAGTTAAAATAAAGTTTATGCCATTAAGGAATGGGCTAAAATAAAGTATATGGACAGCACAAAAACTCTATTGCACAAGTCTTGGAGAGATGATAGCTAATTTCTTTAAAGCATGTAAAAGGGCACAAGATTTATCACTATTTAATACAATTGCACAATGTGAACACAAATTAGGGTTTTGCTCAATGTAGTATGGCTAGCCACTATTCTCTTTTATTTTTTTCTTTCTTTCTTTTCTTGGCCTTTTGGCTCTTCTATTCTCTTTTCTTTCTTTTGGCGACTTTCGGTCAGCGTTTGTACGAACAAAGTTTATAAAACTCTAACTTGATGTTATGAGATAATATGATGATATGACGTTTTACGATTATGCAATGTATCAATATGAACAACCCTACGCAATATCAAATAGCTAGTCTCAATCGGGATCAGCGTATTCACAAAGGATGATTTGGTTTCCAAAGATGGGGTACTGATATTTTTGTGATTTTATGGTTTATAAACGCTACTGGACTCAACTAACTCAAAGGAACAGGCTAGAACACAAAATGACGCAAGAAACCCTAATTTAGCCAAAATAGTGCAGTGAACTTATTGATGCAATTAAAGTGCAAAAATGACCAAAACAGGCTTGCTCACAATTGAATGAATTGAAGGTGATCCTCTAAGTTTTCAAACAAGTACAAGAACACACAATTTGGAGTTCGAGCTGTAGAAATTAGCTGGGATACACAATTGAAGGTGTGAAGCTGGGATACGCCGGTTCGGCCCAATGAGGGACACACAAAGTCAGCCGTGGTTGATTCTTTGAGGCTCTATATGTAAAGCCCTGGGTGGAGTACTGCTATTGTTAGTCGGAGTACTGTACTACGTAATTAGTCGGGAGTACAACTGTTAGCTGCGAGTCGACAGGACTACCTGGGAAAGGTGTCATTAGCTTGAGTTAGCAGGGTTGGGGATCCAATACCTGAGTAGTGATAAAGGTTCTGGGTTCTCAGCTACGGTTGAGTTCACTATGGGTACAATTGTACAAACCTGCGCAGGGTCAAATTATGAATTCATGCCTGTCTCTTGGATTGGAGGCTACAAAAGTTAAGTCTGCGTCATATACGAGTGCTAGTAGCATCTTTGGATAAGTAAAATCAACAATATAACTTTTCTAATAAAAACTCTATTTTTTGAAAATGGTTTTCGAGGAAAGGTTGCACCAAAAGGTTGTGGACAACATTTGAGATGGATGTGGAGGAAAAACTTCATATAATGCATTTTGCTATTAATGCTTGCTGAGTACTTTTGTACTCACTCTTACTAAATCTCCCTTTGCTTAGAGAATGGTTTCGGTGGTCAAGCGTTCGGTTGGGATGTGGATCCCAATGGGTTCAGCTACGAGGCATAGGGAGAGGAGCATCCGCAAGATCAGGAATACTAATGTGGGCTATCAGGAGGAATAGATTGTCGGGTAGATCGTACATCAGCTTTATCAGTTGTTAGGATAATTAGTACTTTTGGTATTATATTTTTGTTGTACTTGGACCCTATGTATAATTAGTTGTAATGGACTTGTAGCCATGCGTGGCAATGGAAGGTAATAAGTTTCCATTTCAGTCTCTAATTATTGTTTTTGTTGCAACACTCTGAATACGGTGTATTGACTGATAAAATATTGGGTCTGCTCGATGTTTTATTAGCTAATATACCCAGATAAGAGTAATTACATAAGAGTTATTGACAAGGTTACTGTCGTTACCCTGGGTTAATTATGTGGGTCGCCATAGATGCAACCTATCCTAGGGCCGGACAATGTGGGTCCTACCCTCTCGGACTTTATCTCTAACTTAAATTCCTAATTTAATTCGGCCAAGCTAGAAGTTGATACTTGTCGGTCAAATTAAAGATAGAATAAAGTCGATTTTGGTCTTGTCGCAATGGAGTGAAAAAAGAGAGGATGTTCCAAGCTTTTTAACAAGTCTAAGAACGTTGTAATTCAAGCCAGTATATGAGAATTATGGCCTTTTTAAGTCCGATTGGTCTAGCATTCCGAATTGAACTCTTTTGCTCTCTAAATCCAATTCGATATTATCTCTTTCTTTGTTTCCTTGTTTTGGCCAAATTAGGCTTGGGCCTTGCCTCCTTCCACATTGGCTACATGGGCTTGCTCCCACTTGGGCCTCCTTGGCTGCAAGGGACTTGTGCCCTGGCTGTATGGGCCACATAGGGTAAACTCTCATTTGGTCCACTTCATCTTCTGGGCTTTCTATATGTCTCCTGTTCTCCCTCGCCTTCCGCTAGCTTCCACCATTGTCCATCATATAATTAAGCTCTATTTGACGCTTGGCCATTTTTTTTGTATCTAGCAACAAGCAATGACCCACTGTTAAGTAGTATATTATTCTCATATAATATAGCGAAAGTTGCTTAAGGAAAAGATTCACCCATTGATATTTGATGCAGTTTAGTATTTTTCCAGTTAATTAAGATATTAAACTGGAACATACTGGACGTTTGCATATCAACATCAATACTTCTAGCCAAATTTTAAAGTGCTTTTAAGGGTCCAAACTTGTGTATTGTTCAAATATTTGCAGTGATATTGGACTTCAAATCTTAACGGATAGTTTAGTGAGTTTCTTAACTAGTATGTCAATCCGGTAGTATAAACTACTGAAGATTGAATATCTAAATTCTACTAGTCTAGTCAAAATCTTGCCATACAACGTTCATAGGAAATCAGCTAAACTAATGGTTTTCAATAGTGACGATGAGCTGTATGTTCATCTAAAACCAAAAGGGTTCCTCTCAGTTTTGACTTAAAAACAGCCAAGCTTGGATGGAATGGAATTCAGACCAAGAGTACAACATGCCGAATAATTCAGTGACATATGTACGCAACTGAAATGAGGCAATTATGAGGGGTCAAGAGAAGGGGAGAATTTCCACCCCAAAAAAGTAATACTACACATCAGCACAACAATTATGGATATATGTATAAGATCCCAATAGGACAAGCCTTCCAGTTCGGAACTTAGAAATTTTGCAGGATTTTCACAATTCAATTCCCGCAGGTTTCAGGAAAAATTCCCACATTCAAACGGGGCCGCAACAGGGAACCACCTCTCTCTCTCTCTGTGTGTGTGAAATCAACAGGGAATCACTACTTAACATGCATAAATGTTTGAACCATAGCTAAAAGATAGTGTTTGCATAGGAATACTGACTAGAATTCATGGATCATCCACTCTCCATGGGCCAAGAGAAAAAGAACGGAAGGTGCATCCAATTTCAAAATCGCAGTGCAAAACTCAACGCGAATTTTTTTTCTCGAAGTGGTGCCATGTCTGTAGTCAGTTTCCTGGGGGAATGGATCAAACAAGAAATTCCTTCTAAGGTGACAGTGTCAGTGTTAGACTCCATAGTACATAGGTGCTACAAAGATTTATTATATACAACATGTTTGTATTAACTGTATATTCTTGTTAAATAAGAATGTTGATCAATCTATATACACCTTGTAACACTGTCCTAATCTAACTTCTTCAAACATGCAACCTCCAAGGATGAATTCTGTTTAAATGTTGTGTTTACAAATCAATTGTTAAGTGCATATAGAATGACTTGTACCACTGTATAATAATTGCCCATCTTGTTAGCGGATGAACAGTGCAAGTGCAGCACATAAGTTCGCATGCTCCTCAAGCGTGTCCACTGTCCAGAAATCACGATGCACAATTAAAAAGCCCAACGGTTTACATCAGGGCATAAATGAAGGCACTGAAATAATATATATTTCTTAAAAAAACCAGGATCAAATAACCAGATCCTTTTAAAGAGATAACTCCATTGATGAGCTGTCTTTTCTTTCTAAAAAGTAAACGTCCATCAAACTATAACACCACAGGTCCACAGGAGAGTTAGATATACAAAACACATAACACCGGATGAATACTAGCGCTAGCTGTTATGAAGAGATGGACGCATGTTAAGCTAACGCAATCAACTACAGGCAACTTGAAATCTAAGGGCAAGGATTGTGATGTTACAAAATGAGAACCTTTTTGGAACTAAATTTAAATTCAGTCTGATTTCTGGGTTTATTTATATGTATATTTGTATGATTCCAGGTTTTTTTTTTCAAAAAAGATCCCAAAAAGGACCCTATGCATAGCCAAATAAACAACATTTTACACCTAAAGGCATAAAAATGCATATCACATAGACACAAAATTCATGGTACAGGAAAATTTTGTGACAAGATGGGAGTAATAAGCATATGCTAATGAAAAAGGTTGAGGAAAAGTACAGTGTATGAATTCTACGCGGAGGCTCCATCATATTTACCAGCGCCTTTTTTTCTTGCTAAACTCTTCTGCACGAGCTTGGTTCCTCGGAAAAGATTGTGGTAGCCATTTCTTGGCGACAGAGTTACAGTACAACCAGCTGTCTCGAGATTCTCCTTGGCTTAAGCGGAGAATGCTTGTGATATGCCTTTAAAGCAATGATGTAAATAATTGTATTACGTCTTATGTTTATAGAACAGTATAATTATTTGACCTTTAAATAAATTTCGATTGGATTGATCAACAAGCACGTGATTTATTCATGAAACTCTTTTTATATATCGATGTTATTCAACTTATCCCTGATCAGTTGTTATAATATAAGACGATTACGTTTCGTAGATCAGCACATGTACTGATTGATGACTATGTTCCATAGATCATAGAGATATAGAGATATCTAATCAATAATGTGGACACATGTTGCAGAACATGCGTTGGATAGACCCATACGAGACAGTGCGATAATTGTTATATATTCTTATGTGTTATCAGTTGGTCTCATACATAGTGTATGTATGATTCTTAGATCTGAGATTGTCATTGATTTCCTAGATATATAATGGTTTACTTAGTGGCTGCCAAATGCTACCTTTAACCAGGAAGTTGTAAATGTAGTTTTTGGATTTACTATGAAACATGTTGAGGTACATGAATGATTAAGATAGAATTTGCCCCTCTAATATAACGGAGAGATATCTTTGGGCCCCTCGAGGTAGATGGATTAAGGAACTGCATGGCCATGCTGAATGTGATTGAGAGTCAATCCAGATAAATTAATCCACTACGATACGATTGAATGGAACGAGCTGTCATAGGATGACACGACTCTCGCCTTGAGTTTGATCTGATATCGTAAGGCAAAGGGAACATGACATTATCACACTATAGTAGATTCGTCCGATGCTTTATGAATATTTAAGAATCGATATGTATTGCTAGGGACCGCTATCGATTATTGGTCGAAAAGATGTTTTCGAGTCGTGTCCAAATATATATGAACATATAGGGTCATACACTTACGGGGTTTGAAATAGTTACAATCGGTTATTAGAGTTCGGATTGGATCTGTTCTAATGGGCCAAATTGAATATGGATTCAGATTGGGCCTAAAAGTTAGGCGCCACCGAGGGCTATAAAAAGGGAATATAGGGTTTAAGGCAGAAGTTGTATGCAATAGTTGCACCATCACCGAAACTCTAGCCGTCCTCCACCATCTCTACCGTGCGTACGGTGCTAGCACCCCGACGCTCAGTGTTCTAACCCCGGACATGTGGATACTGATAGAGGCACTGCTCTATTGCAGTGCTATTCGAGAACGACTGTTTGGACCGATCAAGGAGTTGATTGGACCGATCCAGAAGCCGAAGGATCAACTTGCTGCTCGGCTATCACTCGGACCAATTGCACTGTTCGACGACCATACCAGGGCGCACAACGTCGTTCTGCTTTGACATTTTCTTCAGCTGCACTGAGAGTCTAGTGGTAACGATCTATAATCCATAATCATTTACTTGCGTGGTCTCTTGAGATGATAGAATTTTTAATTTGCGTTAGTGTACCTACCGTAACCCTTCCGAGAATACCCCAGCCTTGATGTTCAACTTAACTGAGACATCACCATCTCCTAAAATCTACAAATAGGTGCACAAAAAGTTAACATAGGGACCAAAAATGTCATTCACAAATACCAGGTAAAGTTCTTTTTGGGACAGGAGACAGAAATGTGCGGTTATTTCTGAAACAGATACTAAGTCTAGTTTCTGCAATGATGCTAATGATATACTGACAACAGCAGCATTGCAGTCCTTCCACTCTACCAATGTAAAATGAAAGGAATGACATCACCTGAACACAAACTGTTACCAGCGGGAAAAAGCCTATCGTTATGATTGCTAATTTGTGATCAGGATGGTTTGAGGGAATGTAGGTCCGGCAACCTCTGCAGCTGGATTCGTTTTGTACCCTTGTATATACACCCTCTGCAGCCACATGTGATTAGTTGACACTAAAATCCCCTATTTGCAACTCTCCTCCTGTACCATCGACTTTGTGCGCTTGGGTTTTTTTTTTGATTTGGGCTTTTCAAGTTAAACTCCGCCTGTGTACTTTTTCTACATACTACATAGCTTGTCGCGAGCCACGAAAAAGGAGAGTTGTATTAGGCTTGGCGAGCCAACGTAAAATAAAATAGCCACCCTTTCATGGAATGAAACCCAAAAGATTTTCGTTGGGGCATAACCCTCTTAGCAACGCGCCATATCGGAACCCGGGTGTGATGATAAATGAGCAAGGGCCGGGACGTCAATCCCTTAGTGACGCGCTACGTCGGCGCTCGGATGTAGTGAAAAATACGCAAAGGTCTTCGCACTTTACTCGACGAGTGCCAGGGGCAAGTAAGCTACCCGAGGAGAGTAGGTTCTGCTTAGGTAGTTGGAATTAGGGTCCCTAACAGATAAGTTAAGAGAGTTAGTTGATATAGCGATTAGGAGACATGTAAATATCTTGTGCGTTCAGGAAACTAAATAGACGGGTCAGAAAGCAGAGGAAGTGGAGGGTACTGTCTTCAAGTTATGGTATACTAGGATAGAATGAAACAAGAATAGAGTGTGCATCTTAATTGATAAGAGCCTCAAGAGTGGAGTTGTTGACATGGGGCATCGGGGGTATAGGATTATCCTAATCAAGCTAGTCATTAGCGACTTGGTTTTGAACGTTATTTGAGCATTTATTTGTGTTTATGCTCCATAAGTAGGTTTGAGTGAGGTCATTAAGAGAAAATTTTCGGAAGATCTAGATGACATGGTTAGAAGTGTGTCTAGCAGTGAGAAGCTTTTCTTAGGGGGCGATTTCAACGGTCATGTTGGTACAACCATAGTTGTCACGGCGATCCGGCTAGGCATGGCGAGCCCGGAGCGGCAGGACGCCTAGGCGATGAATAGATGATGAAAATAATAAATAATATCTCATATGACATGGAAGTAACTAAATATACCTCATATGAAAGGAAATTAGAGAGGACAAGCAAGCAAATAAGTAGTTCCAAATAGAAAGGCATAAATAGTTCTAAATAAGACAACAAAAGATACAACTAGTTCTAAATAGCACAACAAAGTTCCAAAGTTCATAAATCATAACAAAGGTGAAAGGCCACATCACAAAGAGTGAAATAGTAACAATTAAACTCATCATCCAACTCCAAATTACGCCTCTCCTCGATATTTCTTCACCACTCTCTTGAGAAGAAATTTGATGTGCTTGACCGAAGTCATCTTCAACATCCTCATCATTACACACAACTTCCTTTTCTTCTTTGTCGGAGCCTAGCTCATGGGGGTAGATGTAACAACTCCACACCTAGCATAAACTCGAACTTCATCTCCACGAGCTCTCCTAGGAAGGTTGCGACCCTGAAGAGAGGATGATGCACCGACAGCTTCATCAACATGATCCCATAAAAGATCATCCTCACCGGCATGCACTTGTTCGGCATCCTTATTGGTCCATTTATTCTCCCATTGAAATGTTTCTAGCATCAAAGGATTAGAACTACTTTCTTCACGAAGCCTTTGAAACCTAGATATGATCTTTGTGTTGTATCGAATATAGACCAAGTCATTCAACCTCTTGTGCTCCAACCGGTTTCTTTTTTTGGTATGAATCTAAAGTAACAAAAATGGTAAAGTTTTAAGTTTGATATGTATAAAAATAGTTAAGTTATAGGTTTGAAATACTTACAAACTCAAATGTACTCCGATTGCACTCGCAACTAGAGGAGGAACAACAAAGACCAACGATCCGCTTTGCAATCTTTCGGAGAGGCAAATCATGGCCACCATATGCTTTCCACCAATCAACTAAAGCCAAATATGAAGCTCTATGTTAGAAAGGTAAAATGTCATATTGAATACACTTAGGATATAGAAGGACTTATGAGGTTTCTTTGTTTTTTGTTGCATGATTGCTAGCTCGTTGTTGAAGCTACCATGGGTCTGCTCATAGTCATTAACTAAGACATCAACACTGCTTAGCAAGTCCCTATCACCATGACACATCTTTGCAATCACTAAATTAAATGTCATTCATAGGTGAGCTGCATAATCTTCATCCTTCTCTAAGATGTCAAAGAATCTAGATGGAGTCAAAAACAAAGCAGCCCTATGTAGCTTTTGCTCTATTTGACTTTCCCACCGATTATCAACAATGGCCAATACTTTCTTGAGCAATCTTTCCTTGCTTGCAGCTGGGGAAGAATCCTTTATTTTCTTCTTAGCCATGTCCATAGCTATGGATAGTTCTGGCATTGCAGGCTTCTCATCACTATCAACAAGCCTCAGGGCAATTAGGAGGGCTTGTGACGCTCTTATGCAATCTTCCACTGAATTCTAAAATGGTATAGTAAGGACAATCGTCGCTACATCCTGGCTTGTCCCAGACAATTTGGATCTATTCCAATCGTCACTAACAAAGAGCTTCCTCAAAGCTTCTTTATGCCTGTACATGCTCTACAAAGTGAGGAAAGGTGTTACAAACCGAGTAGTGGTGGATCTCACAAGATCCTTCCCACCAGCCATATCCCTCATTGCAGCAAGAAGTATCACATGCCTATAAATGAATGTTGTGACACGCTTTGTGTGGGCAATGCACTTCTTGAACTCCATCTTGCAACTATCCTCCAACATAAGATCCAGGCAGTGGGCAACACATGGCATCCAATATAGTCTAGGAAACCTCTCCATAAGAATCCTTCCCACCGCCTTATAGTTAGCCTCATTATCTGTGACTACTTGTACAACTTTGTCCTCGCCGATCTCTTGAATTCTCTTCTCAAGTAAACCCGTCAACAACACTGCATCATGCGACTCACTAGATGCATCCACACTCTCCAAGAAGAAAGCCCCCTCTAGGCAATTGGCAAAGAAATTAATTAAGTGACGACCCCTCGTCTGTCCATTCATCTGACCTAAATTCTTTCAAGCCAACTCTTGTTTCTTCCTTATTTCACCAACTTGTATTTGTTATTTCTCAAGATATGGCATCCTCAACTCATGGTAACTAGGAGGCTTAAAGCTAGGTTCATATTGTCCAATGGCCTCAACTATCTCGTAGCTTCTTGAGTTTGCAGCATTGAATGGAATGTCATTCTCGTCGAAAAACTTGGCTACGTACATGCATGTCTTCTCCCTATCTTCCTTTGGTTTTATGCCCCACTCGATGCTCATTTGAGAAGCCCCCTTTTGGTGTCTTTCCTTCACAAGTTCTTCCGGTGTCTACAAGAACATTTGGGGGACTATTTTAGCTATCTTTGTTGAAGCGGCTCTGAAACTTGTTGTTGAACTAAGACTTGGACGAGAGCCCCTGGATGAAGCTACCTCAACCTTGTGGATTTCATTGTCATTGCCACCATAACCAACATCATCTTCCTCATCATTTGAATTAATTTGAGTCTTTCTCATTCACTCTTGCATCTCCTTCATGATGGCAGTTATCGTTTTAGGGCACTTCTGCACATCCCCATAGCCCCCTATGAGATGTTGCTTCAACCTCTTGATCCCTGAGTGTAGTTGCTTGCCACAAAGAGAACATTCTACCAGATCCTTGTCCTTAGTCGGTCAAAACCCGTATTTCCATCCCGAATCCTTAGACGTGGCCTTCCTCTTCGGGTCATTTCTTGGATCCTATGCATTGACAGCATCGCCGCCCTCAACAACGTCGGTACTTGGAGCTTGATCAGCCATGTATCTATACAAATCCACACACAATTATTCTACAAAGCCACACACATTTAAGTATTTAACAATATTAGCAGTAGCACTATCACTCTATCACAACAGTAGCAGCAGAGAGGGAGAGGGAGAGCAGCAGCAGAGGATGAGGGAGAGGGAGAGCAGCAGTAGCAGACGAAGGAAAGGGAGAGGCTAGAGAGCAGCAGCAGCAGACGAGGGAGGGAGAGCAGCAACAGCAGAGGAGGGAGAGGAAGAGCAATAGCAGCAGAGGAGGAGGGAGAGGGAGAGCAATTGGGATCTTACTATAGTGAGGGGAGAGAGGACGGTACCTACAACAGCGAGTCGACAGCAGACCTCGAATCGATCGACGGAGGTAGATTCCTACCTCCTGGCGGTAGAGGCAACGGTGGCGGCGGAAGCTCTCGACACGATAGGATTCCCTTTACTTCCCTTCATCACGTGACTCACGTCTGCTCTGCATTTGACCTCCTTTCCTTTCGTCGTTCGCCGTTTCGACGACACCGCAACGCCTAATCGACCGAAGCGACGACTGGATGTCTAAGCGGTCGCCTAACCCCCTCTAGTCAAGGTGACCTGTCCTGGTGTCCTCCTCGGGCCACCGCGACGACTAGGCAACGCTGTGATAACTATGGGTACAACTAGTGCGGGTTTGAGAGGGTTCTGGGGGGTTCTTGGTAAGAGGACAAACGAGATTGCATAGATTGTAAGGTTATACCTAAAGAGTGTGTTGTTCCACAACATAAGTTGACAACTCGGACTTTCGATTTAGGGTATAGGCTAGACCGACTAAAGTCACCAAAGTCATAAGGACAAAGTGGTGAAAGCTCAAAGGGGATGCCTCACGGGCGTTTAAGGAGAGCATGATCATGGAAGGGATACAGAACGTGGGAGAGGATGCGAATAGCACGTGGACAGAGATGGTAACTTGCATTAGAAAGGTGGTTGTGAAGGTGTGTGAAGTGACCCAAGGGACTAGATACGAATCTAAAGATATTTGGTGGTGGAACGAGGAAGTGCAAAAGGCTATCAAGAAAAACAAGGTATGCTACAAGTACATGCAGTATGATAGGAGCAGCGACAACATAAATAAGTACAAAGTAGCCAAAAAGGGTGCAAAGAAAGCGGTGAGTGAGGCACGGGGCAAGACTTATGATAATCTTTATCAGAAGCTCAGTACAAAGGAGGGTGAGAAGGACATCTACAAGATGGCTAAACTCCGAGAAAGAAAGACAAGGGATTTCAACCAAGTTAAATGCATCAAAGACGACACTAATAGATTTCTGGTGAAAGACGCTGATCAAGAATAGGTAGACAGATTACTTCGATAAGTTGTAGAACGGACACAATGGGGATAGTATGATTGAACTGGATTATTCTTTTGATGACACCAATAGGCGGTTCGTTCGAAAAATTCAACAGTCTGAAGTAAGAGAGGCCTTAAAAAAGATGAAAGTAGATAAGGCGTTGGAGCCTAATAACATTCTGTTGACGTCAAAAACTTGAAGTAGGGTTTCTGACAATAGCACACCAGATGAACACCTGGTTCAGAGCGTGCCAGTCGATTTGACCTGTAATCGACAAGGTAAAAATATAAAATTCACTCAAAGCCGATCGTGAAGATTAATCGGCTTAGATTCAATCAGCTCAAAGCCGATTAAACCAAGATAAAAGGGTAAGTCTAACTAGCCGATCAAGGCTAATCAGAGGATAAAGGTAGATCGATTCTGAAGAAGGTGATGCGCAGCAAAATCAGAATAAATCGAACCTGGGATGTAATTGAAGGAGATCAACAATCGGCGATGCGCAACTTTATTGATTAAGATCGAATTACAAAGACTAAATTACAAAAACTACTCCTAGTCGACAGGAAAAAGAGAACTATGTAAATTTTTGGGTTTTATTGTGTTGTTGTCTTTGCGGCCCGCCCTTGTCCTCCTTTTATATCTGTCGGCCGATCGTGCCCTGTTACAACACGTTACAAAGCATGATCTGTATCGGCCTTAATCTGGATGGCTTTTCCTAAAAATCTTTACCGTCACCAAATATCTTTAAATCTTTCCAAATCGTCCGTTGGTTACTATATGTTGACTTTATTTTGCCGATTTTGACCACACCTGCCAAATTCTGGTGCAAACATATGCCCCCATTTTCTAGAGATAACTTGTTATCTTTCAAATATTGTAATCATCGGCTTTTCTCCATCGGCTAATTGCTAATCCTCATACAGTAACTGCCACTTTAATTGCGCCGTAATTTTTTAACATGCATGTAGTGCGTTTTAACTGCTCGTGTCTTTTGAGATCCATTTCCCGCCGCTTCAAATTTTCATCGTGCTATAAAATGTGGCCCCCACACAGTCATTCTTCGCGCGCTCAAGCTCTCGAACCATCTGCAATCGGCTTCAGCTCTTCGTTTGACGAATCTTCAAAACAATCCCTTAGCTCAATCACCTTTCCAGATCGGCTGCAATGGACCCGAGTCAGGTACTTATCCCGATCCCACATAGCAATGATCAATACTTCTTGGGTCCCTTAGGAAATTTAGATGTCAATACTGTCACAAATCAAGAAATCCCTCGTCTTCTGGTCATAAAATAGAAGGGTGAAATAAAAGTTTCAGAGCTTGGCCGACAGCTCTCAAGGGGTGGAGAAATTGGTTTATTAGAGTGGTAGCCCAAAAGAGGGGCGAATGGGAAAAAATAGGTATAGCCGAGTGCATCCCCCTTTCCTTAGTCGATCCAGAAGCCAACAAGCCCCTAGTGGGCACGGCTTGTTATTTTTGGTCAGATTGCTTCAATGCCTTTTTGTTTCGCACTGGTCCCATCGGCCCAACACTTCTGGACGTAGCTCAACTATGTTGCCTTAGGCCAGATGGTGAACAAATATCGGCTTTTAGTGGTAAGCCCAGATATAAACTTATCAGATCGAAAGGTGAAGGATGGGCCAAATACATCGGAAATAATAATAAAGTTAATGGGCCTGTATCGGATGAAGAACATGCTGCTTTCCTTAACCTTTGGCTGGATCGCTTCCTATTCTGTGGAGCATCTCTCGGGCCGACTCAAGTGCACCAAGTCATAGCAGAACAGCTTGTCGAAGGTCGTCGACTAGCGTTAGGGAAAACCTTTCTGGGTGCTGTATACCAGATGTTGTATGTAATAAAAAGTCGGCTTTTTACTGGTTTTGAACATTTCACTGTCGGCAACGTAGGAGGGTCGATGTGGTTCGTGCAGATCTGGTTGTACTACTTATTCAGTCGCCCCTTCAACTTGAATTTAGCCGACGGGACCTCATTCCCAAGAGACGATACTCCAGGAGGCGCACCTTTTCAGTTCAGAGAATGCCGATCTTTTGGTGAAAGGTTTATGATGTGCTTCAGTAATGAGATAAAAATCACACCTATCGGCTGCAGAAATTTTTTATCATTCTTCCTGCAATTAGACACTGAAGACTTCTAGCAACAGGATTTCTTTAGTTACAGTTCCACAGCCGATTTCCCTTGGCCCTCTTTCTTGCATTTGGAAGCTGATAGCTCTTTGATACCTAAAGAGACTTTGAACTTGTATAAACTCTTCGTCTCTCCATGCGTTTTTCACGACGACCTTCACACCAGGAATCGGACATTCCAACCATCATATGAATTTTACCATCCTTCAATCTATGCAAGACAACTAGGTTTTGGTCAAGTGATTTCAAGCCTGCCACTTCTTGATCGGCTACAGCCCAGGGCTAGAGTCCGTAATGCTACTTCAGCCGAGCTGGTTTTAGAAATAGCCGATGAGCTTCAGCTTCGCAGCTTTCCTCACTTATTCCTGAATGTCCGCCGGGCTGGTGGTTTCACATCATGGTGGTCGGCTATTGAGAAGTCATTGTATATAGAAAAAACACCGCCAATCATAATCAAGGATTTCTTCCCAGACCTACCAGAGCCAACATTAGTGTCTAACAGTGATTCTAGCAATGAAGCTAGTTCATCGGATTACACTAACACAAGCTTAGAAAAAATAACGAGCAAGGTATCGGCTTTTAATCAACTTCACCTTATTCGTCTTTTTTTTACCTAAGACAGTTTACTGACCGATCTTTGTTTGCTTCATAGATCAAGGTTGTTGGCAAGAAACCCATCGCTGGCCAATCGGGCAGTGGCCAACAAGGTAAAAGGCCACACCAATCGACTGGCTTCATCGGGAATACCTCGGGTACCCTGGGTATCCAAAATCCGTCACTATCGGACATTGAGAAAAAACAACCCAGTAAGTATATCATTATCGATTGTCATTTCTTTATATCCCTTTTGCAACTAATTCTTAGCCGATTATTACTTCAGAAAAGAAGAAAACCAAGTACGCCAAGGCTCCAACAAAAAGGGGTTTGAAACCTCAGGAGCAGAGTGGCGAGAGCTCACCACATGTTGGGCGATAAAAAGACAACTGTACAGAAGATGAGCATAGCAGATGCTATGGTGGATCTGTAGTCATACAAGGCGAGATCGAATCTGCAATGATGATATACTTGATAGGGTTGGGGTAGCACCAATTGAAGAAAAACTTGTCCAAAATCGTTTGAGATGGTTTGGACATCTCCAACGGAGGCATCCTGAGGCACCGGTGCGTAGTAGAACTTTAAGTCATCTCGAAAACATAAGAAGAGGTGGAGGTCGACCGAGACTAACGTGGGAAGAAGCAGTTAAAAGAGACTTCAGGGATTGGAACGTTTCCAAATATTTGGCGTTGGATGGGAGTACATGGAAGTTAGCGATCCACATATTAGAACCATAACCCAAGATCGAAGGTTTAGGGGTTTTATTGACTTTAATTGGGTTTCTTTCCTTTCTTAATTTCCTGGTAACATATCCAGTGAAAACCCCTCTTACCATGAAAACTCCATGAAACCTATGTGTACAAGTTTTCAAAAAATTACCATACATAGGGAAGGTGAGCTTCTACAATCCTGCAAAGTTTGAAGACCAAACTCAATCACATTTGAAAGATATGAAAAAGACAAATTCATCATGAATAGTGATTTTTTTCACTGTTTAGCACTATTTATTTCGCAGTTTGTCTTTTTCATATCTTTCAAATACAATTGAGTTTGGTCTTCAAATTTTGCAAGATTGTAGAAGATCACCTCCCCTATGTATGGTAATCTTTTTGAGAATTTTTCAAAACTTGTACACGTGAGTTTTACGGAGTTTTCATGATACAAGGGTTTTCACTGGATATGTTGCCTTCTTTTCTAGCTTACCCTAACTTGTTTGGAACAAAAGACAAGTTAAATTTGTGTCGTGTTGAATATAGCTTTTCCAAATGTATATGAATGTACATACTATCACCGCCATCATGTGCCTCCAGGTTGATGCACACATTCAAAATTCAAACCACCATCCCATCTTCTCGTCCTTTGCACGAAGCCACGAATCTTGAGGCATTTTGGAGGGCGAAGATAGTACATGGGTCCATATATATGTGGAGTTGCTTGTCTCCTCATGTGTTCGTGTGTTTTCTAACAATGATAAAGCTGAAAGCACTCCATATTACGAATTTAGCCTAGAAGCCTGTTTTAGCCTTGCACATTTTACCTTATTTTATATGTATCGCATGGCAAGGATACAAAAAGGGCAATCAAGTGAGATAGGGCCAAAAATAATACAGCAAAAGTTCAAAAACTATGCTATTCAAGGTACACTATAAGTCCACTCTTGGAGAACATTTTCAAATTGTTAAGCTAATTACATCACTTTATATATTAACTGCAAGGCGCAAGTTACCTAGCACATTCAACTAACCACCGCCAATGTAAGGTGTGAACAAATTCTTGTACTGTAACAGAAGTTCTGTCACTAGTCTTACTTGTCGTGGCTGTGCAGTAATTAACTAGGTATGCTAAAATTAAACTACCCTGTTAATCAATCAGACATGTAAAATAAGGACCATAACCACAAGGTACAAATAATGGTCACACTGTGGCAATGGAATATACTTATAACTTGAATAAGTACTCAAGAAAGTGTACTTGTGGGAATAAATCAATATTATCATTGCTCTAGGGGGAAAAGGAAACCATCTTGCTTATGTAAAGTTATTTATTTTGCATACTTCCAATTGTAGAATCACAGAAAATGAACAGTTAAATTGTATCCCTAGTCTCCCGGTCAAAAAAATTGTATCCCTAGTCCCACCATTTTGTTAGAAAATTACGCAATAGCTGTGATTACCTTCTAATTGGTCACTTAAATTATAGTGTCTAAGAAAAAGAGAGAGGCAGAAGCAACCCCTTATGCCTGCCACACCATTTGTGATACTGAAACCCCGTGCTACCCTTCTTCACCACACCAGTGATCAAGCACCGTACCACTGCCCTCTACAAGGGGCCAACCCAGTACCACATCAATGCAATCATCTCTAACAATCCGCCAAACTCATGCTGGAGATGCCGAAGACAGGATAACATTATCTTTTGGACATATTGATGGTGTAGTGGACTGATGCAGTGATATACGTAGGGACACTGGGTTTTGGTGGGAGTCTGGACACTACTTCGTGTTTATGTTGGCAGATACGCAAGCTCCCAAGTCCCAAGTCCCCTTGGATATCTACTCACCCTAATATAGTTTGTCATCTTTCATAGATCCTAAGAGTAGCCAATGGAAGCATTGTCAACAAAAACACAACACACCATGCGATGCTCTCCAACACAAGCTGACCAAAATAGATCCCAACAGACAACGTGAAACTCTGTACTTGGTAGTTGCTGCTATGGACAGATGAGCTCAGGCACTCATGATGCAGCCACATTTGAGAAGTACAAAAGTAAGTAAATTGACCATTTAATCCAACAACCTATGCAATTAAAGCTCTATATTTCTCAAAGATGAAGTTCCATAAAAATGACTTATGAAGAGAATGCCACGACAAAGGGATAATCATCAAAGGTTGTACCTTCAGTGGAAGCTTTTTTCCCTGCCAGATGCATTGATCAATCCCCTCGATTTCAAGGACTCCAATGATATCTCGTCACCATCCTTGAATCCAACACGCGCTATGTCTTTCAAGTTGAACGGCACCTACTTCGGCAACCCAATATGCATTCCTGAAAAGGCACGGTAGAAGCATCAGATTACTTCTCAATCACAGCCATTCCCAAATAAAAGTTACTAATGCCTTCTCATTGAATCGGATACTTTAAAGTTAATTGAGCACATTGTATGAACAGTGTAGAAATTGCACATGCATTTGCATGTGCTAGAGCCTAGAGCTTAGCGTGTAAGGCAACAATTGAGGAGAGTAGGGGAAGCTTAGCTTAAAGTGCCTCACCTCCGGCGATGCCACGGAGCTTGGGGAGACGGCGGTAGAGCAGCATCTGCCCGCCCTCGAACCCGCACCGCACTCCGGGCCCCCAGCGCGACTTCTGGCCGCGGCGCCCCTTCTGCGGGCCCAGATTGTCGAGCAGGAACTTCTCCACGGGCTCTGCCTCCGGGGCTTCGATCGCGGCGGCGGCGCTGCACACGTTGACGCGGCGGGGAGTACGCGCGCGCGAATGAGGGAGCGGCAGCCGGTGAGGGGGGCGCGGAGCGGCGGTGAAGGAGGAAGAGGAGGTGGTGGAGGCCGGGAGTTGGAGGAAGGTGGCGGTGGGAGCGAGGGAGAGGAGGATGATGGACGCCATGCCGGTGGAGAGGGCGCGCGTGCGCAGCATGCGAGCGTGTGTTTTGACTTTTGAGTCGCTTGTTGAGTAGTGCTTTTGAATAACTTTCATTTTTTATTTGTTAATACTTATACAACTTTTAAATAATGGATTTATAGATGCATCTCTTCACTTTATTTTTATTAAAAAGGATTTAAAAGGGTTTATACAACTTTCAAATAGTGATATATAGAAGTACTAAAAGGCGTTTGTGTTGGATGCTTCAAACTGGAGAAAATTAATACAACCATACAATCGTAGCATGACACAACGATTTACAAACTTTCTGGACAATTTATTACATTTATCTAATCAACCAAGAGGGGGAAAACAGATCTAATTATCTAACTTAAGTCTTTCACGAAGAAAGAAATACTACTGGAAAAAAAGGCACGTCATTTGCCACTGTGAGTAATGAGCAATGGCAGCCATGCCAATGGATGAGATGCAATGAGATACAGTTGAAACATCGCCATGAGACTGGAGCCTAAAAGTAAATGATCTACGCGCAAAAAACAAAAACAAAAACAAAACCAAACAAAGAAATGCAAAATAAATAAACACAATTATATACAAGACACATGCTGCACAGGACGGCACAGTATCCTGCGCATGTCTAGCAGTAGCAAGATGCGAAAGTAAAACTGAGGTTTAAGGTTTAGAACCATAGTACTGGATAATTCTACAATTTACATCCACGCTTCAGCTGAAAGAAACTAAGGAAACTCTGGCTGTCAACCATCTGAAATGTCAACAATTTCACCTCTAATTGGTGAATCCAACGGAGACGATATAGTTGCACGGCCAACTTGATCTCCAGAACCAACAGAGCTATCTTTTCTACCATTTACTATATGGGAAGTGGAACTAGCACCCTCAACACCATTGTTGGATTCCCTAGCCTGAGAAATTTTCAGTAACTTCTGCCGTTTTCTTCTTTCAGTTCTTTTATTTATCAAAGGTACCTCATCTTCATCTGATTCATCGACACAATAAAAATTCAACCATTCAATTATTACTGAGTAGGAACCATCCCACTTGCTTAGTTTTCTTTTCTTTTGTCTGCTGCATTCTTGGTTTTTCTTTAGTGAAGCTGTTCTTGGACGTTTTGGTGCTCCATGACTGGTTGTGGCAGTCAGAAGGTCAAAGCCAATATCCTTTAACAACTTGATTTTCTTACTACATCTGTCTCTTGAAGGAGAGTCCAGTCCTGAACTTCCAATTTCACCATCAGTAGGATGAACGAACTCAGCAGAGGCATCTTCCAGTTCATGTTTATTGCTTGTCTCACACTTATTGGATGCATGTGTGGCGTGCCAACTTCCACAGGCTGATTCTTCAGCCTTGCCTTTATCAAGTGCTTCTTCAGCTGAAGCTATTGAGAACAATAAGCGATTTCATTACTCTATACGAGGCATACTACTAAGAATTCAAAATCTGCATTGAAGAGTCATCTCCAGAAAGAAAATAACCTATTTTATGGTCTAAACATGATGTCATAGTTTGAACAATTAGGTCTTAAGCCAAAAGCTACCTTTTGAACCCTTAAGTTCTACACAGCCTGGTGATGAGTCTTGAACTCTATGGTAGATGCCTGAGCACCGCTTCTTGTGCCTGCATAGACATTAACAAACCAAGCATTCAAAAATATAGTAATGGAAAAAAGAGGTCAAATTAGGGTGCAAATTCGATATGGATAATCTTAACATTTGAATCCGACAAAATGCTTGTTTGGTAAGTTTTACATCCAAATAATTATTCAAGTTTGGATTCGGATATTCTCCGATTTTTTTTGCTGGGCTTGAATTTGAATGCCATATCAAACATGTAGTCAAATTCAGAAATCCAAAATAATTACTAGACCTGAAATTACTAATATTAAGTCAATAATATAACTCCATCCATAACCCAGTAACACTATATTTAGTTATGAACATATGCTCTTTATCACATTGCTCATCTTTAATTTACAAAATAGCAACTGAACAAATTTTCTTCTAGTTTACTATTAATTCAAATTCTAGTTTACTAATGATCCAGACATATTTGAATCCATCCCAAAATATACGGTTTCAGACATGGTCGAACAATTATCCTATTTGAATTTGACCATTTACACCCCTAAAAGTACAGCAACAATTGCCTTGCTGCAGGTAGGAATATCTGTCAAACATGTGTTTGTAATTCAGTGGGCAATACAAATTGGCCCCAGCCCCTCTTAAGGAAATCAAGGTACTCTAAGCTGGAAAGATTGAATGATAAGATTCTACATATTCGTAGTGCATGCATAAATATATTTGGACATCAACAGTAACCTGACAGTAAGTGTTCATACTTAACTATGTTGAGATCAAACAGCAATGATGCCAAATTGAACCTTATATCTTAATAAAACAAAGATCTAATCAGATTATTCACCATCTTTTCTTACTATAATTGTCGGTAGTGTCATCACTCAGGATGAGTCTAACCAAAGTTACCAGATTCACTGTTAACCGCTGCGAATCGCGAACCAAATTCGTTAAACCCGAATCAGCTTAAGGTACGGGGTTCATGTTCACAGTGGAAATTGGAAGAAAAAGGTGACGAACCGCAAACCTGAATCTCATACCACGACTCAAACGAACCGTGTTTATGGTAACTATGAGTCTTCGTTTATTATCTCTTTTTTTTTTGCCAAATTTAACAATAGTTCGTATATTTGTTAGTCACAAATTGAGCTTACCACCCAATCTTCAATGTTGCAAAAAGCATGGATACAACAAACAAGGGACAGACAGAGTACCAAATTTTACTTTCAAACAATTTCACAGCTGGCTGGAAAGTGTATATCTAACTTACATTTCTGTCAGCATTCAGATGCACTCTTATAGATAATAGACAATAGGTCGTGCAGCAGCACGACGTCGTGTGATATCGCTGCATGTGAGCCCCTTTTATTTTCTTAAAAAAGAAAAAAGAAAGTATTTAAATGTTACATTTATAACTTTTTATGTTATTTAAAAAAAATGTGATTGTACATCGATCGCATGTTATTACCAAATATAAATAACACTACCATATACAGTCTAATGAGGCTAAAACAAATTACATGCTGGTTCTGCTGGCACAACAAAACCAAATTCTGTTCTCTTTTTTCCTATCTTATTTTCTTTCATTTATATTTTTTCTTTTGTTTCTTTCCTTTCCTTCCCCCCTTCATTTTCTTCCTTTTATCTTCCTCATCTCTTTTTCTTCTTTTCTTCCCCTTCTTTCTTACCCGCCGTAGCCGCTTCCTCCCCTTCCCCTCTCCTCGTGACCCCTCCTCTTGCCTGCATCGCTGCCCCTCACCCTACCACGTGGCCTCTACTCCTCCTTCCCTGAGCTTCCGGTCACCTCCTGCCCCATGCCACCACTGCCTCCTTTCCTGCACTGCAGATGGGGGACGATGATGCGGCAGCCAGATCTAGGCTGGGGCGGTTGGATCTGTCGTCTTCCTATCCGGCGGCTGGATCCGATCATCTTCCTCAGATCCAACATCCCTCTGACGCTCAACCGCCATTGCGGCAGTGGCCGTCCAGTGGTGGCGCCCGCCTCCATGCTCAAACGCAACCTCACTGGCCGTGTTCCCCAAACCCGGTGAGCTCTCTCCTCTCCCTTTTCCTAACTCCCTCTCCACAGATTGTCAAGGAAGAAGAAAAGTCTAGAACATTGTGTGTGTTTCTACTCATCCCCTTAGATCGATTGGACGACAACTGTTGTACAAAAGATCTAACGGTCCAAATTAAATGGATGACGTCGCTTCATGTCGTTGCTGGATTCCCAACAACTTTAATATATATGATACCAAGAAGTCAAGTACTGGACCAAAAATTGCAGTGAAGCGTATAGCTACTACCTATGCCAGTGACACATTAAATTCTGACACAAGTCATTAGCACCCATTCTCTCAATGCAGTCATCATGTGAAGGTCCCCTGATATTGATTGACTTGACCAAATCTCCACAGCTTTCACACTGCAAATATGGCTAGCTGTCAATCTCAAAGTAAAAATAAAAATTTGCTTATTACAGTCCCAATTCTTACCTTGTATTGATAATGTTTCTTTCTGATCTCATGGAGAATAGTTATTCTGTAGCCACCAACAGGGCGCTGAATATAATCAACAATGTTAATAAGGAATCTGTAAGTACAGTGATTGATAGTTGATACTTGATTCAACTTACATGGGGATCAGCTACAGAGTTGGAATTAATTGAATTCATCAGTTTCTGGAATTTTGCACCATGGTCACTGCTTGATAACAGTTTTGAAATTAATCAGAGTGAAATTAGAAATTCGGAGGTATATTAGAAAGATACTAGTTATTGAACAAGTACCTATGGTTATTGTTGCTGTCTTTGATGCACATATAAGCATGAATCATCTCGTGAAGCAAAACATTCTTCAGATCCAAGTCTGTGTGGCATTCGTACAAGGTCTTGGAAATAAGTATAATACAGCCACCACCTCCAGGATAATAATCACAACTACTTACATCACTGCATTAAAATGATTAAAAAAAGAAAAGTGTCAAGACAACCACTCTGGTAATGGCAACTTTGATTATGTACTTTAGTGGATGATAGATCGCGTATAATTGGGTCTGATTTGTCGTATAGGTTATATTTCAGAAATCCATTTAATTATACAGCGGAATAATTAATGTTAAGAAGATAGCAGTGAGAAAAAAAGGGGCAATTCCTTATATGCCACTAAAAGTTAACCACGTCCCTTATATGCCATTCATTGTCACTGACATGTGGGTCCTGGCCCCAAATGTCAGCGACTAATTCCAGTGGCATATGAGGAATTAATCCAGAAAAAAAAACTGTGCAAGGACTGTCATTCCCAGTCAACTACAGTAGATGAGACTGTGCAGAATGACAGGCAACAGAACAACTCTCCAATTTCCATGCACATGCTTGTCTACAAAAATATGAGTGTGACATTGCAATACATATGGCTATCATACTGTGTAATAGTCCAGAACAGTACATTCGGCTAATGTGCTTTATGTTCAAAATGCTATGTAAATTTTGCGTGCGTGTGTGTGATATGCGCTATTCTACTCACCAGTATAGAATAGTTTATTCTACATGCCAGCCAGACAAGCACACCCAACCCACCCCACGTGCACCCACTTCGTATGAAGACCAAGCCAACCAGCCAGTGGAATAGACAACCTACTAACAAATATGGGTTCCTTTTTAGTACTAGAATCTTTTTTTCTTGTTTTAGCCAAAACTTTTGCTTGGCAGCTCCGATTCACGAACGGTTTTCATCGGTAGCTTACTGACTACGAGAGGAACAAAATGATATAAGTCTCGCCAATAAATGCCAAATGAATGAGCTTCTACACGCACTGTTAAATTTTACTGTTACACCTAACTGTGGCGCATGATGGCCATGTGAGCGCAGCAATACAAAATGGACCACATTTATGTCCAAATACATTCCAATTTACTACCATGCTGAACGCAGAGGGGCAGGTGGAGACAATGTTATTAAGTCATCGACTAATCCACGATTAGCCATCTAGTCGGTATATCGAGAACGACTAGGGTGCTCGACTCGACTGGAACGACTAGTCAAGCGACTAGACGGCTAATCGGAGACTAGCCACAACAAATTGTGCTTGGTTAGCCATGCAACTTAACAGCCCACATTCAGATAGAGATGTGAGACATATAACAGTTAGATTGTAGTAGCTAAACCCTAGTCCTCGATGCCTCCGATCCAGATTGAGCGCCGCCTTCGCCTATCCACTGCCATTCCACCCATCTGCCGCCGCAGGCTCCTCCGCCCATTTGCCACCACCTCTACTCCTCCACTCCAAATCAAGCGCCTCCTCCGCCCGTCCGCCGCAGGCTCCTCCGCCTGTCTGACTCGTAATGTAGCAGTAGGCACTAGGCAGTAGTGTAGTACTAGTAATGTAGTAGTAATAGTACTAGTAATGCACTAGCAAGTAGCTAAGTAATGTAGTCATAGTACTAGTAATGCACTACAAAGTTTATGTTTCTCCACTCATCATGTCGGGATCAAAACAAGTCATCAACTCATCATCATGCTTATGTTGTTGTTCTCTTCATTTCATGCTTTACAATATGTATATGTGTTTAATTGTTGCTACAACTTAGTATATGACATGCCCTATTAACATACTTCCTAATCTGGGGACTAGTCGACAAGTCGCCCCTCTGGCGACTTGACTCGACTTTAAGACTTAATAACCTTGGGTGCAGAGAGAAACGTGGATTGATTGCAAACTTTGAACGACGATATCCCTAAATCATTTATCCTATTTGCAATCCATTTGAAGCATTTTGTTGGAAAAAAATGTGCTTAACAAAAAGAGATCCATGATGAATATATTTTAACATTGTAAAAGACAATTGTTGCATCAAAAGTTTGGATTTACTGTAACTAAACCAGTCAATTATTACATCGTCTAAGCACTGAAAGGGTGGGTGGAGAGCGACAATGGAGCACCATGGTGTCAGGCACCATGATTTCAAATTCAAATTTCAAATGTGCGAATTCAAGCCATATGGGGATATATTTTTCGAAAATTTGTGTTTTTGGATATATACCCATCTATAACAATTCAAATGAAACTCATACCTTTGACAAAAATATACTCAAATTCAAAGATTTTGAACGAATTTAGATCACATGCTTTGCTGATTTATATATATAATCAGCACATACCTACAATCAAACTATCATCAAAAAAGGATACTCTAGTTTGAATTTCATTTCAAACCTGTTTGATATAGTTAGTAAACTAGTTAAACTCGACATCCTAAAAATTTCAATAAATTTTGCATGTAATACAAAGGGGAAATGCCCGTTTTGGATCATGATGCATATGCATCATGGTGTCCCAAGTAATTGTACTATATGTGTGTATACATATACATATACATATACATATACATATATATGTATGGCAACATATCCAGTGAAACTCACGTGTACAAGTTTTGAAAATTTCTCAAAAAATTACCATACGTAGGGGCAGTGAGCGTCTACAATCATGTAAAATTTGAAGACCAAACTCAACCGCATTTGAAATATATGAAAAGACAAACAACGAAATGAATAGTGCTGAACAGTAAAAATTACTAGTCAAGCTGAATTTGTCTTTTTCATATCTTTGAATTGCGATCGAGTTTGGTCTTAAAGTTTTGCAGGATTATAAAATCTCACCTCCACCACATATGGTAATTTTTTGAGAATTTTTCAAAACTTGTACACGTAGATTTCACGGAGTTTTCACTGGATATGTTGCCTATATGTATATAAATATACATGTATCATACATATATAGAGGATATCCACCAGTGTAAACCATCCTTACCGTGTAAACTCCGTGAAAACCACATATACAGGTTTTAAAAAATTCTCAAAAAATTACCATTAGTAGGGGAGGTGAGTTTCTACCACCCTGTAAAATTTGAAGACCAAACTCAATCGCATTTGAAAAATATGAAATTGACAAGCAGCGATATGAATAGTGCTAAACAGTGAAAAATCACTATTTAGGCTGAATTTGTCTTTTTCATATCTTTCAAATGCGATTGAGTTTGGTTTTCAAATTTTACAGGGTTGTAGAAGCTCACCTCCCCTACGTATGGTAACTTTTTTTAGTATTTTTGAAAACTTGTACATGTGGTTTCCACGGAGTTTACACGATAAGGGTACACTGGATATTCCCCTATATATATATGATACCAGCGACTAGGAAGTCTAAAACAACTAGAGCAGAGATACATTTGTAATCAGTAAAAAGTTTAGCGATTTTTTAGTCCACCTTCTAGATAAAGTTCCTCCTGTTATCAGGCAGCTTAAACATGTTATTACAAAACTTTCAACCTCAACTCAGGACTAGGGGGAAGGCTGGGCAACAACGTTTAAGAAAGATAAGTATACATTCTATACACCAAAAGATGCAAGAAAATGCTGTGATCAATTTGCAAGAAAACGGCAAATGCCTGAAAATAAGCTTATTCAGTTTTTACACACATAAGAATTCAACTATTAACATAACAAGGAATTATTAATTCCACAACTGCAAATCCGTCACTAAGACTGATGCATCACACTGTATACATTCCATATATCAAAAGAACATTCAATGAACTTTCAAATGTATTTTTAACAAATGTATTCCTTAATTGTAAAACTGCCACTACTCACTACACTCCATAACAGAATTAAATGCTCCCATCAAAATGTCTGCTATTATCAACTTTACAGGTAATCAAAGACTTGAATTCACCATATAACTCCTTGTGTTGGATCTGAGAGCTGCCTGACCACATTTTAAGTGACTTGGAGCGAATCACCATGACAAATACAACCTCACAAGCCTATTTCAAATCATATGTCCTAAGCATATTAGAATGCTAATATATATACAATGGGAAAGTGTTAAGCCCTAAACCTTTTCAGCCATCCAAACAACAACATCCAATGGTTCACATCTCGTGGAACTGTCCAGCACTGGCTACATCATTAAGTGTGGCACTAATTGACATGGCAAGGGTATCAATGTAATTTGCTCTACACCATCTTCACCTATCCTTCCCGGAAGAGATGTTGAAAAATATATCAAATCTTACTTTCTTTGTTTCTTGTCGTTGATCCAGGCAGCAATCCCTACCCGCGTCAAATGCTCCAACAATATTAATTTTTGGAATAAGTCCATTTTACACCCCCTCAACTTTCTAAAAAGTTCATTTAACACCCTCAACTATAAAATCGGTTATTTATCACCCCAAACTTACAAAACCAGGTCAATTTACACCTTTAGGCGGTTTTGCTGACAGGGATCCAACTTAGGGTGATTTTTGTGACTTTTGCTAATCATCTATTTTTGCTGATGTAGATCCAAATAAGAGAAGAAATGATGACGAGAAGAAGAAAGAGAATGTATATAGAGAAAATGGGTGAGAAAGAGGTCAATGATGTTGATGTCAATACCCATGAATTGGATCCTCATTACCAAAACTCAATAACGTAGCTGCCAATATGGTAAAAACCATCTTGAGTGGGATCCAAATCATCAAAACCATCTTAGGGTGTAAATTGACCTGGTTTTGTAAGTTTGGGGACTAAATACTCGGTCTTGTAGTTGAGAGTGTTAAATGGACTTCTTGGAAAGTTGAGGGGGTGTAAAATGGACTTATTCCTTATTCTTTTGGTCAATGAACAAGAGAACAATGCAAAAAGATTCAGAGGTTAGCACTGGAACTCCAATCAACAGCAAGGTGCAGGGCATAGGGTTTCACCTATGTTCTTGCTGGACTCTTTTCAGGTATTGATGGTCTAATTCTAATGAACAAGAGAGGGATTAGACTACTTCTCTCCAAGAAGTAACTGTAATAACTTTTACCCCTGATAGATGATTAGATTTGACGGATGTGCTAGAACCTCTTACACCTCCGGAAGGACCGAGACAGAACTCGTATACGATAGGGTTCTTCTCCCCTGCTGTTACCCTCGAAAATTATCAGAAATTCAGAATGCATCGAACCTAGGTAACCCGTGCATGCGTAGCAATTCTTTTGGGGAGGAACAAGGTACGAAACAAGCAATATCTTGCAATCACGGAACAATCCAACATCCGAGACCTCAAATTGCACAACTCCGGAAATAGAACCCGTATGGCACTCGCGAATCCAAGAATCAGGGGGGCGACGCTTACCGATGGGGAAGTGGGTCCTCGGCCCAAGAGACGGCGCACGCACCGAGGGAGTCGTGGAAGTAGAGGGCGTTGTAGTGACAGAAGAGCTCGTAGATGTCCAGCCGGCCTCCGCTCCGGTCCGGATCCGAGCGCACCATGGCCGGAGAAGGCGGCGGCTCACAGGTGTTGGCGATGGGAACGATGGACGAGGGTTTAGGGGAAGACCCCGGTCGGGGTTCTGGATGATGAAATTGGCCATTTGGCACGGGGTGGTGATGGTGTTGAAGCGCTAGGAGGCACTCTAGGAAGCTTGAGCTCTTCTAGCCTTTTCCTTTCATTTGTTACAAATCTAGTATCTTTATTAAATTATTTATTAATTTATCACCCTTCTCATCCTGGGAGGTCTCCTGCAATTGAGGAGCATGAAAGGCGGTGCTACCGCACCCAAGAAGTGTGGGAGCCTACGAGCGCGGTAGCGGGCAAGCGCGAGACCAATCGCTTCCACACCTGAGAAGTACGGGAGGTGGCTTGCCACGGTTCCGGGAGTTCCGGCGACTTTCCGCGGTTGGTGTCACCTTTAGACGCTTCCGCGGTCAATGATAGAACCAAATCTATAAATACATTCACGTGGGATTAAATTTGCAAAAAAAAAAGAACATAGAAGAGGCTAGAAAAAGAATGATTTCACACTCCACCGTGCCATACAGGCTTCTATGCTCTCTAAAAACTAAAGAGATTGCATGCATCTTGCTCTCCCCCCGTTCTATTTTACTGTATGTTTTTTTATGGTCTCATAGTGATATGATAATTATTGTAGAATATTTATTATATACACACACCTAGGTGTTTTTAAAACAGATTCGATTCTTACGAGGTTTTTAGTTAGAAATCAGAGTCCCACTAGATCACTGTAGGATTTAGCTATCTTCTCTTGCAAAAAATAAGCTCCCTCTAGGCATAAAGGCATATTGTACACACACTACAAAGCATCGATAAAGAGCAATCGGAGTTGTGGATTTATATCTTATATCTCTATCCTAGTCTCGTATATTATGCGATCTTGATTAGTCAACAATGACCTTGATACATAACATGCTATCAGCACGAAAGTGCTTCGAAGGTCGTTCACGCTTCAAAGGTTAATGCTTAGTGTTTCTTGGTCATTTCAGTTGCAAGATTTATTTGGCCTCTCAGTTAGATCGATGTCTCACTTTGTGTGGGATTAGCATCGACCAAACTCTGTCATTATTTCATTCATTAACACAAAATGGTGTTGTTTCGTGCCTTGGCATGCACGGTGTTTGTCTTGCGTCTTGGCGTGGCCATCAAATAGCTCTAGATATTGGGCAGCGTCATGGTGCCGCCAAATCGATGCACCAATCGTTGAATCACGCCATTTCGTGATCGACATCATGTCGTGTCTTGTGCATGATCGTCGTGCCATGTGCACGCCGCGGCCATGTGCCTCACCATGGCGAGGACGCATAATCCCCATCTGTAAACATCTAAGCCCCTAATTTCATATATGTAAATGTTTTGTTGATTAATGATATTTGTTTATTAAGACTATATTTCAAGGTTTTAAGATAAGTTAGTGCTTAACATTGGTATATTAGGAGTTTTTGGTATTCATGGATCCCCAAAGGGTGTATATAATGGCAAAACATGAAGATTAAGAACCTTGTGACTATAAATGATCTGAGGAGTCGAGCTTGGATAATTTTGGTTACATGTTTTGTTTTTGATTTGACCGTACTATTAAGGAGGGTTCAAGGCAAGTAGCCTGAGCTTGGTGAGGTTAGGTAGTTAATTGTGTTGCACACTAGGTCTCTGTAGCTCATATCTAGTCAAAGGAAAGCCAAGACTCCAAGTGAGAATGTCAAATTTGGAAAGTGTATGAAATTTCAAACTTGTTCAAAAAAGTTAGGCTGGATAATCCAAGGTTAGATTGTTAGCCGGATCAATTCAATAGAGAGCATGTTCAAAGGATTTTAATTGGAGTCGGATGTTCTGAGGGACTCAGAGTGTGGGTTGGATCAATTTTACGGGGGACATATTTTTTATGCGCAATGGAAGTCAGAAGATCCGAGTGACCCGGATTATATGTCGTAACAATTCTTCAAAGAAGTGCTCAAAAATACATAGATGATCGAGTTGGTCAGATTAAGGGTTGAATCAATTTAACAAAAACATGGTCTAAATTGTTCTTCACGTGAGTCAGATGATTCAGATGGATCGGAGTATGAAGAGGATCAATTTCATAGATAAGGTGTTATTGAGGTTTGCACTAGCCTGCATAATTCGAGCGAGGTGGATTAACACAGATTGATGTCTAGTCGATAAGCAAGGGTGGCCTAATCTTCACGGTACGTCGCTTCTTGCTCTTCTATTCCGCACGACAGCAGCAAAAATTTGATTAGGGGTCCGTTTGTAGTAGTAGTTCTTCAAAAAAACATAAGTCCTCGGGTGATGGTGAAGCAAAATCACTTTGTACAAACTAAACTTTGGCCCTATTTGGTACGGCTTCAGCTCCACCAGATTTATGGATCTAGTGGAGCTGGGTATTTGTAGCTTCACAGATCCGTGAAGCTGGATCTATGAGTATATTAAGAGTGTTTAGGTAGGTCATATTATTTAATTTTAGACTAAAAATATAAACTTAATTCTATTTATTTTAGCCTACAAGATTCAGATTTGACGTGGAGCCAGAATCTGGAGCTCTACCAAACAGGGCCTTTGTCTCGGATTACAGATTGAAAATCTGTCTCGTGACATATTATTGTCCCAAACTATCTACACCAAAAAGATAGTAGAAAAATTTATTGATGGCGAAGCAAAATCACTTTGTACACCCATGATCGTTAGGACATTGGATATAGAGAAAGATCTATAAGGTGTTAGACAAGAAGATGAGGATGTGTTAGGGCCAAAGACTTCATATTTGAATACTATTGATGCACTTTTATATAGGGGTGAAAACGGATCGGATACGGACGGATAATAGCTCTACCATATTTGTTTTCATATTTTTTCTCGGATGCGGATACGGATACGGATAGTCTGGATACGAATACGAATACGGATAATATCGAATACAGATACGGATCGAATACGAATCGAATCGGATACGGTTTCGAATATTTTATCGGAACATGATAACCCCATAGATTGTATATAAAAAGTTTATGAAAACACATAACTAGTTGATTTGATGAAAATATTATTGAAAATTGAACAAATATAAGCATTTTCATTCACTTAGACAATAAGTAGATACCATGTCGTAAATAAAATTATATAAGACTTAGTTTATCATACACATACAATTAGTTCATTATACACGTAGATCAAAACACAAAAATGAAGGTAATCTTTACTCAAAGATACAAATGAAGGCAAACACATAATACACTAAAAGTTTGATAATACTTAAATATCACGTCTCTAGAAAAAGTATATAATACTTATATGTAATGATCCAAGATTTATATTCTTTGTTGAATTATGTTAAAAATAATAAATTATGTATTTATGAGTTTTATGATTTTTTGCTACTTATTTAAATATTTTTCTATTAAGAATAGGAATATTTGAATTTTTTGAGAAAATTTAAAATCTGATAAAATCTTGAAAATAATTTTTTAAATGTTAGATTATTTCTGGAACTTTCTCAAAAAAATCGTAATTTTTGGAGTTGGTTTGCTAATTTTAATAATTGAAACTTACTTTATGGATTAATTAAATTAAAAAACAATTCTAAAATTAAGAAATATTTTTGGGTCAGAAGAGTAGTTTTGGCCCAACCCATATGTATATCCGGATATCCGATCCATCAATATCCGGATTATCCGAATCCGTATCTGTATCCGACAGATAGTGAGCTACCGAATCCGTATCCGTATCCGACAAAAAAATCCGTATCCGTATCTGATCCGATACTATCCGACAAATATCCGATCCGACAGAATCCGTATCCGGAAATATCCGGATCGGTCGAAAACTATCCGACCCGTTTTCATCCCTACTTCTATACCTTGCTAATTTTTATCACATCTGACATTTCTTTTGTAGTGAATTGTTTTGTGAGATATTTGTCTGATCCCATGAAGAGACATTGGACTATAATTAATCACATTCTCAAGTACCTGCATATATCTAGGACTCTTTTACCTAAAAGATCAAGGTACAAAAATAAGTTGTTGCTCCGATGCTGATCATTTGTTTGATCCCTGTAATACCATATCTCAAAATAAATATATCTTTCTAAGCGAAAGACTGTGTTTTCTTTGAAATCAATGAAGCAGTTAATAGTTGTTACGTTAGTTAATCATTCTAAGATAATTGCACTGGTGAGTGCATTTCTCTTATAAGATTGATTCATCGTATCCAAGAGCCATGTGGTATAGAGGTGGATAAAACCCCTACGAATATCTCTAAGGATAATGCAGCATGATTTCACAAATGAAGAACAATTATGTGAAGACGAAAATGACAAAGCATGTATATCTTAAGTATTTCTATTCCCATGAGTAGCAAGAGATGGGAAATATTAAAATACAGAAGATTCGAACTAGTGAAAATCTGGCTAATCTATTTACTAAAGCCTTATCGACTTTTATGTTTGAAAAGCATATGAGAGACATAGGTACGGAAAGACTCATAGAGTTGAATCCTTCAAGGGGAGATATTTGAACTCCATATGTGATCATCTTTTGGAATGATATGTGTACTCCTTTTCCCTTAATTAGGTTTTGTGCTACTGGATTTTTTTTCGATTGAAGGTTTTTAATAAGGCAACATGTGCAATGGTATGAGACACGCAAGTAATGTACACTATTGTTCAGTCCATTTTTTTCACTATACTTTCGGAAGGAGGTTTTACCGAGACATGAGCATAAAATGTCCAAAGAGAGTATTATGAAATATTTTATTCCATATATGTGTGGACACTTTTCTAACATAGAGTAATATGAGGTTCCAAATTAGAATTCAGAGCCTCAATAGATTAATCTAGGATCTAGTTTTTTTCTCTAGTAAGAAAAGTTTCTTTCTTTTTCATATATAAGTAGGGGGTATAGGGGTACATCATATACACATCAAAAATATTAATAAAGAGAATAGAGTTGTGGATTTCTATTATAATCTAGTGTTTATACGATTTTGATCTATGTAAATATTGCGTTCGATTTTTCCCTAAATACAAAGGCTATTACGCGTGAAGTTGGTGCTGTAGGTTGGACCGTAAACTTTAGTGCCCTCAATGATCTTTGGATCAAGGATTGAAATCTCGTTTTCGCTTGAAATCTCGATGGGACCGGAGAACGAAATCTCGGTGAGATTTAGAAAATTTGGATAAATTTTGGATGAACTGGAAAAGCAGAATTCAAATTCGGGTTGTTTTGAGGTGAGATTTTCGAGATCTAGGGCGGAATTGCCGAGATCTCAGCAAATTCGAACGGTGCGAAAAATAGAACAAATGACGTATAAATTTTTTTTTACTTTTTTTGGAGATTCCTGACACATCAGTGATGTTCCCATAAAAATTTCAGATGATTATCAAATCTAAGGAATTTTTAAAAATTCAAACATTGCTATTGTCCTCATAAAACGCTGACCGGCAAGTTTGAACCGAATGAAAAATGAAACAAACCACGCTAGAAAATTTTGATTTTTTTTGCATGGCTATGATGCGTCACTAATATTCCTATAAAATTTTAAGATGATTAACAAACTTCATGAAGTTTTAAAAATTTGGACAGTGATATTGTCCTGATAAAAGCCTTACCGGCAAACTTCAACCAAATGAAAAATAGTACAAACCACGTTAGAAATTTTTGAAATTTTTTTGGATGGTCCTGATGTATCATCAATGTTTCTATAAAATTTTCATGATCAAGCTTAAGTTCCAAAAATTCTTACTGCGCTATGTCCTCATAAAAGCCTGATAATCAATATATTGATTTGCTTTAGCAATCAAAAAATGTTTAAAATTTTGCATAAAGATTATAAGGAAATGCTTAAGATCTCATAAAATTTTGAATCATGATAACACTCCAGTGAATTTATAAAATTCTTACAAGTACAGTGTACCATTTATGTTATTTCTGTTTTTTTTATTTTTGAAATATAACAAATGAAGTTCAATGCATACATAGATTTGATTGAGCAAACAAAAAAAAATAAATTATTTTGTAAATTTTAGGTAATGGTACTGAGTCAATTATTAATCTCTCATAAAAATTTTGGATCGTGATCACAATCGAGAAAATTTATAAAATTCTGACAATGTTACTGTCCCAATTATGTTCATTCTGTTTTTGATTTTTTAAAGATAAAAAATGAAGTTAAATTTTTTTAAATTTTTACGTATGATCCTACACTTCTTAATATGGTACCATAAATTTTTCACGTTATGATAAGGTATGTACAATTTTATAAAAATCCGACAGTGTTTCTGCTATTTTTAAAAAATATCTTAAAAATTCTGTTTTTAACAAATTTTCATAGGAGATGACTTTATTAGGGGTTATTGGACCAAATCCGGTAAAAAAAAGGTCAAAAAAATGGTTAAGAACGCCGAGATTTTTGAGGTTATTGTATCAATTTAATTTTTTTTGTTAACTCCAGACGGTATTTTAAAATTCGCCCACATCCGAAAACCAAGATCTCACGAAATTTCGGCGAGATTTTAATTGTTGCTTAGGATCATCTCCCCGAGGACCGTATACAAATGGGTCCGAGGCACAATACTCTACATTCCGCTTTCCATTTTATGTATTAGTCTCGTTTTCTCTCTCTTTTTCTCCTTATCATGTCAGCCCCTTGGACAGTGAATCAGTGATCATGCTTTGTGTTATCTAGGTTTGTTCATTTTCTTCACGAAGTTTGGATTGATGAAATTGTTCTCGTGAGGATGGTATTCCGATGAGATGGCGAAAAAATAATTGTCGTCCTAGAAGTCAGGAAATAACGAAAGACATGACAAAACGTGTGAGGTGACGGAAAAATAACCAAATAAGGGCGATATTATTATTGTTATACTTTCACGAACGTAGTAGCCGAAGTTGAGATTTACTGCATAGGTGAAAAATAGCGAAATCGTTCCTTTTCTAGCCTGTTCTATGTTTTTTTTTTTGTAAATTTAGCTTCCGCGGACATATTTGCAAACTTTATTCCATCTTCGATCACGGAAGCGTTGGAAGGTGACACGTTTCACATTCCACGCTCCCGTACCGCGGAAGGTCGCCGAAACTCCCGGGACCGCAACAACCCTCCTCTTGCGCTCCCCGGCCGTAGCACCCCTCCTCTCGCTCTCCCTGGCCACGGCACGAAAGCTCCTTCCGTGCTATTCGGACACGGAAGCGACTGGTCCCGCGCTCGCTCGTTTGCTGCTGCAGCTCGTCGATTCACGCACTCCCTGGGCGCAGTAGCGTCGGCTTCCGCGCTCTCTGGACACGAAAGCGCCTCTTACAGTGAGAAAAGAGATCAAATCTACAAATGCGTTAACGAAGATGCTAGATTTACAAAAAGAGACAAGGGGTTAGAAAAGATTAGGCTTCAAAGATAGGATTTTACACGAGAAATGTAGGGTTAGGGTCTGGGCCATAGTTCAAAATCATTTGTTATATTTAAAAATTCAAAAATAGACTAAACATAACTGAGACGGTAATCGTATTAGACTTTTATAAATTTGTTCGAGTATGATCATGATTCAAAATTTTTAGGAGAGTTGAGAATTTCCTTAGAATTATTCTCTAAAAGTTTTAAAATTTTAAAACTTGTTGTGGTTGTTCAATCAAATCTATGAAAGCAATACATTAGCACTGTAAAGCTTTTATCAGGACAGTAGCACTGTCATAATTTTTGAAAATTCCTTAAGTTTGATTATTATCTAAAAATTTTACAGGAACATTATTTATGTGTTAGGAACATCTTAAAAAAATTCAAAACTTTATAAAGTGGTTTGAGCCATTTTTTATTCAGTTGAAATTTATCAGTCAAAATTCAGTAACATGTCCGAATTTTTGAAAATTCATCAAGTTTGATCATTATCTAAAAATTTTATGAGAATATTATTGATGCATCGGGACTATCCACAAAAAATTCAAAATTTTCTAACTTGGTTTGCACCTTTTCATTCGGTTGAAATTTGTTGATCAGCCTTTTATCAAGACAGCAGCGCTATCAGAATTTTTTAAATTTCTCCAAACTTGATCATCATCTAAAATTTTGGGAATATTAGCGATGTATCAGGACCATCCACAAAATTTTTTTAAAAAATAATATCGTTTTAACCATTTCGACCATTTTGCAGACGTGGAACAACGGGCCGGAGAACACCAAGCGTATCGTCGCCGCGGGGTACAGCGCCATCGTGTCCTCGGCGGCGTACTACTACCTGGACTGCGGTGACGGCGGGTGGGTCTGCAATGACAGCCTGTACGACAAGCAGGAGAAGGAGAGCGAGGGCACGCCGCTGTTCAACGACCCGGACGGCACCGGCGGGTCGTGGTGCGTGTTGGTATTTAGTCCAGGAAGTCTGATGCCCAGCGCAGACTTGAAGCTTCAGTACAAAACCGTATGCAATCTTCAGACAATAAACAGCGCACGAACGAAGCAATGTTTTTTCGTTTTGCGAGTTGATACTGCACCTCTTTTCTGTTCTTTCGTTACTTATATAGTCAACAAACTTACAAGTATCCGGTTCAAGACAAAACCGACTCTGAACTGAACTCTACCGAACAACTCCGATACAAACTCTAACCTGTCCGAAAAGATAACAAAACAGCAGCAACCACTGCATACGATTCTGACTCTGTAAATATGAACCAAAAAACTAACACTGATACCTAACATAGCATATGAGATGATAAGGAAACATCTAGATTAACTAACACTGATACCTAACGTGGCAGCGCGTGTACGACTACGACATCCTGCACGGGCTGACGGAGGACGAGGCCATGCGGGTGCTGGGCGGGGAGGTGGCGCCGTGGTCGGAGCAGTCGGACGCCGCGGTGCTGGACGGCAGGCTATGGCCGAGGACCGCCGCCGTCGCCGAGACGCTCTGGTCCGCGAACAAGGGCGCCAGCGGGAGGAAGCGGTATGCCAGTGCCACCTAGTGTCTCAACGACTCGAGGCACCGCATGGTGGCGCGGCATCCGCGCCGAGCCCATCCAGCCGCTGTGGTGCCCACTACACCATGGCATGTGCAACCTCTCGTAATAGCAGACCGAAGCCTGGAGTTGCTTGCTGGCGGCTGCATAACGGGAAGGAACTAGGAAGGTTTCTTCATAAATCGAAGTGACCAAGAGACAAAGATCTGGAACTTGGAATGATCAGGATCGATGGATATATAGTGATTACGCTGGAGGAATCATGAACAGAACAAACCAAGGCATCGTAAACCCACCGTATTTTGTTTTGCTTTATAGGGCGTTTGGATTAGGGTATTTCATTGAAATATTATAGGATCATCCTAAAACCTCTTAAGAAATTACCACTTATCTAAACAGGGCCGTAATCTCTTTCGGAGGGGACCTCCGGATGTTCAGTCTCGAAGCTGTGTGGTGCAGAAAAGAAGCTATTTGATACGATGGAACCATGGAAGTGTTTTTTTGTGCGCGGCTGCTGTACCGGAAAAAAATTACATGGCATTAAGTACCTTGAACACTCAATAGTACAGTTAAAGCAAAAACAAAATCTATCATCAAAACCACTGAATATTTTATAGTCACAAGTTTTTCGGAGCTCACATGAAGGAGAGCCGTGATGATAGATGATACATATCAACTATCAGTATTTTCACAGTCAATAAGAGTTAGATTTGTATTTTTATTTAGAGAAGATGAAAATAAGGGAAAAAAAGGGTGTGGAGGACCAAATACTTGGTGCCTTCCAAATTGTTTAAATTGAATCTTCGATAACATGAGCAGAGAGCCCGAGATGGTACACGTGTATTTTCAGTATTATGGATGTACAAAAGGTATATCCGGCATTATAATAAGAGCAGAGTCATCTGTTTGTACGGACGGAATCTTTGATTTTATCCGATTAAAAGCCCTTGATTGTGATGTTGGAATTGGACGTCTCTAGTTTTTGTTCTAAGAACTAAGGTTTCAAATTTTGTTTTCGAACCATATCTATGAGGGAATAGAAATTTAAAATTTTGGTGAGATTTCGGAATTTCGGCTGAAATTAGGATGAAATTCAAAGAGCAAATTTGAAATCCAGTAAATTTAGAACGGGAAAAACCGAAATTTCGGCGAAATTGGCCAAATTTTTTTTCATTTTCAACTCCCATCAAATGTTCTCTTAAGGTTAGAAAAGTTGGGGAAAAAAATATGAAGAAAATCATGCAAACATTTATCTACATTTTCTATCTGTTTGAATGCAAAATACAAAGTATTTATGCATAAAATTCCCAAGATAGGGTTTAAGGTTTAGACCGAAATCCAAGCTAGGGTTTAGGACAAAATACAATTTAAGGCAGAAATCTAAGTTAGGATTTAGAGTTTAGGCCGAAATACAATTTAAGGCTAAAATTCAAGTTATGGTTTAGGGTTTAGACCGAAATGCATCATTTAAGGCTAAAATACAAGTTAAGGTTTAGAGTTAGGTTTACATAATTTGTATATGTATTTTTTTCAAACTTTTCATATGTATTCATCATAAAAGGCATCACAATTCTCCACAAAATAATTGGTGCGAAATCAGGTCCAAAAATCATCAAAACTGGTCGAAAAACAATTAAAACTGGTCCAAAAAACCGAAATCTTGTCAAAATTTACCAAACTTATTGTAGCAAACCCTAATTTTCAAATTTTTTATTCTACCGAGATTTGAAATCTCAGCCCCGGCTGGATTCCAAAATTTCACCGAGAATTGGAACCCTGCTAAGAGCAACAATGCACAGGCAACACACAACAGTATGCAAAGATGCATGACATGAGATATTGGCATTAGATTGCAGGTACAGAGTCAGTGGTGCCCAGGGTTCCAAATTTCAGTGAAATTTCATAATCCGGTCGGGGCCGAGATTTCAAATCTCAACTATATAAAAAATTAAAAATTAGGGTTTGTGTAAGATCGAGGATGCCGATTAGAGGGGTGAATAGGCGGTTTTAAAAATTATCTCTTAAAATCTTTTTGACTAAAACTGAGTTTATATGCAGAAGAGTAAATCAAAATAGTTTTGTCCAATTAAAGCCTAAATTTGACTAGTCTCAACTATGTGCACCAACAATCTAAGTCTATGACGATCAAGGTTTGTAATTCTAGGTTGGCAAGCAAGCAATTCAATTCTATTAAAATAAATTACAAGAATGTAAATGAGCAGTAGGAAGCAAACTACAAGATGACGCACAATCTTTTTACTGTTGTGTTCGTAGACTTGCTGGTCTCCCTAGTCCACATTGAGGTAAGCTCAAACGAATTGGACCGGTTCCACGAATTAAGCCAAGCACCTCGAATCCACTAGTAATAGCTCTTACCCCCTCCAGGTAGGTGAGCTTTAAACTTCACAACTCTTCGGACCTTCTCACAACCTTTTTGAGAAGATCACCGCACCACAACGCTTCCACCTCATCTAGGTGTCGGTAAACACCAAGAGTAATAAGTCAAGCCTCTTGCTTGATCCTCACCAAGTGCTGCACATGCACAAGGATACTCAATCCACATCTAGAAGCAACACATACACCTAGAAATCTTCTCTCCTTGCTCACAAGGTATAACACACACATAATTGAGAGGAGAGGGTTTTACTAGCTCAAGAGAAAGTAAATGGAACACCAAGAGTCATCAAACACTACACTCTAGCTCAAATGCTTCTCAAATCACTCTAACATGGCTCTATGAGTTTAAGAGGTTTTGCTCTCAAGTGTATGTATTAAATGGGTGCAAGAGCAGCAGCAAAAACCTCCCAATTCGGCCTCTTAAATAGCCCCTCAAAGAAACTAGCCGTTTAGGGGCAAAATCAAAAATTCATGCAATTTTTGGCACTACCGCCATATAAATCCCGGCAGTACCGGCCTCTGCAGTAACAGATAGTTCTAGACATTAAATGCACTAAAACTAACTATTGCTATAGTACCTCAGCACTACCGACATGTAAATCCCGATAGGGCTGACATTTTTAACCCCAAAACAACTCCAAAACACCTCTCTGCATGTATTCAGTGGTAGTGTTGACTTATGGTATAACCGTTATTTGCATGATGGTAGTGCCAACATTTTCAGCAATAAAGAGATCATAACTTTTTACTTCGAAGTTTGATTTAGGTGATCTTGGACTCTATGAAAAGCTTATCTAGAGGGCTATAACTTTCACCTAATTTCAAGATTTAAGAAGTAATAGATATTTCCATAGAACACTAAAATTTCAATGTAGCCACACAAGTCTAAAATCTGATTTCTCGAAATCTTTAATATAGGCTTGATCAAGAAAGTGACTACAAGCTAGCAAGAGTCTAGAAATGATCAATGCATGAACTTCATCAGTTTGCAAAACGTATTTGTAAACTTTAGTCGCATGCTCACAAAAGCAAATGCACAAGCTTCAACTATTTGCAAAACATATTCGCAAATATTAGCATCATGCAACGAAGAGCAATCAAGAACCAACATAAACATAAACACTTTGCAAAAACACATTTGCAAACTTTGGTCATATGCTAAGATGAGCAAATGCATGAGCTTCGTTTATTTGCAAAATACATTCGCAAAAAATAGCACCATGCAACGAATAGCAACCAAGAACTAGCATGAACTTAAACGCTTTGCAAAACACATTTGCAAACTTAAGCCTCATGCTAACAAAAGCAAGTGCATGATCCTCAACTATTTATAAAACATATTCACAAATATCGATTCCATGCACAAGAAAAGCAACCAATCAAAGATGAGCTAGGGCAAGCGAAATTGAAACATCAACATATGATGAGACTAAAGCTATAAGACAAGACCTCTCTTAATAGTACGACAAATTAAACTAGCAATCCGGTCTCTCATCCAAACATCAAGACCGATAAAAGACTAGGAACACATCCTTAGCTTATACTAGTTATACCTTTGCCTCATGCATCCACTTGGAGCTTTCACTTGATGACGATCATCTTCTCTCCAAGTGAGAGTTCTCATCTTGTTCATTAACACATGATGAACTACTTTACTTCGGGAGTTTATCTTGATGCTCATCAACACATGATGACATCCTTCATCCCGAACCTTTGACTTGATGACTATCAACACATGATGTCATCCAAAGTCTCAATCATTATTGGACTTAACCTATTTCACCAACTTATGGAAAATGTTAGTCCAATATATTTAGTTGTCCCTAATTATTAAAGCACTTCATTAACACATAATGGAGAGCCTAGATCTTTTGATCTACTTTTTTGATGATCGGCGACAACCCATATAATACTTAATTGAATTTAAATTTGTTTTAAGTGTATTTCAATTACTAAAGCTTCATATACTCAATGAATGTATTTCAAGGTGAAGATCTTTGATATAACACATCCGGTTATTACCAATCACCAAGGCATACCATTGACAGATAATGGAGGGTCTAGATCTTTAATATATTTCTTTGGTGATTGATGACAACTCAAATTCAAACAAATTGAATTTAAATCCATATGATTATATGACAGCTACACAAGCTTTATATACTCAAGAGATGCGCTTCAAAGTAATGGTCCTCGATATATGTAGAAAAGAGAATCGGATCAATACTCATGAAACCATCAAGATATAGAATGAACTCTCCCTAAATATGTGCATATTCATATGATTGAATTTGACACAATATGCACATATTCAAGTTGAAACTATGTTGGAGATCACCCTATATTTAAATCATCATGAGTATACGATAACTACACAAGTTTCAATATGTGTGTGAAAAGGAAAGGGATCAATACTAGTGAAACATCATGATATATAGTGAACTTCCCTTAAATGTGTGCATATATATTAATTAAAAATAATATGCATATATTTAAATTGAAACTTTTGTGGAGTTCATCATATATTTTGAATTTAAGGAATGCAACATGATGTAATAACATTATATTGGATGCATACCTTTGATGTTTCCATTATTTCATCTAATTGAGACTCCTAAAGATTTGACTTAACAAGGGTGGTATTTTTACAATTGGATTTGCCATTAGTCACAATAAATTTTGTATCCAAGTAATGCAACATGATAGAATATTGTGATATTGGATACATACCTTTGATCTTTTCATCTTTTCATCCAAATGAGACTAATAGAGGTTAGAATCAACAAGCATGTTAGTCTCACATTTGGATTTATTATTAATCACTATGTATTTTATATCCAAACAATACAACAAGATATAACAATATGATATAGATGCATACATTTGAGATTTTCCAATTGATCATCCAAATGAGACTAATAAATATCATTTTTAACAAAAGATTTAGTCACATATTTAGCTTTGTCATTGAAAGTTCAAGCTCCATTAGTTTGGTTTTGGTGTTAATGACAAATCTAATATTTAGATTAACTCTTTTGATAATCATAATATTAATTAGTCTCAATTGTTAATTAATGAAAAATCTTTTTATGAGACTAACTCTTTTGTTGAGCTTAACTCTTATTAGTCTCTTTTGGATGAAAAAAATGGAAATATCAAAGGTATGCATTTGAATTCATATTATCATATCTTGTTGCATCCTTGGATACAATATTCATGATCATATTGATATTCATTTAAACCATCAAAATGAGTATATGAAACTTGTGTAGTTAATATATATTCATGTCAATTTAAATGAAATTTAAATTGAGTTCGGTTGTCTTTCAATCAATCAAAGAATGCTTCATCATGTGTTGATAGTGTTTCTTCGTTGGTTAAGGACAAGCGAAAAGTTCTTGAGTATAATAAAGCATTAGTTGCATCAAAGTACTCAAGACACTTTTAAATCATTCAAATTGATTAGGGTTGTGCTCAATGGATTGTGGGGGTATCCATTATGTGTTAATGGAGTGCAATTAATGATTGAGGCAACCGTGTTTCTCGGACTAATAATCTTCCATGAGTTGTGAAGTAGGTTAAGTTCAAGAAAATAAAGAATCGAGAAGAAGAAGTCATCATGTGTTGATAAGCTTCAAGGATGAATCCCGAAGTGAAGTGAAGTTAGAGAAGGTTCATCATGTGTTAATGAACAAGAAGAAAGGACCCGGCTTAGAGAGAAGATGATGAAAATCATAAAAGCTCCAAGTGGATGTGCTAGAGGCAAATGTATAACTAGCTAGGGCTAAGGATGTATTCCTAGTCTTTTATCGGTCTCGTTGTTTGGATGGGAGACCGGATTTCTAGTATAGGTTGTCGTACTATTAAGAGGGGTCGAGTCTTATAGCTTGAGCTTCATCATGTGTTGATGAACTCAATCCGGTTCACTCTACCTCACTCTTTTGGTTAGTTCTTGCATGAGCTAAGTACTTGCATGTGTTGCAAATAAGGGAGCTCATGTTTGTTTCTTATTGAATTTTGATTTGGTTTTTGTATAGAGCTATGGATTTGCATGTGTTACAAAAAGAGAGATAGCTTATGCAAGTTGGTTTAAGTGGTTATTTGTATGGAGCTAGATATTTGCATGTTTTGCAAATAGAGAGCTCATGCATCGAAATCTTAGCTTGTGACTTAATCATGTGTTGATCATCTCAAAGGCTAAGATAGGTTTATACTTTGTGTTTGCAAAATGAGTTTTTGCAAAATATGATTTAATTGAATCTTATCTTGGAGCATGTGAATAGGGTTTGCAAATGTGTTTGCAAATTGGTTTGATCATGTGTTGATCATCACATGGCTCAAAGATATGATCTTGATTGCTCTTAACTGCAATATTTATATTTGCAAATGTGTTTTACAAAATATTGGTGTTCTGCATTCGATGTTGGAGCATGTGATTAGAATTTGTAAATGTATTTTGCAAAATTATTTTGATCATGAGTTGATCATCACATGGCTCAATATTTGATCTTATTGACTCTCTCTAGATTGTAGTCACACTCTTGATCAAGTCTATGTGAGGGATTTCAAGAAATCAGATTTTAGACTTGAATGACTACATTAAAATCTTTGTTTTTATGATATTTAAAAATATCTATGGTTGCTTAAATTTTAAAAATGGGTGAAAATTATAGCCATCTTGATAAGCTTTGCATAGAGTTCAAGATCACTTAAATCGGAGTTTGGAGTAAAAAGTTATGAGCGTTTTAGTGGCTGTAGCAGTAGTATGACCGGGGTCACTCCGATCATACCACCCCAAATCTGGTATGGCCGAGGTCACCTCGGTGTGTTTTTTCCAGTGAAGAGGTTTTTAGCTCGAAAAATTGAAAATAGGTCCGGTATGACCGGACCCTCTTCGTTATGACCAGATTTTCTGAGTAACGGCTAGTTTTTTGTAGCCGTTGGACCAGAGGCCGGTCATACCGGCCGTAGGGTGGTATGACCAGGTTTTCTGGGTATTTTTGCCTAATTTGCCCACCAATAGCTAGTTTTTCTCGTGGAGGCTATATAAAAAGCATTGGGGGCTGGCATTTGGTTGTTGCTATGATTTTGGATAGTTAATTGCCCTTTGTGGTTGAGTTGTGCATGTGTTGCGCTCTTCAATTTGGTTTTTGAGATAAGAGTGAGCTTTAATTGCATGTGTTGCAATTAGGAGAGGATCGAGAGCCTCTTGTGCATGTGTTGCACTTGAGGGGAGCCTTGTGCATGTATTGCACTCAGTGATCATCATTGTACATGTGTTGTACTTGGTGGAGCTCAAATTAGAAGGCTTGACTTATTACTATTGGTGCTTGCCGACACCTAGGTGGTGTGTGGAGGCGTCGTGCGTGGTGACCTTCTCGGCGCTCACCTACCCCCGAGGGGGAAAGAGCTACCACTAGTGGATTCAAGGCGGGTGCTCAATTCGTAGAGCCGGTCCAAAGTGTTTTGGACTTGCCTCAACGTGGATTAGGGGAGACCGGCAAGTCTTCGAACACCACGGTAAAAAGTATTGTGTCTCCTTGTATATGCTTGCAATTCCTTATTTATATTGTTGCAATTTACATTCCTAGAATTAAATTGCTTGCTTGTCTTTAGAATTGTAATTTATTGTTAGAGACATAATTAGTTAGTGCACTTAGTGAGCCTAGTTGACTTAGGCTCTAATTGTCAAAACCTTAGTTTATCGCTTCCGCATTGATTATGGTTTAGATTTTGACATAGGGATCTATAGATCGTGTATTTAGTGAGAAGAATTTTTAAAGTCGCTATTCAACACCCTCTAGTCCGTATCCTCGATTTTATAGTCATTAACCACCAAAACAATCTAGTCTCATATTTAGCTTTGTCATTAACCACCAAAACAATCTAATGAAGTTTGAACTTACAGTTTGCTACAGTAATTTCAGCAAATCTAGGCGAAATTTCGGTAAATGTTGTTGAGATTTTGGTTTTTTTTGGACTGGTTTGCATGGTTTTTCGACCGATTTTGATGTTCTTTGGACCAATTTCGACTAATTTTTTTTGTAGAGAATTGTAATGCCTTTTGTGAGGAATATATGTGAAAAGTTTTCAAAAAATACATATAAAATTTATGTAAATCTAACCCTAAACCCTAACTTAGATTTTAGCCTTAAATGATGTATTTCAACCTAAACCCTAATTTGGATTTTGGCCTTAAATTTTATTTTAGCATAAACCCTAACTTGGATTTCGACCTTTAATGATGTATTTTGATCTTAAATTGTATTTCGTCCTAAACCCTAAACCATAGCTTGGATTTCAGCTCTAAATGATGTATTTCGGTCTAAACCCTAAACACTATCTTGGATTTTAGCCTTACATAATGTGTTTCGGCCTTAAATTGTATTTTAGCCTAAACCCTAAACCATAATTTGAGAATTTTATGTGAAAATACTTAATATTTTGCATTCAAACTGATAGGAAATGTAGATAAATGCTTGTATGATTTTTTTTCATATTTTTCCAATTTTTCTAGCCCTGAGAGACCATTTGACATGTGTTTGAAAATGACCGAAATTTCGGTGATTTCGACCAAAATTTCGGTTTTTCTTGTTTCAAATTTACCAGATTTCAAATTTGATTTTTGAATTTCGTCCCGGTTTCGACCAAAGTTTCAAAATCTCAACGAAATTTCGGATTTGGGCCGTCTTCGAAATATGGTCAAAAACAAAATTTGAAATCTTGGTCACGGCCGTGGTTGCGCTCTTTGTGCGGTGTTCATCAGTTCATGGATGGCGTATTCGATGTAGCGTCTCATTATGGGTTACTATGACGCTAGTGTCCTTTCTTATTGTGGTGTGGTAAAAACGATATGTGGTCCTTTTTTATTAGCGGATGACATGCTTTGAGTATTAGAGGAACAAACACCTACGACTACGAGAGGCTTGATAATGATAGCTACAGAGTCGTAAAAAAATGATAACTACTCTACTACATCAGACTCCCAGGAATGCGACTTTTGCTTTGTCGAAAAAACTTCAAGATTGAAAGATGTTGCAGGCAATTTTGGACCGGTACAAGAGAACCAAACAACCACCTAGTGAAACTACTGGAAAAGCCAATTAGATGGCACAAGATAAGTTGATAATTGGGGGGATTTTTTACAGTTTGATGTAAGATTGTTAGTATTGGTTATCGTCTATTGAAAACCATGTAGAAACAAATTTACCTAGAATCCCAACACCTTTTAACCCCAAGCATACGAATAGACAGGCAGACAGCTTAGAGTAGACGGCCGTCATCTCCGGTCACCTAGTTCCTTGTCTAGCAGTAGGGTCTGTTTGTTTCAGCTTTGAATTCTCTAAAAGCTGATTCTAGATTATAGTTGTAGAGAGGCTGATTCTCAAAAGCTGAAATCCAAAAGTTGGATTGTGGATTCTAGTGTATATGGGTGGGCTGGATTGTGAGAATCGGATTCTAGAGTTGAGCTGTTTTTTATTTTGCTTTTGGGGCTAAAATTCAGAATCAAAAGCTAAAACAAACAAGCCCATAGTCATAGTTAGCTGGTCCACCAAGCTCCTTATATTCAAAGACAAAGAGTGGATGAGATGGAGTGATTCATCTTTTTGTATTTACCTTGCTTTTTAGTTCGATGAATCATGTTGATGAAGACATACAAGAAATTGAATTATTCATTATAGATGCTAGCTGGATGAAACCAACTAAATTGGTCAGATGAGGCCATCTAACTCTTATCCCTCCAACCAAATCAGAAATTAACTCATCCCATCATCTCATATCCCTTCAACCAAATATAAATTTAGATATTTTATCCATTCCACCTTTTGACATAGAGCCAAACTGGTCCATCGATTGCAGATGCCTTTCCGTCCGCCGTGCGTGTAGTGTAATCCATCGATCGCTTTCTGCCGTTCTAGTTAACGCCGCCATGCCTCGTTCCTTTTTCCTCCCGTTCTGCTCTCTGGGGCGTGTCCTTTTTCTTTGCTCTGTGCTGCAGCCTCTTTTCGGTTCCCTTCTGGCTTCTTCCTCTCCTCTTGCATGTACTAGTTCTGAACTCTGAACCCAGCAGGCAGAGAGAGAGATGAGGGAGATAATAAGTATCCACATAGGACAGGCGGGCATCCAGGTGGGGAATTCTTGCTGGGAGCTCTACTGCCTCGAGCATGGCATCCAGCCCGATGGCCTGATGCCCAGGTCTTGCACTTCTTGATCTTTTCCTTCAGAATTCTGTGAAATTTTGATATCTGGATGATGGTCTATTTGTTCTATGTATGGCTACCCTCGTTAGTTTTTTAGTAGTAGTAGGATAGAAAAAGAATTGGACTCGAATATAATTCTGATGATTATCTTCAATAATGGACCGTGGTCAGAAGAAGTAACACTTAGGAAATTTGTTGGATGTTTTCATAATCCGTGTCAATCTTTACCACCCATCTCAGTACTGTTTGTGAATTGATGGCACCTCTGACCCTTGTGCACACTACTACTCCTACCTTTTATTGTTTCAAAACCACTTGCTTTAAAAGTAAAAAAAAAAGTCATGATCAAAAGACGGAAGATGTGAATAAAAAAGAAGCTTCTGTTTTGTTAAACAAACTTCTGGAAGGATAGCATGTGACTTACTAACGATATATGTGTTTACAATATCCGATCCTCAAGTCTTTGCCATTGGCTTGCAGTGACACCTCTATTGGGGTTGCAAGGGATGCATTCAACACGTTCTTCGGTGAAACGGGTTCAGGGAAGCACGTTCCAAGGGCCTTATTCGTCGATTTGGAGCCCACTGTCATCGACGAAGTGAAGACAGGGCCATACCGTCAGCTCTTCCATCCAGAGCAGCTCATCTCCCACAAGGAAGACGCTGCTAACAACTTTGCTCGTGGACACTACACAGGTATGATATACCGTGCTTCGACCTCAGCCATTTCAGTTTTGCTTTTATCATTCAAAATGTATACTTGATGCAAGTGGGCATATGGACTTTCGAGCTTGGAAGCGCTGTATTGAATTTCAGCATACATAATGTGTATTTGAAAATGTCTAATAAATCATTTTGTCTATTGAAATAGTATTCACAAGCGACATTCTAGAGGTACAACTAATCCATAAAATTGGTGGATATTATAGGAGTCAGAATCCATAATTTAATCATTCTATGCCGGATTACTGCTCATACAAAGAACAATATCTCTTCTTCAACCTTGGGGAAACCTACTTTAAGTAATTGTCATGCTTGGGAAACTGTCCTATGCTCCTACTACAAATCCTGTTTCGGGACCGAGTGACATCCAAAGTTTTACAATTTTTTCTGTGCTGCAGTTGGAAAAGAAGTAGTAGATCTTTGCCTTGATCGAATAAGAAAACTGGCGGACAACTGCAGTGGTCTCCAAGGTTTTCTGGTTTTCAATGCTGTTGGTGGTGGAACTGGCTCTGGACTTGGTTCATTACTTTTGGAGCGCCTATCAGTAGATTATGGTAGGAAGTCAAAGCTTGGGTTCACCATCTATCCTTCACCGCAGGTATTGTTATGACTATGTTGCCTTTGTCAGGTTGTTTGAAGAGCTATGCAAAAATATGTTTAAACGCTATTGTAGTTGAGCTATCTTTGTCAATGAGTGGGATTGTTCATCTCTTCTTATCAGAAGACATAGCTTGCGTACGGGTGTGCCTCCTTGTGGAGACTACATCTGTCTATGATTAATTGAAACTATAATTTCTTCATATGATCTCCTTGAGTAGTTCTTAAGCTTGGATATCATGTGAGGCCACATTTCTCTTAGCGGACCAAAGATGTGTGTGGATAAGTAAAGCATTTATGCCATGACAAGAGGAACAGTTCACAATTGTCCTCCTTATTGCCTGAATCGAGGAATATCTCATCTATAAGCTTGATTGTACAGGGAGAAAGTTAATTTGTGTTGTGAACATACCAATAATCCTCAATCTGATAATAAGCATCCTGTGAATAAGCTACACCTGTCATTCTGTCAATGTCAAAATTCAAGTACCTGTACTGAAGCCATTTCCTGTTGCAGATTTCAACTGCCGTCGTGGAGCCTTATAACAGCGTGCTCTCGACTCATTCTCTGATTGAACACACCGATGTTGTCGTGCTCCTGGACAATGAAGCTATCTACGACATATGCAAGAGGTCCCTGAACATTGAGCGCCCGACATACACCAATCTGAACAGGCTTATATCTCAAGTTATATCATCCTTGACCACCTCGCTGAGGTTCGACGGAGCGATTAACGTCGACATAACCGAGTTCCAGACCAACCTTGTGCCGTACCCCCGGATTCACTTCATGCTCTCTTCGTATGCCCCAATCATCTCGGTGGAGAAGGCCTTCCATGAGCAGCACTCGGTTCCTGAGATCACAAACGCTGTCTTTGAGCCGTCAAGCGTCATGACGAAATGTGACCCCAGGCATGGTAAGTACATGGCGTGCTGCTTGATGTACCGCGGCGACGTCGTGCCGAAGGATGTGAACGGTGCTGTCCACTCAATCAAGACCAAGAGAACAGTGCAGTTTGTCGATTGGTAAATGACCTTAAACTCTTGCCAAGTTACATCAGATTGATCTAGATTGTAATCTTCTGACATTGAGATTCAGTAGCACATGACTCTTTTCTTTTTCTGTTCTTTTTTTGCCGCTGCTGGCAAAGGTGTCCCACCGGCTTCAAGTGCGGGATAAACTACCAGCCACCGACTGTAGTCCCCGGAGGGGACCTGGCCAAGGTGCGGCGCGCGGTCTGCATGATCAGCAACAACACGGCCGTGGCCGAGGTGTTCTTGCGCATCGACCGCAAGTTCGACCTCATGTACGCGAAGCGCGCGTTCGTTCACTGGTACGTCGGCGAAGGTATGGAGGAGGGGGAGTTCTCGGAGGCGAGGGAGGATCTGGCCGCGCTGGAGAAGGACTACGAGGAGGTCGGAGCTGATGTCGAAGACGAGGAGGAAGAAGGTGAGTATTGAGCTGGCTGGGTTGAATGCGCAGTGCTTCTTGTTTGGAGTCAGAGAGGCGTGCTTGGGTGGCCTTCTTGTTTGGAGTCAGAGAGGCGTGCTTGGGTGGCACTGTTCTTCTTCGTTCCCGTGGTGTTGCGTTTCTCCTGCTCAGTGATTTAGCACAGTAAAAAATTGTAAGATTGGTTTACTTGATATGGTTTTTACGCCTACTATGTGCGAAAGATTGGACTAGTACATCATGATAATAAAAAAATTCTTCAGAAAAAAGCTGGGTGTGACCAGGCTAGTCGAGCTCGGCTTGTTATCGAGCTCCAAATGAGTTGAGCCAAGCTCGTGAGCATACGGAGTTCGAATAGTGTGGTTAAGGTTTGACTTACTCCATCCAAATTATTCCTCGGATATTTTTTACAATGTCAACGTCCAGGTGCTGAGCTTTTTCGAGTCGAGTTTAGCTTTGTTCAAGCTTTTGTAGAACGAATTATGTTAACGTGTTAGATGCCAAGCTCGAGCTGAGCTTGAGTTTATTCGAGATTTGACCAAGATTTTGTATTAGATATTATGTCAAGGTGTAATTGTCGAGTCTTTTCGAACCGAGCTCAAGCTTGAGCTTTGACCAGGCCCAATTAAACCTAGCTTAGAGCTCGAATCTTATAACCTAGGCTCGTTCAAGCTCGACGAAAGCTCGCCACGTAGAAAAAAATGTTCTCACGTTCTTCCTCTCGCCAAAACTCACCTCACTAGTATTACATGTTGATGGGTCGGATTGAAGCACACATCCTATCTATCTAGGTGGGCTTTGTGAGCCATATCTGAATTAAAAACAAGATGGAAACTTGGTGTGTGTATTATATGTTGATCTTCGGACCTTAAATTCCTTATTGGCAGAAATTCCTGATGCATTGGCTTTTCTTCAGAAGTAAAAATGGTGGATTATGTATTTAGAATTTCATATTCTAGCATCTGAGTGAAAAGGAAAGAGCGTGACTATTGTGTTACTAGGAGCGTTTATACCAAAAGTATCCGAGTTGTTGAATTACTGCACACAGTGTATTGAAGCACCTGCCATTATTCTCTGTTATAAGCGCTACATAGGACCATGCACGAATCAAGCTATCCTTTTTTTCTTCTTTTAAACTCTCCCTGTGCCAATGACATCTGAGCCTGAAGTTTCCTCACGAAGCCGCGCCAGTCTCTGTCTCGCATGTCCACGATTTTTCGCGGCGGTTTGGTCCGTGAAAAGAGCGAGAGCCCAGGGACGCAACCACGAGAACGTCCGGCGCGCACGCCCGTCGCGTGGGCCGAAGCTAGTCATCACGGAATTTTTTTTTCTTTAATATTTATTTTTATTCTTTTTTTTCAAAACTATGCGTCGAAAAAAAAATGACAAAAAAATGCCCCGTCGCCGTGTATGGGCGATCGCCCATACACGGGCGATCGGTCCCTCTCACGTCGGCGCCGAGCGGCGCGTTAGTGGGCCCCTATCGCCCAAACAGGCGGCAACGGCGCAGCCTTTTTTTAGTTTTGTTTTGTAATTACTATATGCTTTTAATATAAACCCGTAACTTTTGCTAGAGTGTCCAAATTAAATGAAACTTGTTTCTAAATTTAAATTTTGGAATGAAGAATTAGAGTGTAAAATAAAAATCCATGTGTTGTTTGCAGAATTTTTTTATTTGAGTTCGAATGCTAGGCTCTAAGCGTGGATTGTGAAGGAATTATAATGTGTGTTGATCCATAATTCATGAAATAAATAGAATAAGTTACTACAACCTTATGCACTTCATTTTTGCAAAAATATCTAAATATGATTGCATTTTGAATAAAAGATGGCTAGTTTAAACCCTTTATAACATTCATTGTTCGAGAAGTTAGAGTAATGTCTGAACGACCTCAAAACTTGACAGAACCAGTTTTGTTGCATTTTTGGGCTTGCATAGGTTACAATTATGTAAAAATATTTAGATGTCACTTTAGGTCGCACTATTTTATTGTTGTCCTAACATGCAATCGGTAAAACATGAAAATTGCCGTATCTTTCGCAAACGATGGTAAAACTCGTGAAATCAAATCGATGAATGAAAATGCTATAACCTATCTCGATAGAGAAAAATAACATCATTTGGGACAAGCTGGAGCGAGGACATATCTGAGCCCTCCGGACAGTGAGCATACTCTTGAAGGTTGGGCCGCACTGTTTATTACGACTTAAAACTAAAAGGAGTATCACGAACAGAGAAAACCAAAGTTGCCTCCGACGGGGCTTCTCTGGCACGTCGCGCCCTCTCTCATTTCCTCTCTCTCTCGGCCTCCTTCTCCTCCGCTTCCTTCCTACATGCCTCCTCGCGTGCGGCATCGCGTTGTTCTTGAAACCGCGTGAACTCATCCTGCCGGTTGGCTTGGTCAAGAAGCCGTTGGTCCTCGGGGTTGATCTCCGTATCAAACCATCGCTCAAATTCACACGATGGCGGAGGTGATCGCATGAAACGTAAGTTAGCAAAGTTTCATTCACAAATGTTATGTAACCGTCACGATTGTTACCATGCGGCGATCCTTCAGGCTCTTCTCCGGCGGATCGAAGGCGTAGTTGCGGCACTTCCAATACCTCCTCTTCCAAGTTGAAATTTCCCAAGAGCGAACAAGCCTGCAAAGATCTCCGCACATACACATGGGTGCTACAGCTCCACGAGGTAGGAAGAGATCTTGATACGCTAAATTCCGCGGGCATGCACTTGCTTCTTCCTTTGCCTTCCCTTACCCTTTGCACTTGCACGCCTCGGCATTTTCGATTGATGCTCACCCCGCTATTCTTTGCGAGACCGCTTGTGAACGAATGTTATAAAGGGCAGATATCGCCCGGGTATGGAGCGATCGCCTCATATTTGGGCGATCGCCCCATGTAAGGGCAATCGCCCCTACTATAGGCGATAGGTGTACCGAAACGTTGGTGTGTTGTCACGTCGTGTGGCATAGGCAAGCAATGCATAAATGATTTGAACAATTTATAATGATAATTTGTCATGTTACTAACTCGGGGAGTTATACAATGTGCTGCTGAACGTAAAGCCATTACAAAAATACATCCGTACAACAAGTCAATCACGGCCACGCTTCCTAATCTGGCCCGTGGGGTAGGTGAGTGGCAACGGCGGACGGACGTCCCTCCTAGGCCGGCCCTGCGGCGCAGGCGTAGAGTAGTGCGGCGGCGGCGAGGCCAAGTCCTGTGGCGGCGCACCCGAGAGCTGAGAGGGGTCGAGGTCGATGGATGTACCGGGGTTCCTTTGTGCGATTGCCCTGAGCAAGTGAGGAATATTCTCGTACGAAGCCTCGTACGTCCCGAACCGTATTTCCAGAGCTGTCCTTTTTGCTCTCCATGCCTTTGCGTAGCTAATCTTGTACTGAAACCTCTCCTCCACGGCTGTGATAATAGATCGAGGCTGCAGATAGGGATTGTCCACGATCGACCATAAACACATTTGCCACCCAAGTGGACGACAGATTGCGGTGTCCTGCCCGCTTCTTCCAGCTTCGCGATTATGCTCCATCACTATGGAGCATTTCCGATAGTCCGTCCACTTCCCCGGTATGCATGCACCCGCCATGGGCACGAATCAACTACGCACTTCACGTCGTAGTCCTTCTTCTTGGACTTCACAACCACGAATTGCCGCGGAGAGACATTGCCCAAGCTTCACCGCATCCATCACAGCCTCCTTGTCTTTATATATGGCCCCTGCGTCACCTCGTTCTCACGATACTCCCATGCATCAATGTTCCCTTCATTCATCGTTAGGTCTTGAAATTGTAATTGGTCCACGCACCAGGGATAGGCACCTCAGGGGCGTTGTCCTCCTCGTCGGAGTGCTCACCATCGAGGACTTCCTCATCCGCACGGTCCTCCTCTTCCATCAGTCAACAATGTCCTCCACCTCCTCCCCTCGTCGGCCACCCTTGCGCCTCCACCATTGTCTCCTCTCCCCTCGGTCCCTTCGCCACCGCCAGTTTCGTGCTCCTCGTCTCCGGGCTCCTCGCCGCCTTACTCTTCGCATCCTTCTACATTTGACGTCCCTCCCCGTAATGTCCACCCGACATCACGAACTTGCGACACCGATGGAGCTACCGGTAGCATCAGACCAACAACATGAGCGCCAACCCCGCTCTACAGCAAAACCAACATAACTCCTCCATGTTGACGTCGAGTTAATAGGAATCAACTCTCCGTAAAAACGGTCTTGCGCTCGGCTCACTCTGCTCGACCAAGAACCGAAGTGCGGGCATCCAAACCGAACATCCGAGACATCCACTCCAACAAACCCTCAGATGTCCTATCGCTCGATGCGCATATGCCCGTCGACTCTTGAAAATGATGATAGATCCACCCCATCCGCCCCGTGCTATCTCCCCATCTCCATAAAATATTTGGAAATACAATTTCTCCGACATGCTGCAACGTCCAACGGAAAAATATTACTCTAAAATACAATACTGATCTGAAATTTCTAAAACTAAATACTACATTAAAGTTCTAAATATGAATCATGACATTAAATTTCTAAACAACACTATCCGAGAAATTGTAAACGCTACACAATCCTAAATTTTCTAAACACTACAATAAATTTGTAACGTACTTAATACTATACTGATCCTAAAATTTCTAAAACTAAATAGTACATTAAAGTTCTAAATATGAATCATGACATTAAATTTCTAAACAACACTATTCGAGAAATTGTAAACGCATCCTAAATTTTCTAAACACTACAATAAATTTCTAAGACTAAAAATAAATTTGTAACGTACTTAATACTATACTGATCTGAAATTTCTAAAAACTAAATAGTACATTAAAGTTCTAAATATGAATCATGACATTAAATTTCTAAACAACACTATCCGAGAAAATGTAAACGCTACACAATCCTAAATTTTCTAAACACTACAATAAATTTCTAATACTACACTAAATTTGTAACGTACTTAATACTATACAGTCCTCAAATTTCTAAAAACTAAATACTACATTAAAGTTCTAAACGCTACACAATCCTAAATTCGACTGGATATTACATGCTACATTAGAATTCTAATGACAAAAACAGTCCTACAGTATTTTCTAAACACTACAAAATCGTAAAATTCCTAAATAATAGATTTATAAAATTTGTAAAAAATACCTTCGCAGAAACGACGAATCGACTTTTTTCCCCCCTTTTTTTCTTCTTTCTCTTCTTTTTTTCTTCTTCTTTTTTCTTCTTCTTTCTCTTCTTCTTTCTCTTTCTCTTTTCTCTTCGTTTGCTTACGCCTCATTGTCACTCGCTGCGAGCGAGCGGGAGCTTTAAAGCCGCTGTCGCCCGGCTCGGCGTCGCCTGTCTCGGGTGACAGGAGGCCCATGAATGTGGCGTCAGCAGAGCACACGGCGAGGGAACAGCGGAGGGAGCTATCGCCCGTGTATGGGGCGATCGCCTCATACACGGGCGACCGGGGGATATTTTCGTAAAATTTTAATTCGGACGTATAGTTTTGAAAAAAAGAATAAAAAAATATTAAATAAAAAAAAATTCGTCATCACGCAGCCGCGCGTCGGCCTGATCTGTCGCCACGGCTCAGCTTAGCAAGCATCAGGTCCCCATCCATGCGTTAGACTGCGAGTGCGCCGGATCATGCGAGTACAGAAATCATCCATTTTCAAGCTTCCCTTAACTTGTTTTTTCAATCCTAGTACCAACTCTGCAAATACGTTGTTTGTGAGGGAATTAAGTTTGCAAAATGTGAGGAGAGAATAGAAAAAGAATGATTTCGCGAGTATATCCTTTCTACAGCCGTCCTAAATCACCTCTTCTCGGTGTGATCCGGTCTCTCTGCGCGTGTTAGGGTATACCGAGGTGAGGGGAAGGCTCACGGCCTCCACGACTTCCACATGCACGCCTTCGGCGACACCACCACCGGCTGGTGGCCTTCTCTGCCTATTACGGTTGCTTGGGTTGTGACTTTAGCTGTCAAATTTGGGATACTGTTAGATAAGGCAGGGATTTGCAACTGTGAATACTTCCCTGCTGGCGACTCAAATTACTCCATCAGGTAGACGTAGAATTCACACCAATACCACAAGGGAGGCGTTGTGTCTAAACTGAGTTGTCTACCGAGTACTGATCCAGACACATACGAGGAAAGGATGTCCTGGGATTCTATTTTCCTTAACAAATTGAATTGAACTATGCAATCAGGAATTGCCAACATGGCAGGTTTAGTTGCTATACTAGTGCCCTGTGCTTAATTGCCCGCTCTGTAGATATGTGTGTACTACAGAAATTGCCATGCCTCCGGCAGAGGTCTTACGGCGTGCTCATCTTGCCTATGGAAAACTACACCTTCGCCGGCGAATGGAACTATTTCACCAGCTGCTGATGGAATGGGCAATGATCACTATGCACGCATTAAACATGCGGAGAGTAGCGCAAGTTCAATGTTGGTGGAAATGATTTCCAATGTGGAATTTTCTGTTCCTTCTAATTATCGTGTTGGACTACTGCCCTCCTCAGATTAGCCTACTACAGTTCTACTGATAGATGGGGAGCTCTTTTACATACACTAAATGCAATATGAACCGTTCATTCATTTCGATCCAATGGATCAGATTAGCTAGAATTTATTTATATTTCCTCTAGTAGTAGAGTAGTAGAAAATTCCTTCACAAATCAACGACTAGATCTGATTTCTATTATCTACTATATACTACCAGTATAATGCACCGTAAATTTTCTCTAGATGGGACAGTGAGTATGTTCTTAGTAGATTGTAGTTCTTTTCAGTGCATCTGATTTCCAAGTCTTCTTAATGTAATGGCTTTATTTTTTCTAAATAATTATTGGAGCTGAGACTGAGATTAAAACTTCACTTAGTAGAAGAACATAGAACATTTTTAATTAAAGGGATCTTGTACCACTTCTTAACATAACTAGTCATGTGCCCGTACGTTGCAACAGAAACTCAATTTGCAACAAAAAATTTATTTGCAAAGAGCACTAACCCTATCTGAGTGATAATGTTCACTCTGAATGTGCAATAGTTGAATGTTTAAATCAATTCATCAAAGTATACAAATTCCAAACACCTATTTACAAACTCGTGCTTAAATTATCTTTAATTTTGCAATTTGAAGGCCCCACGTTACAAAATACTTTGCAAATTTTAAATACAAATAAGTACTGCTTATGTACAAACACAATGAATAGTAAACAAGGTTATATAAAAATCTCATTTAAAATGCATGATTTTTTTTCATGTGAAACAATGTAATTCCCAAACCGTACAATTTCCATGGCATCTAGATTGCTGAAGGTGTTAATTCAATGGAAAAGAGAAAGTAAAAGCAGAGGATTTAAACAAAGCTTCTTACATCTAATTCCTCAAGCACTTCCTGGCAAAGCAACTTGTTGGGACCAGAAATAGCAGCACCCAAGTCTGCTAACCGTGGGTAGTTGAAATCACCCATGTGCTGAATCAAGGGAAAGGAATGGGACATTCAGCATGTTAGTGTGTGACCAATGGCATCCAAGAAAAAGAAAAATGCACATTATCAAGGCATCTAAAAGTATATTAGATTTATGATCAAGGATATCTATGGCAACTCTTACAAAGCCGCTGCTTACAATCTCTATTACATTGCATTAGCATTAGTGCCTGACATTACTGATAGGTATAGGTAATAGGAAGGCCCATATTGGATGATTACACACAACATACCGACAATAAATATACCAACCACATCACAAATTTGAAAAATTTTGCAATGCCAAAGAATAACCACCTTCAAATGTATGTAAAAGATACAGACATGTATAAAGAAAAAAAAAGTTAGGGAAGTAAGTCAGACCTGTGTGTAGGTTTGCACATGATCCTTCCAAAGGGAACTTGTCCTCAAAACCTCCCTCAAAGTTGATATAACTTCAAATGAGGTTGCTTTTATAACATCATCATCCTTGTTGTAGGGCATTTCCTGCAAAGGACAAGTTAAATAATCCAACATTGAAGGAATCTCCCGACATACTGATAGCAATCTCACAGTTAGTTCATGGTGAAATCAAGGTTAGATAAGCAATAAATACTTTACCACCGATTCAATTAATCTCCATCTAGACACAATACAGAACATGCAAGAGAACTTTTACATCACTAAAAAACCCATAGTGGTGCAAGAACAAAAGCAAAATAAGATATGAAAAATAAGGGAGAAAAAAATTGCAGTATCTTAGAGAACCAGGTAATGCCAATCGACAAACAGAAAATGTAGATATTCTGATTTCTGAATTCTGTTGTGTCATATTCATATCCTCATATTCTCTAGAGTCTAGATGCAGCTAGAATTTGCAGCTGTGACAGAAATCAGAATTACAAAAGATTTTCCTTCAGCTTCTGAAAACAAAACTATAATTGCAAATATGAAATACAGAATTACAAGAGATTCTTTTTTGTGTGAGCATTTACTTTCCACGTGGGTGTGGGTAGGAGGCATTAGATGTCTATAATTGTAAATATGAAATATAAAAGAAAACATGACAATTGGTGATATCATCGTAGAGTTACCTCCAGATGGTCAACTTTAACTGTAAGCGGATCCTCCTGAACCTGCAGTTTTTGGTATCTAGATGAAACAGAGTTACCAACTGAATTACACAAAAATTGAATGGCAGGCAATCTAATGCATCTCACCATCTCGGTTATCCGTAAATGCTGGTGACCAAGTAGCACTATCTGATCCCCTTGAATGCTAGTTATTTATAGAAAAAAAACTAATTAAAGACCTCACCTTAATGCAAGACTGTGGAAGCATAAGTCATTGTTTAGGGTCCTCAGAAAGCAGTCAATTACCTGAGCAAGATGCCAACTTCATGAAGATGCAACAGCAATTCAGTTGCTATAAAAGAAAAAATAAAGCCTCAGCGTGCCAACTTCATGAAGATGTGGATGCGGAGGATATGGACAATGCCTCAGTCGAGGCCAGCGATGCGGGATAGCGTGCCGTCGACGAGGCTGGCGAAGCGACTAGTGCCGCCACCTCCGACCTGGGTGTCGAAGAAGTCGAGGTACTGGTGGAGCGCGCTCCAGCGGCGGGAGAGGACGCAGGTGCACTGAAGTGGTCTCCGCAGGTGCGCCTCGCGTGCTTGGACGCTGCCGCTGCCTTGCTGATGCCCTTCATGGATTGACAGAGCGTGTGGGTGATCGGAGGGGGGATCTAGGGTTTCTACTTTTGGAAACTTTCTAGCGAAACGGCCTAGCGATGAGAGGAGAATTTCTGATATTAATGGAGTAAGGGGAGGAATCGAAGGAAAGGGGCTCGGCGTGGGAAGCTGGAGGGAGGGGGGCTCGACGTGGGAGGCTCGAGGAAGGGGAAAGTCTTGGGAGTCGAGTGGACCCATATGTCGGGCACCGTGCACGGGTGGAGAACAAACGTGAGGGGGGCGAAGGGTGGAGAAAACGTACCACCACCGACTCCTAATTAGAAGTAGTAGAGATATTTTAAATATGTCCACATAACATATGGACATAGCCAATCTGGGCCATCCAAGACGAAATCGGCGGGCGATCCCACCTCCCCACTTACAACCATTTTTAGAAGAACCCCCTGCCCGATTAGCTTCTCTCGCAAAAAGACCTCCGCCCAAATCGACCCCCGCGCGATCGTGCTCCCCACAAGGTTTGAAATCTCATTTTCGCTCGAAATCTCGAAGTTGGCCGGAGAACGAAATTTCAGTGAGATCTCGAAATTTTGGATGAAACATAAAATCGGAATTTCAAATCCGATTTTTTTTCAATCGGTAAAACAGAGATTTCGATCGGTTCTGCCGAGATCTCGGCCAAATTGGACAGAGCAAAATTCAGTCGAAACGAAGTCAAAAAAATTTGAAATTTTTTCTAGAGGTTCTTAACACATTGGTATGTTTCCACAAAAATTTGAGATAATTATGAAGCCTGTTGAAGTTTTAAAAATTCAAATATTGCTACTGTGTCCTATAAAACACTGATCGGCAATTTTGAACCGAATAAAAAATAGGACAAACCACGTTAGCAATTTTTGTGCAAGATTATGGCATACCACTAATCTTTCAATAAAATTTTCAGGTGATGATGAAGCTCGAGGGATTTTTAAAAATTCAGACAGTGGTGATGTCCGGATAGAAAATGGTTGAAAGTACGTTAGAAAATTTTGAAATTTTGATTGGATGGTCATGATGCATCATTAATCTTGCCATAAAATTTTAGATGATTATCAATCCGTGAAGTTAGAAATTTCGACAACATTTCACTTGAAATTTGGATTTTGAGAGTCACAATTAGAAACAATCAATATATATTTACATGACAATTAATAGGCATGAAATAAAATTGATACATATGATAATTTACCATATATTTGCATCACAATAGAATCAGTATATATTTGCATCACGTACCATGCAAAGATCAATGTATACGGCAATTTTTGTGCAAGTTGTTTTGGAATTGTTCTAAGCATGAAAAAATCTTGAAATTTTTTGTGGTTAGTCGTGAGGAATTCCTAATGTTCCCATAAATTTTTTACATCATGATCAAACTTATTGAATTTTCAAAAATTATGACAGTGCTCCTTCACAGTTCTCGGATCTTAGAGTGCATAATCTACCGTTTACAATTTTTGATTGAGCAAACAAACCAGGTTTAAATTTTTTGAACCTTTTAGAGAATGGTTATAAGGAAATTTATAATCTCTCCTAACAATTTATATCATGATCACACTCGAGAAAATTTATAAAATTCTGACAATGTTAGTGTCTCAATTATGTTCAATCTTTTTTTTATTTTTTAAAGATAACAAATGAAGCTAAAATATTTTGAAATTTTTTCTGTATGATCCTAGACTTCTTAGGATGGTACCATAAATTTTTTTATAGCATTAAAAATCTTGTATAATTTTATAAAAATCTGACGTGTTTTTGTAGTTTTTACAAAATGTCACAAAAATTCGATTTTTCAACCTATTTTAATTCAAGATTACATTATTAAGGGTTATTGACCAATTTTTGTTCAAATCTGGTGATCTAAACTCAAAATCCGGGCCACATACCCAAGATTTCGGTGGTAATTAGTGAGATCTCGCCGAGAAATCCCAAGATTACTGTAGCATTTCAAAATTTTAAAAAAAATTTACTCCGACCGACATTTGGAAACCTGTCCACGTCCGAAAAGCGAGATCTCATGAGATTTTAATTTTTTGCTCCCCTCCAGGGTTTCAAAAACTGAAAATTTGAAATTCGAACAGTTTTTTATTTTCAAAAATCGGTATAAACCGAAGAAGTTTGAATTCAAATTTGTTGAACTCGGTGGTCAAACAACGGCGGAATAAAAAAATGAAAATCGAGCGATTTTTTCTGATTTTCTTTGATTTTCGAGTGATTTTTTTTGTCCGTAGTACACATGAGAACCATCGCGATTTGGTCCGTAGTACACATGAGAACCATAAAAATTTGGTCCACCAACACATGAAGATCATAAAAATTTGGTCCGGCCTACACATGAAGATCATAAAATTTTGGTCCGGCCAACACATGAAACTCTCAGAAATTTGGTCCGACGCACATGCAACTTCCAACTTGAAATCAAATTAAAATCCAAACTCAAATCTAAGCTATCTTAGATCACATAAAGTCAAATACTCATCACAAACATGGATGGACCTCCATATGGTCCTTCAATCTCCCCCTTGATGAGTATATTGACAAACCACTCAAAAGGCATAAATGTGAGTTTGAGTAAGAGAAGAAGAAAGCAATTTGATTTCAAAACCACACATGGTCCAGAGAGAATAGACTGAGAACATGACCAAGTGCCAAAAAATTATGTGATTATGATCCACAGGAATTAGCAAAATTTTACAAAGATCATAAGAACCAAATTAGCTTTCACATTTTTAATGATGCCTTTTCTACGATTTCTCCCCCTTTTGGCAATATAGGCATCAAAATGAAATTTTCTCCCCCTTTTTATGTATGCATGAAATACAACCTAAGGGAGCTTTGAAGATTATCCAAATGATCATAATGACAAGATATGACACCAAGCTTATCAATCTTAGATTATGACCAAACTAAGACATGTCCAAGTGCAAATAAAAAATTTTGCTCATAAGCTAGGTTTTGAAAATGTATCTTTTTAACAAGATTTGACAAGTGCAAAACTTAGCAAAGTTTCAAAACTAGAAGCAAAACCACTTAAGGATCAAATGGAAAACCTAGAGTTCAACCTACTCAACACTTTGGGGAATTTTGAAGTGCATATAAGGTCCTTCGAGCCCATTTTTCAATTTATGCAAATTTTACAGAAGACTTGAAAAACATAGCGGGGTGCAAATTTTTGACATTATTTGCATTCTTTACCCACTTATGTGTTTGATATTTGCATTTTTTTTTGTTGATTGACTCAAGCCATTTTCGATCATCTTAAGAGTAACTCTTAAGAGAATGATCTTGGTCATACACAATATATTCCAAGTTCATCCCAAATGCAATGGGAGGCAGTCTCGAGAATATAAAGTGCTGAGATCAATTTTGTACAAAAGAGTCAATTTTTTTTTAATTTTCAATTTAGCACACATGAGCAATTCTGAAGGACTCAAATATGGATCAAGCAAATTTCACCCAAGTTGCTATAGGGACTCTAGAGAAATCCAAAATTTCACAATTCATGGTAAAAGCCTCTAAAGAAGAAACTTAGTAAGCAAAAGCAACATGTTTCATCAAGTTTTCATTTAAAGCTTTTAATTTTTTTTCTTCAGATTTTAATTAACCTTAGCTTGATAAATGAACTTGGACATATCTAAGCTAGTGATTTTCTTTAAAAGATATAGCATGATGTATTTCACGAAGATTGAGTCAAATGCATAATAGACAAAGCTCATAAAACAGAAAATGCAGTCTAAATGCAATGCATGAACAGATTCCCAAACTCCCCCTCAACAAATGAATCAATTTTAAGCTCAAATCTGGTTAAAGTTGAGTTATTATCAAGATTAGGCATAAAGAAAACCCGAATGAACTCAATAACAAACTTAAAAGCAGAATGAGGAGAAGAAGCCGAGAGCTCGCAAAAGCTGGATGGCTATTGAGCATAGATAAGATAGAAGAGACTCACTACGGCTTAGACTCGCTCTTATCTTCCCAATGGATCGACATAGGAAGTCGACTCTAGATCCCAACTAAGGAGTGCACATGCAGACCTGTCTACCAGGAGGCCCAATACCGCTAGACTTATAAGGCGAGGAACTCAACCTAGAGAGAGAGAGAATGACTAATCACGCATGATAGCAACCTAAAGCACAAGATAAGAGGTCCATGGAAGGCATGCTGAAGTCTAAGTGAGTGAACTCAACTCAAGAAAACAAGCCCAAAGTCACCCAAAAGAAACACAAAGAAAAGCTAAGTGGAAGAAAACATATAATACATAATATACAAACCGGCTCCCCCTCACGAAAGGCCGTAAGGGCTCACGACTCAAGCTCACTCCTCAAGGCAACAAACTGGAGCTATCCAAAGGCTTGGTGAAGATATCGGCTAATCAAGGTCACTCTCTCTGAATGAGCGCGATATCTCCCTTCTCCACATGGTCTCTAAGGAAGTGATATCTAATATCAATGTGCTTGGTCGGAAATGTTGCACTGGGTTTTTAGCAATGCAAATAGCAGAAGTGTTGTCACAGAAAAGTGGCACACTCTTTATCTCTAATCCAAAGTCCCGTAAGGTCGATCTCATCCAGAGCACCTGGCTACAACAACTGGCTGCAGCAACATACTCGGCCTCAGCGGTGGACTGTGTAACTCCGGACTGCTTCCTAGATGACCAAGAAACAAGAGAAGTGCCAATGAATTGGCAAGTGCCAGAAGTGCTCTTCCTACCTATCCTACAGCCAGCAAAGTCGGCATCGGAAAAGGCTCTAAGAGATAGACAAGAAGACGAAGAGTACCAAATACCATAATCAGTGGTAGCACGAAGGTACCTGAAGATGCGCTTGACCGCTGGCGTGAGAGGCGCGAGGAGAAGCTTGAAATCGAGCGCACGCACACACAACAAAATGTATGTCGGCCTCAAGCGGTGAGGTACAAGAGGAGCCGATCATGCTCAAACTCCTTTTGATCAGCAGGCTCACCATCCTCATCGGGCTCGAGGACAGAAGTGGTGGCCATAGGAGTCATCACCGGCTTCCCATCAGACATATCGAAGCGCCTCAGGAGGTCACGGGTATATTTTCCTTGATGCAAGAAAGTACCCTCCCGAGTCTGCTTGATTTGGAAGCCAAGAAAGTAGCTTAACTCGCCCATCATACTCATCTCAAACTCTGTGCTCATCACCTCGTAAAAGCGAGACACAAGCGAATGAGACGAGCCACCAAAAATGATATCGTCCACATAAAACGGACAAGAAGAAAATAAGACTCATGGTGTCCGATGAGCGAGTTTTGTCTACTATGCCCATTTTAAAGTCATGGCTGAGAAGATAAGACTTGAGCCTCTCATACCATGCTCTGGGGGCCTGCTTGAGTCCATATAGAGCTTTAGAAAGCTTGTATACATGACTCGGAAACTTGGGGTTCTCGAATCCTGGAGGTTGCTTGACATAAACCTCTTCCTCAATATAGCCATTGAGGAATGCACTCTTGACATCCATTTGATAGAGCTTGAAGCCCCGGGATGCAGAAAATACAAGCAGGATCCTAATAGCCTCTAGCCTAGCTACAGGGGCAAAGGTCTCCTCAAAGTCAAGACCCTCAACCTGAGAAAAGCCCTGTGTAACTAGCCTAGCCTTATTGCGAATGACAATCCCATCCTCACTCTGCTTGTTTTTGAACACCCACTTGGTCCCAATGACATTATAACCAGATGGGGGCTCGACAAGCTGCCATACCTTGTTCCTCTCAAAGTTCTCAAGTTCCTCATGCATAGCATTAATCCACGACTCATCGGATAATGCATGAGAAACATCCTTCGGCTCAAAGGAGGCAACGAAGGCGAGTGAAAGCGAAGGAGGATAGACCGTTCTTGAGCGTGTGACACGCTCGAACAAATCGTCAATCATCGATCGGGAGGATGACGTTTACGAAAATGACGGGAGGTCCAAAGAATGTAGTAGCCTCTACCTCTTGAATGTAAGAGGTAGGAACAGAGCCACTCATTGAAGGAGAGGAAGGCAAGGGTGGTCTCCCGAGGTGCGAAATGGAAGCAGGAGGCACCTCGGTGTAGAGGGACTGGATCCGGTGGAACACCATCATCTCCATCATCCTCATCTTCTACAAAGATGGTCTCGGAAGGATAAGAAGAGCTCAAACATCGAGGTCTAGCTCCCGGCTAGCCTCATCAAAGGTCACATCACGGTCTCTATGATCCTATGCGCATCAACGCTCCGCACCTATAGCTACGAGAAGAAGTCGAGTAACCTAGAAAGATACCATCGAAGAACGAGACTCAAACTTATCTAGGTTACGGACTTCAAGATAAAACACTTGCAACCAAAAGCGAAAATGAGACACACCGGGCTTTCGCCCATACCTCAACTCATAAGAAGTGCGATGCAAATGTGCTCTCAAAAACACGCGATTAGAAACATGGCAAGCGTAGCTATAGCCTCACCAAAACTTCCTAGAGTATTGTACTCATCTAGCATCGTCCCGCCATCTCAACGTGGTCCTGTTCTTCCTTTCCACTACGCCATTCTCTTGAGGCGAGGGAGAAGAGAAGCGATGCTCTAAACCAGACTCTACACAAAAACTCTCAAAGTAGGAATTCTTGAACTCCGTGCCATTATCACTACGTATAGCTCGTAATGCACAGGAGCTCAATGGACAACCCATCGACCAAACCCTGAAGTGAGAAAAAGTCTCATCCTTCGAGACCATGAAGAATACCCAAGAGTATCTAGAAAAATCATCAACGATGACAAGAACATACCACTTCCCTCCCGCCGATCGCACTATATTTGGACCAACGGTGTCCATATGTAAAAGCGTCTGGTGCATCATCATCACTACGGTGGATCGGAGGATGAGAAGCGATAACCATCTTGCCATGTCGGCAAGGAGAGCAAACTAAGTCTTTGACCATCTTGAGTTTGGGCAAACCCGAATGAGATCGTGGTCGCTAACTCGGGTCAAATGATCAAAACCAGTGTGACCAAGTCTCCTATGCCGAAGGAGAGATCACGGACTCGAAGCAATCAAACATCGAAGAGAGTCTCGGAAGAAGCGGAAAAATCAGCACGAAAGACTCTCCCAAATCTAGAAATCCAAGAACTAACCCTCCCGATGAATCAAGGATTCTACAGCATTACTCTTGAAGCTTACCTCGAAAGAGTCATCGATAAGTCGAGAAACAGAGAGCGATTGTATTGCGACTTACTTACTAAGGCAACATCTTTAAGAATGAAAATTTGGTTAATGCAGATGGTACCTTTAGCAATGACTCTACTCAAGATGCATCCCAAAAGTGATTAACTCATCACCGGGGGCTCGGACTAGGGAAGAGAACCAACGAGAATCTCCGGTCATATAACGAGAACAACCGGAGTCAACAATCCAGACATCGCCCTTCCCCATCCGACGAACCTGATCAAGACACAAGAGAGAAAGATGACTCAGTACTGGGATAGAGTGAAGACTTAGGAACCCAATACTGAACCATACGACACCTCAGAGTACCAGCCACAGAAGAAGACTGGACTCGAGTCTCTCTGACGCTCAACTCTCACACGATCAGGAGCAACTCGGTAGATAATCTAGGAGTCAAAGCGGGTTGGCACGCCGTGGTGCAAAAGTCGGACCATCCCAAGAAGGTCGCTGGATCTCCTACTGGAAAACACCTCACGCCACGATATCTACCTCGATGGGAAAACGAGGAATATCAAGAGGACGGCGGAAAGACCGACTCTGAACGACTCCGGGACTAAAACTCAAGAACTAGCATGAAAACCAAGTCCTGGACGCTGCCTAAAAACAGGCGACTCTCTAACCTGTCTAAAAGCAGTGCGTGCTTTAGAAGCACTCAGAGTCTGGGGATGACCCTGAAAACCTCTAAAAGCAGCAACATGCTCACGCCTGATGATCTTGGCGCGCCTGAAGCAGAAATCTACTAGGTGACCGTCCTTCTTACAGAAGGTGCATGTGTACTTCGCCTTGCTAGAGACGGAAGCAATAGGAGTAACACCCTTCTGGTCAGAAGTCCTATGGACAACCCCAGCAGACCTAAACATGGTGGTACTCACTCTGGGAGCTACCACAATCTCACCACTCTTGGAGCCACGCACAATGGTAGGAGGATGAGTCCTAGCGTGCTCCAAGTAGTCAAATCCTAGACCCTCATTAAATCGGCTAATCTTGGATTGGTCTAGAATTAGATTGAGCTTCTTCTTGCCCCCAACAAACTTCTCAAGAGTGCTCATGAGATACTCACACTCCCGAAAGAACGAGGCACATGAAGAACAGGGGGAAGGAGAGGAAGAAGAAGAACCAGAAAGAGAAGATCTCTCAGCACGTGCTATTTGTTCCCTTAGCACGGCTGCCTCAATCTTGAGGGCCTCACAAGAAACGCAAGAGGCATTTCTAATCCTAAGAGTTTGGTCTTCTAACTTCTTTCTAAGCTCAATATGGATTTTATCCATATCATCCTTAACCCCAACACACAGCAGGCAACCAATTTTTGACTTAACTAGTAAGTCCTTAGCAAGTTGATCACACTTGACATTCAAAGCATTATTGTCAAGTTTTAGTTGCCTACAACTCTCACATGAGCTGACTGGATCCTTAGAAGCATGCAATTCAAGTTCATCATTCCTAGCAGAAAGATTTCTAAGGTGTGAGCTCATGGCATCAATTTCAGTAAGCAGTTTAGGGCAATTGTCACAAGAAGCATTTGAGTGAGCAGGAGAAAAGCTAGCATCAGCAGGAATATCAAAGGTAACAGAACTAGCATTCTTCAACTTCAGATTCTCAAGTTCAACAAGCACACTATCATGCATCGCCACCAGTCGCGAGCCTACGGGGGGTGACATGGTCACCTGCCCGGGCCTACGGGAGTTTTTGCCGACCGTGGCGGAGCACTCCTCGGGTTCCGGCTTCGGGGCCTGCAGGGGCGCCCCAAGCCGGAGCTTAGCGAAGTCGCCGGAGAGGACGCCCAAGCTCTCGTGGCGCTGTCCTCCGAGGCGGCGGGACGAGCGTGAGCCCTCCCGTCGGGGTGACGGCGAAGTCGAGGGAGCCGAAGCGGATCCGGTTCCCCGGTGCAGTCATGCCGTCGCAGTGGGTGGATGCCATCAGGAAGATAAACGGAATCCGGAGATGGTGATGAAGACGCGCGAAGCCCTCTACCTGGCGCGCCAACTTCCTTAGGTTCTCCAGCTCCACAAGCAAAGCATCACAGAGAGTACAGTTATCAGAGTCTCGGGAGGAACATGATTTAAGTAAAGCTAACTCCCGAGACAGGCTATCTACCTCCTTCTCTAACTCCAAACACCTCGACCTAGCCTTAGCATGAAACTTGCCTAATTTACAAAGGCATCATTTAACTCGTCGAGGTGGGTACTGATCCGTGTCGCCAGACAAATGGAGTCGCTCACTTCAATGGCGCCGCCATGAAGCACATGCGGAGAAGTCGTCGCGCTCTTCACCTTCTCTTGCGGGTCGTCCTCGCTTGCATCGCTCCGATTCTCGATGTCGGAGAGCTCGATTTAAATCCAAAAGGGCGAGGACCGGTGAAAGAGCTTCTTGTTCTTGGCGGTTGTGGTACTTCTTCTTCGCCGCTCACGAGCTGGGTCCTTCTTGTTGCGGTTCTTGTCGGTGTAATCGTTCTTGCCCGAACCACCTTGTTCGCTCTTGCCCTTCTCCGGCTTAGGGCGCTTTGCTCGAATGTGGTTGGGGCCACCACACTCAAGCGGTGATCACGCCACCTCTTTTTCTCTCTTACCCTCTTGTAGGCATGAGAAAACTTGCGAGCAAGAAGAGCAAGCTCATTTTCCGAAATTTTTGGTTGGTCATCGCTAGCTCGCAAAGGGTGAGAGAGAGAAACCACAAGAAGAGTCGAAGAGGAAGATCCAATGGGATCGGTGACCAAGGCCATCGACTGAGATTTCGTCTTCCGCGAGACGACGTCGATCTCATGAGTCTTGAGGCGGGAATACAACCCGTCAAGAGTCAAGGTCGACAGGTCGGTGGTGTCCTTGATGGTGGTCACTTTCATTTCCTAAACACGAAGATCGAGTGCGGTCAAAAAATATCGAGCATTATCCGAGTCAGGGTATATGCAACCGACTGCTCGGAGGTCGCTCAAAATCTTCGTAAACCGACCAAAGCACTCGTCAAGACTCTCACCAGCATGCTGTTCAAACTTGTTGAACTCACGCTTGAATTGGTCCTGTCGAACCGTCTTGATTTGGGTAGTACCCTCATGGTAAGCATCGAGGGTTACCCAAATCTCATGAGCAGAACGAAGGTGAGAAATCTTGTCATACTCACTTCGGCTAAGACCCTGTATGAGGATGTTCCTTGCCTTAGCGTTCGCCTCAACGTCAGTCATATTGCCGGCCATGACGTTTTCATCGGCAGGAACCTCATATGGGAGTTTCACCTTCTGCCATATCAGAAAGCCCTGGGCAGTGATGTATGACTCCATGCGTGACTTCCAGAATGGAAAATCGACTCCAGAGAAAATGGGTGGCTTGGTGGAATACTTGTCCATCGCCATGGCTCTTAAGACCGGTCAAGATCTATGAAAGAGCAAAACCGGCTCTGATACCAATTGAAAGACCGAGATGGCGACCAGAGGGGGGGGTGAATGGTCCCAAAATAAATTTTCCCACCTCTTGGACAAATGCTAGTCAAAAGACTCAATACTGCTTGTAAAGAATAGAGACTAGAAAAACACAAGCAGTGTTCTGAAAACAGCACGACTCCAAAAGCCAATCTGTGATCTTGGCTTGCTTGTGAGATTCTAATGATCAAGATAGACTTGAATGCCTTCTCACACGTCACAGCAAGCAAGATAGCACAAGAGTAAACACCAAAACTCGATCAATTAAGAATCCATCATGAAGGAACAAAAGATCAGTTTCTTTGCAGAACTTGAACCAGGGTTGCTTAGAGAATTTGGATATGCTCTGAGTGAAAATTCATCCAATCAATCCCTCATTCTTTGCAACAAGAACCAGAAGCAAATCAAAACTAAAGAACTGCAAGTCACACGTTTTACACACTTTAAGAACACACAGATTTACAACTTGCAACAAGAACAGTAGGATTGCCTAAATGATTGAAAGCATCGAATCAAGAGAAGAGTTCATCAACCATGAATTTCAACAAAGATTCAATAGCATGTAGAAGGAGATGAGGCAAATCCAAATTACGTAAAGTAAATTGCAAGTAAGTAAATGCGAATTTAGATAGCGAATTTAAGTGCGTAATGTAAATGCGTAAAGGAAATGAAACTAGAACATAAATGAAGAACATTTCATTTCGGAAGGAGGTTTACAAAGCCTCACAACAAAGTGGGCAAAACTCAAATGAGCAAAAAAACCTCGAACCTTCAAAGAGGGAGGCGCCCTACCCTCTATTTATAGTGACTGGGATCAATTCCCACCCTTGGATGTCTTACTTCAATCCTAAGCCAACTTCCAAGAGCCAGGATTTGATCCTTACACTCATCACTCTCAACAACTCTCAACTACACTCGGTACTTTCTTAGTACACTGACGACAAGCTACACTTTATCCACTACTTTATCTTCCGTAATCGCAACCCTACAGCTCTCCTTGATCTAAGTAGTGATAAGCTAGCTTCTCCACTAATCTCTTGTCTCTTGAACTGCACCGACTTCATCTCTGGCCATCTTCCGGCGAACTTCCGGCCAACTTGAACCTCCGGCCATCCCATGCCTAGTTCCACCTCCTTCGCCTCACCATGACCACCAAATGAAGTCCTACATTCACAAAGACAAGAAATCCCTTCTTGGTTCCACCATGAACCCATCACAACAATTCGATCACGAGTTGGGGTTAGAAAAGACCAAAAACGGACCAAAGCATTTCAACCAAATGCAGACAAGCTGTTTTCAATACAGCTGGATCTTCTCAATTTGTTATGATTTTATATGTTGTTCTACTGAAAATCTTGTCAACATGAAAAAGTTGTGTTTCGAGATTATCTACAACTTTCATGTAGAACACATAATTTTTCGAGCACGGAAAGACCCTCAAAAATGCATATTACTGCACGTTGGAAAATTGATCCGTAGTACACGTGAGAATCTCTGTTAACCTTCCCGATTTTATATGATTTTTTATGTTGCTCAAATGAAAAACTTGTCAACATGAAAAAGTTGTGTTTCGAGATTATCTACAACTTTCATGTAGAACACATAATTTTTCGAGCAAAGGAAGACCCTCAAAAATGCATATTACTACACGCTGAAAAATTGGTCCGTAGTACACATGAGAACCATCGCGATTTGGTCCGTAGTACACATGAGAACCATCGCGATTTGGTCCGTAGTACACATGAGAATCATAAAAATTTGGTCCGGCCAACACATGAAGATCATAAAAATTTGGTCCGGCCTACACATGAAGATCATAAAAATTTGGTCCGGCCAACACATGAAACTCTCAGAAATTTGGTCCGACGCACATGCAACTTCCAACTTGAAATCAAATTAAAACCCAAACTCAAATCTAAGCTATCTTAGATCACATAAAGTCAAATACTCATCACAAACATGGATGAACCTCCACATGGTCCTTTAGATAGTAGCATTTCATAATTTTTTTAAAATACACATATCTAATGATCATCTGGAAAATTTACAACACAAAGTTTAAGAAATAGTAGACTTCATTTTGTACCCTTAGAAAATAAAGAACTGAAGAGCATATATTCTGATAGTATCACTGTTAGAATTTTTTAAAAATATATAGGTCAGATAATCATTTGAAAATTTTATAGAATCATTAGCATTGCCTCATGACCTCACACAAAAAATTTCAAAAAATTCAATACTTTTTACTAAAATTCTTCAATTTTTTAAATTTTATTTAAACTCTACGGTTTACCGACCGGATTTTATTGCCGAACCAGTTCAAGACGGTCGGTTTTGCGAAAACCCGCCGACCGGTTTTCGACGGTTTGGCAAACCATGCTCCCCACGGACCCCACCTGCTCGAGCGCTGGCTTCTCTAGGGTTTGCGTGGCGGCGGCGGCGGCGGCGGCGTTGCTAGTGTCCGCCGGCCGAGGTCGTCAAGAACAGATGAATAGATTCATGATTCATCCCACGACAAGAACAGATGAACAGATCCTTCTCTTAGTTCACAAAAAAACCACCTAAGTGACCTCAATTCTCCACTTCATCTTGTTGCCGTATTGGGACTTGAATGGGGCCGAGCGCAAGGAGCAGCAGCACCAGGGCTGGGAGGGAGGGGCGAAGGCGAAGTCCGCGCGACCGGCGACCTCGATCAGGACACGCGCGCGGCCATGGACCTTGATGCTCGTGCGGCCGACCTTGATGGGAAGATCAGGAGGACTGGACTAATCGACTGAGGAGGCGGAGGCGATGAGGGTCGCCGCTGGGATGGGAGAGCTCGAGGAGCAGAGATGTGAAAGCGAGGCGATGGGAGAGCTCAAGCAGCCAGATCCAATTTTGAACCGGCGGCGATCCCCGGGCGGCGACATGAGCAGCGCCGCCACCACTCAAACCCTAGAGAAGCCGGCGCTCGAGCAGAGCAGGTGTGGAGAACGATCGGGAGGGAATAGATTTGCGCGGAGAGTGTTTTTGCGAGAGAAGCTCTTCTTGCGGGTTTTTTTGAGGTGGGATTGCCCACTCGGATCTCGCCCGCTGATGTCGTCTTGGACAGCCAAGATCGGCTCTATCCATATGTTCACCAAATAGGCTATGTGCACCAGATATGTTGCCTCTAAATGTAAGTCTTAAGTTCTCAAGAAGGAAAAGTCCGGTGTGTATTGATTTTATGTGTTGCTGATCAAATATCTCCGCTTAATAGGACCCCATTTTAATCATCGTAATATCCCATGGAGCACCGTTTGATGATGAAAGACATGTGGGGGACCTGGGAAACATACATGCCAACAATGATGGTTAGTTCTATGTCTACTCTAAGATCCTTTAAGCAACTAGGGGCAGTAAGTTTCTGTGTTTACGAAGTAATCCCTGTACTTAATAATATTTTTATTTATTTCAGGAGTTGCAGAAGTCTTCATAAAGGATTTACAGGTTCCATTGTCTTGAAGGATGTAAAACATTTGTTTGTTCATCTTAGTATTAATTTTGATCCACTGGTAATCCATTTTTGTTGCTTTGTGAATATTTCACTGAGCGGACCTCATTCCATACTGGGAAGGGCAGTTATTTTTCATGCTGATTCTGATGACCTAGGGAGGGGTAATCATTCTAATATCACTACTGCAAGATTGTTATAATTCTTGGAAAACTGAAGACCAGTCTTCCTTTCTATATGTATTTAGCAAATGTAGATGGAACATCTTCTTTCAGAAAATGTTACTGCACAGCAAGTAACTCAAACATTGCCACCTGCTGAATGGAAATGTTATTTTGGATATTAATATCGACATCATAATGCTTCCTACTTGAGAATCCTATCTATTCAATTTAGGGCTATCATGATTGATGATGTGTGACATTGGGTTCTGATGACGAATTGCTGAATTTTGTTTCTGTAACCTTTAGCATAACTAAAATTCTGGTTCATTGCATGAAAACGCTAGCCACTTTAAGGTAAAATGTGAAAATCATACTCAACTAATTTGGGAGTACCATATCCAACTAATCTGGGATTCGTTCAAGCCTGTTATTAGTTTATGACTATTATGGTGCGATGCAGTAGGGGATAATTCCCCACATTTCAGGATCACCATACCGTGGGTTATGCCATGCAACACTTGAAAACCATGAACTACTAATCAGTATTTTGAAATTTATGTTTCTCTTTTGTACATGACATAGGCTTGATGAGATCTTATACTCGGTTAAAGACAAGTTAGTCGTAGCAGTCAAATATTATGACAGTGCTGAGGAAAAGCACTTGTAACGACACTATGTGATGTACTATTTCCTCAATTGACAAATAGTGGCATGTTGGGTGTCGTATTCTTACATGTCCTTCTACTCGGTTCAATTCAACACAGAAGTCATTTGGATGCTAGAAAACAATGTTTTGATCCAATGGTCTTCTTTGCACTTTGTTCAAACTTACCTTTGCTCAGCTGCACTTCAAACACCATCGCTTCTTCCCTTGTCTTCACTTTGTTTTCTGTAAAAATTGGCAAATTTCATATTCCTGAATATTTGTAGTACTATTAGATATAGGATTCATGGACTATTATGTATTGCAATTTAATATCACATCGGACGGCATCCACATTTTGTACTGCTCCTGACCATGTTCCTTTAATATTTTGAAGGCGGCCATGAACTCAATAAATCAACAGGAAATGCAGGAGCCAGAATTGGATGAGTATATGCCAACCTTTTTTTTCAGTTTTTTGATCTGTAGGAAAGAGCCTGACAGATATATCAATACTAAGCGAACGCATAAAGAAATCGTTGCTTTGCATGAATGATCCCTCTGATATAGCATATTGATGGGACTTAAAATTTGGTCTGCCAATAACATGCAGGTATCATGGGAATTCAGCCTTCTGTTTAACAAATAACAGCCAGGGAATTCGTCATGGTGGTATGTTTGTGCAGAGACAAGGAAATAATGGTGTTCATCGTTGTAGACCATTTCAAGACAATACATTTCGATGTAATATTACTGTCTTCTGTTATGTATACAATTCTCTTATGATCAGAATAAAAAGTTAGGACAAACTTACATCAACCTGCTGCCAAAGCTCAACTATATTATCAACTTTTCACTAGTTATCTACCTTCCAAAAAAATTTCACTAGTTATCGGCAGCTTATAATAGACGATGCTTTTGGATCTGAACATAACCAATGTCTCTGTGCTTCTTTTGGATCAGAAAACAAAAGGCAGCCTTTTTTGTGTACTGAATATATAGTACCCCGAAAATGGCCATCTCTTATTCTCAAATGGTGAAAAGTTCTACAATGGTATTGACGTCTCAAATTTACTGTGCTTCCTCAAGGTAGGCAAGCAAACACTTTTCCTATATCATGGCAAATCTGGACATGGATGTATCATAGTGTTAGTGCAATCCAATTTTCTCAACTTCAAACTTGTGTTAGATCCCGCTGCCGAGCGAATTAAAAATGCTCATCCACCCTCGTTTTAATCAAGCTCCTTGCTGCACAAGAATCAAATACCTGACAGCATAGGACGTCCTGAACACCAGCCGGCCGTGATCCTTGCGAGCCGTGACCATCGAAGATGACAGTCCCAAGACACGCTAAACGCTGCCAAGTTCTCAACAGAGAAGCAAACAAGAACAAGAGAACAGCCAACATCAATACGACTTGCAAGTTAGCAATTTAGTATAGCCTTCGCTAATACTGATACCGAGGTCAGCCCTAGCAAGAAATGCCTCGACGGGAACCAGACACGCGGGAAGGACGAGCCTTGCCCGCCCGTTCGACCAAAGCGCGCCCAAACAACGATGCACGGCGTCTCGGCGCGACGCGCGCACCCGTCGGCATCAAGCTTTTAGAAAACACGGCCCGGGAGGAAGGCCTTGGAGCTTCCCCTTGGCGCCGTGCGGGCGCAACGGATACCGGCGCGTGCCGCGACGGTGGCAACGGACACCGCCCACGCGGCTCCCCGCGCGCCCGGCCGATGGCGCCACGGAGAAGCTGCTCGTGGACTTTCGAGAGGCGACTGAGCGGGTGAATTGAGAGGACAGAAGAAACTGACGCGCGCGACCAACCACCCAAGCCCAACGTAGTACGCATTTACGCACCGGCCCTGGATTTTGCTTGAGAGCCTGAGAGGAGTAAACTAACAGGGAACGCGTCCCGAGCGAGCCGGGTGCGCGGACGTACGTGGCCGCGTCCGAGATGCCTGGGAAATGGCTGGGAACGGCCGTGCGTGCGGTCGTCTGCGTGGGACGGACGGCGCGCGCGCGCGGCAGCATTCGTGGCAGAGTAGTATTGTTATGCCGTGTCGCCTCCGCTCGCCTGTGCGTGCGCGCGCGCTCGTGTGCTAGCTTGCCGTGACGACACGGTTGTTGCAGCGTGTGCCCTCCTCCCCGATGCACCGAGCAGGCCGACCATTTCTGCGGTCTCTGGTCCGTCGTCCTGTACCGCTGTACCATCGATCGCAGCGTCGTGACTGTGGTGTGAAGGGACTGGTTGGTCCGTGACTTCACCGTATCCGCCTCCCATGCATGAAACCTTTGTCCATGGGAGAGTTTTTTTTCCCTCCTCGTTTGTCAGTCTTAACATTCATCCGGCCGGGCTCTGTATTTCAACTAAAAATCTCTAGCAACAGCTCGGAACCACATGCTAAAAATCTGAGCCATTTTTAGGGTACACCTTGTACATCGGTACGTGCGTGGAGCTATAGGAAAGAGGCGACTTATGTGCATCGCTGCATCCGTACAGTTTCAGTATATAATTTTGAAAATACAGATATGCACATGCATGGTATAGTGTCCCCCAAAGATCTTTGGCTGGGAGCAAAACGACACGTTTGAAAAGCAAAAATTACCATTCATTCGCATTTGTTTTTCATTTACTTGTGTAGGTACTGTTAGCACCGGAATTTAGTAAAGCATGACCAATTTATCAGCTTAAGGATAAAAGAGAGATGTTTGGCCGATATCGGTTAAGAAAGAAAAAATTAAGTTAAAGATAGAATTATGACCGATATTAATTAAAGATGGGATTTATCCATACAAAGATCGACACGGATCGTGGTCGACAACGCATCAGAAATGGATACAATTGGCCGATGCACTATAAAAGATGGTCAAGGGCGAGTAAAAGAGGAACAACCCTAATCAATCAAACAACTCGCATTTACTTTCTATTTACTTTCATGTCAACTAGGAGTAGCTCTATAATTTAGAATCTTTCTTGTAATCCAATCTTGATCAATAAAGTTGTAAATCGACGATTGTTCGTCATCCTCGATTACGTCAATCAGGTTTGATTTTCCCTGATCTTGTTGTGCATCGTCTTTTCGAAAAAATCTACCTTTATCTACCATCTAATCAGCCCTTATCGACTGTTTATGTTTATCGTTACTTTTGATTTAATTGACTTTTTATAGCTGTTTAGATCCTTATCGATTATTACCTTAGATCAGTTTTGAGCATATTTTTTCATCTACCTTGCCGATTGTAGGATCAAATTGGCTGACACGTCTTCAACATTTTGAACCCGGTGTTCTCGTGTGTTTAGATAGATCAATCCTTCATTATATTTTTCGGTGTCAACAGTTACCAAGACTCAATTCAAGATGAATCCAATCAAAGTGTAGATCAATTCCCTTTTTCTTCTTTTGATAACCTTTAGAAGTAATCAACACGGCCACAGACCACCAGGCTTATTCAACGGTAGGAGTGCACTGGATGAGCGAGGTCCTCGTATGGAAAGATGAGTTCTACGCAACGGTCTATGTGGATATCGCACGTCGCATTATTGCATCCCGCAATACATGAGACTCTAACTACCAACAAAATTTACATTGAATTAGTAACAAAAGATAAAAAAATTTAAAAGATAGAGATTCTAAAAAGTATAAGAGTTTAAAAATAATTTGATAATACCTCGTAGTACTTTCATAAAAACTTAGCTAAACTACACATCCACCGCGATACCTAACAGCATTGCAGAGCAGGCGTGCAATATTTGGGGTTTCCAGCACGCGGTCCACAAAAAAGGGAGATGTGTTTCATGTGAAAAGAAGGGATTGTTGCGCTAATTATTTGGAGTTAAAACGCAAACGGAGCGGTGATCCTTCTCGGACAAAACCAATGTGATCTAGGTCCACACGAAGCAGATCCTGCATCTGGATCAATGAAAGCAAACTGGATCATTGTTGCAGGCGATCAATTGTTTTAGCAGCTCGTCCCAAAAGAGGATGGATTGCATGCCCACTACTGTGCTTGGCTTTACCAGAACTCGAGAAAAAGAGGCTGTTCACGCCGGCTGTGGCGATGCATTCTATGTAGGTTAAACTTCAATTCAGACGGCAAGAAATGATGTAGTACTTGGTGGTTGAATTCCATCGCTTGTTTTGCTTTTTGTAAGCTCTTGTAGGAAAGCTTAAAAGCGTCAACCCTGATCATCTCAAAGTAAAACCAACTTACAAACAAAAAATAAGCAGAAAAATAAAAACGTATTGGAGGCCTATACATGTGGGCTCCACGTAATAACCTGTGTTGTGCTTAATCAGTAAGGCTCGATGATGCTCTCTGCGGTTTACGGGAGTGGCCGACAGGGTTACTGTAAAAGATCAAAAAGGAAAACAGTCGTGACTCTCCAAGTCGCTTTCTTCTTCTTTCCTCTCAACGTTTGAAAATTTTCGACGGTCCGTGGCCTCAGAGGCCGAGAAGTAGCGGTAACTCATGCATCGCGATGCATGGAACCCGGCCAGCCGGTTGATTTCTCCTTCGAACTGTGTTGGCTCGGCCTGGTGTCGTATAACCAACGTGACATTGTCTCGTTTATGTTTGAAACGAGACCATGTACTGCAAAAAGTTTGGTATTTTACAGCTCATTTTGAGCCAAGAACATGCTTGATAAAACAAGTGAACAGTCAAGAGATCGCAGAGAGACGCAAGTGGTGTAGAAAGGGATCGATTTTACTCACAATTTTAGGGCTGTTATTTTACACGGGTTCAAGAATATCATAGGCAGTAAATACTGGGGGAAAATGTCGGCAAAAGATTCACTTAGCATAATATAGCATTGGATTATGTTGTAAGTTGTATGGAGAAGGCGCTCGCTTGGATTCAATGCAGAGGCACTAGATCAGATCCTCTGGTGCTGGTGCTGGTACTGGTGGTGGAGCCCGGTGTGCCGGCGGAGCGGCTGCTGCACCGGCTTCTGCTTGTACTTCTCGTCGACGATGGCTATGAGCCCGCCGAGCGGCGGCCGCATCTTGGCGCGGTACGATATCTCGTCGTAGGGCCGGCGGTAGAAGCGCAGGAACGGCAGAAAGGACTCGCGCTCGCGCTCGCCGCGGCTGGCCTGCCCGTCCTTACGGAATGTGAACAGCGTCGACGGCGACTGCAGGAACGACGGCCGCGGCGTCCGCGGGTACTGCTGCGGCAGAGGAGTCTTTTGTCCCTTGGCTGAGGACGGCGTCAGCGGCACGACCCCGCCGCCGCGATGGATGGGCGGGGTCGAGCGCGCGGCGGGCGACGCGAAGGAGAAGGAGCGCGCGGAGAGCGGGGACGCGCCAACGAGGGACGGGCTGGAGGTGGGCACCACGGAGCGTGGGCCCACGGACGACGGCGTGGTGGAGAGGTACCACGGCTTGAGTGTGTTGTGGGACACGGTGACGGAGAAGCGGGACGAGGCGGAGCCCAGGCCCGCCTTCCCCGTCGCCAACACGGCCGCCGCGGGCTCGAACCGCAGCGACGCCGTCCGCGGGTACGCCGTGAACGACGCGTCCTCCAGCGAGTCCTCGAAGTCCAGCGAGCACACCACCGCCGTCGCCGGCGCCAGCTCGACAAACGGCCTCACTCCCTACACAAAACAGCACAATTTCTTGATTCCCCGCTTGGTACGCACGAAGACACTACGGAATGGGCAGCGCGCGATCGAGCACTCGTGCAGCAAAATGCGATCTCGTATTATACCTTCCAGAGGACAGAGAAGAGGGAGGGCGGATCGATGACGAAGGCGCGATGGAGGCGGCCGGGGTAGTAGTCGGCGACGATCTTGAGCGTGCCCATGAGGAGGTTGAGGAAAGCCGACGCGGACCTGAAAAAGCCTGCAACAACGCAGAGATTCGATTCATCGCGTCAACGGCCCATTTCCCATACCACACTTTCCTGCAGATTCTACGCACTTTCCATGCAGCAAAGCGGATCAAATGATCAATCATTCTCGCTACTCTACGTTTCAAACCGCACCGGCGGGAAGCTGAGGCCTCCCCGCTCCAAAAGCGGCAGCCATGCCTGCACTGTAGCTGTAACTGTGCAGCGTGGCGCAGCATAGGGTTAAAGCGCTTGGTTATGCACAGAGAAATGAGTGGCAAGGCAAACTAGGCGAGGGCGCAGAGGGGGGAGACAACGAGGGCAGGGCGCAACAGCCTGCAGTTCGTGCGCACAGGTTGAGAGCAAAGGTTTCACCGATCCTCTCCGCATGTGCGCGCTCGCTGCGCCCCTGACCCATGGAGAAGGTACTGGTACTAGGCTGGTAGGCCACTGCGCATTGCCTGGCCCTTGCAAGGCAATGGCGAATACCACCACTACTTCTCTCTGTTTTTTCCGTTCTTTTTTTTTCTGTCAGAACGTGAAACAAGAAAGTAAATGGAGTGACGATTACGGAACTGGCTGCTTACTTGCGTCGAAGAGGAGGACGAACTGGTCGACGAAGCGGGACATGGATGCCACGGCCACCTGGAGCGTGAACACCAGCAAGCGGACGAACCTAAGCAAGAAGCAGTGCATTGTTAGGTCCAACAAGTAGTAGAAAGGATAAAAGTAGGGAGAGAGTATCGTGGTTAGGACGGCGTTTAGTTAGTTCATACGATTTCTGGGAATGTTCTTTTGGGTAGTCCTGCTTGATTCGAAACACCTACAAAAAAAAGACCTCCCAGTTAAAGTTAAGCTGGTGTGTACATCTACACAGTAGCCAGGTCGTACCACAACCGGCCGGGCCTCGTCGTCGTGGCCGGCGACGTACGCCGCGCCTTCGGCCAGCTCGACGGAGAACTCGTCGGCGATGACATGATCTGCTCAACACAAAAGAAAAGCGCCCGTTATCCAGCTAGCTCCTCACGACGGTGCATCTCCGACCGAACATAATACCAACAAAGGTGCACTGTTGCAAAACTGTACTTGCTTGCGTATTGGAACGATGCAAATCACACAGCACAATAAATCCGGCGCACAGTGAGTTGACTAAAATACACTGTGCCGTAGGTATCGCTGTAAGAGCAGAACCATAACAGAGCTGGCAGAACAGAGCAGAGCAGCGCTACATTAATGAACAGCCTCTTTTGTTCACGTCCGACGGATTTCAAAAAACAGGGCCCGACGGCCGGAAAACCTCAGAAACAGACATGCTTAATGCAGATTTGCTGCTGGAAACAATAGGGGGAGGCAGAGAGAAGCAGAGCAGGAGTAAATGAGGAGCGAGGGGAATGGAAGCTGAACTCACCTGCTCCGATGGTCTCCCTCCAGGACAGGACGGCCCTCAGGTGCTTCGCCGCCTTCTTCACGCTCTGCCCCCGCGCCCGGAGGAACCGTTCCACGCACGCGTCGTTGCAGTACAGCGCCTGCTCGCCACGGAGTCCAAACCAGCTTAAACAAAACGATCAAAGATAGCGATGCATGTTGCCATGAACGAGCTGTTCCCGCTAAGAAAGCGAGCACGCGCACACCTGCTTGGCGGAGAGTGGCGCCTGCTTGCGCAGTGTCTTCCGGACGGCCTCGATCTTCTCCCTCTCCTTGGCATCCACCTTCTCCATGGCCATCGCAGCAACCTTCACCCAAGAGAGGGGGGACGAAGGAGCAGGGGGGAGTGTGAACTGTGGACGAAGGGGTTGGCGAAAGAGCTGAGAGGAGTGAGAGAGTATTATAAGCGGGGCGGGGTGCCGTTTAAGCCACAGGCGCTCGCGGCCGAGGCGACGGCGAAACGGAAACGGACGTTTGCTCGCGCTGGCCCCCATGGTTTGGTCGTCGACTTTCGCTCGTATTCTCGCCCCCGCTGTGGTGATTCGTAGCGAATTACGGTCCGTGTTAGTGCGCCCGATTATTAAAGAGAGGCGCCCTTTTACGCTTTTCTTTACTTTTGTACATTCGAGTTTTCCATGTTTTCAGGGTTTCATCACCTCCCACCTCTCTTTTTCCATCGTAAGTACCTTAGTTCCATTTGACCTATACGTGCTACTTAACTTTAATCCTGTTCATATTTATTGTCCATACAGCGATAAGGTTGGGATTGAAAACACAAGGAAAATCTGTTGGTTTTAATATTTTTGGATTGTTCAAAGATTTCTATAAAGTAGCATTGAGTTTTACATTTTACTGTTGTATTTTGAGAAACAGAAGTTCATAAATAATTAAAAAAAGTAATATCGCCTAGTCTCAAACATATGAAGCTTAGTCCTAAGAACATTGGTGCACTGCATATGCTTGGTGCATTGTTGTTTGAACTTGAAAATGTACGGTGTCGTTTGTTGGTATGTAGATTCAGTTCACCAGTTATATCTAGACTTGAAGTGGGGGTTTCACTTAGTGTACTGTTTGAATTTTGAATCATGTAGATGTTACTATCCCGTCAAAATCGTTGATCGGTATGATTTCATTTATCATGAAGTTGTGGCTCTATAAGCTGATTACAATTTATTGGTGCGTGACTGGATTTTGAATCATATAGACATTGGCTATCTCGGCAAAATCATATTGACATAATCACATCTATCACCAATGTTGTAACTCTATTTAATGGCCATGATTAGTCGATGTATAGCTTAATTTTGAATCATAGATGTTGGATATATCGTCATGCTCGTTTATTAACGTAACCACATCTACCATCCAGGTGCGACCCTATGCAATTGCCAACAATTACTGGTGATGGCTGGATTTTGAATCATACAGATATTGGCTATCTCGTTGGTCTCATTTATTGACAAGATCACATTTAGCGTTGAGGTTGTGATTATACGTGGGTCACGATATACATGCATCAGCTACATTATGAACTCGTCAATTCATAACATCCAATCTATCGACCGTGTCTATACAAGCATGATAATAGTTTAATAAATTTTGTATTTTCTTTAAAAAAAAGTTTGTATAAAGCTACGGAAAACACCATTCTTATGTATCAAAACCAAGGAAAACACTGTGGACTTTTCATCCATAATAATTCAAGGTGTCATACGATCATGATAGAATATTCTAGAGCTAATTTTTTAAGCATATTGCTAAACTGAAGAAATTTGATTGTAACGGATGTAATATCTTTTTTCTACTCTCATTCTTCGCTCCGAGGGATCTGCAAGGAAATTCTTCATGGTCCGTTGTACATTTTAGAAGTGGAATCGTCTCATTTGAATTGGAGTCCTAATTCCAATTCTACTTGGAAATGGAATTAAATTACAATTCAATCTTAACGTAACATGCTAACGAAGGCTTGGACCAATACAAATTCCTGTTTGGACGCGAAACAAAATTTTAAGAGTAAATTTCAAAAAACTATAGATTTCTTATACAAACTATCAGCAAACTACAGGTTTTAGTTCCTACTTCACCAAACTACAGATTTTAGAAAAACTTGTATGGCAAAGCTGCAAGTTTTAAAATTGATTGTTTCTTGTAACGAGTCTGATAGTACAAGCACACATGCTAGCCTCACGTGCTCCCATTTTCTGTTTCACTTGTGCGTGAGGCTGCTATGTAGGCCTATATTGTTAGACTCGTTACAAGGAAAGATCAGTTCTAAAATGTATAGTTTTGTGATAAAAGTTCTCAATATGTAGTTTTGTGAAATATAAGCTAAAACCTATAATTTTTTAATAGTTTATACCAGAAACATATAATTAATTTTATGAAATTTACTCTAATTTTAATTTGGAAATGCTTGGAGTCCCAGTGGAGTGGTTGCACATAACGAACTCTTCTTTTTACCCTCCAAGCCTACACCTCCAAGGCATTGCCGCCTTCGTTGCCATACGATTCAGCGTCACCGGATTTCGGTAAGCTCAAGCCCTCGATCTCCTTCACCTGCTGCTGTCGCTGCCGCCCAACGATTTCACCTCACCAGACCCCGGCATGTTCATCTCCCTCCCGCCCTACGATGAGCTTGCGGCACTGGCCATGAGGAAGAAGAGGCCTCTGCCATGTCGTCGTCGTGGTGACCAGATCCGGACTGCGGACGCGCGAGGACGTCGACGAGCCACCGGATATGAGGAGATGAGTACTGTCGACGACCGTGTGGTGGCTCTAGATTTGGAGAGGAGGGAATGAAGGGAAGCCGCTGGCGGCGGTGGAGATCGTCAAGAGCTCACCGCGGTCGTCGACAAGAGCTCCGGTAGTGGCGGCAGTCGACAGGTTAGCTGAACGGAGACGAAGATTTCAAAGGTCTCGGTGACTCGGGAAGTCAGGAACTCAATTCCACGGATTCCCAGGGAACAAGCTCTGAAATGTGGGAAGCTAGCTTGTTTTATTTGTGTTCCAGTTCTCCTGGAAATAGGCTCAAATTCCAGTTCCAAAGGCATCCAAACAGTGGTGGGATTATAACAGATTCAATTCCAATTATCCGATCTAGGTCCAATTCCACCCACCAAATGGAGGTTTATACGAAAGAAGGTGCTTCTATGCATCAATATTTGAAAGTTGTACAATATTAAAATATTTTACAGTAGATTACATAGGTAGTAAGCAGTGGTAATAGGAATCAAATCTAACCATCCATTCTCAAGGGTATTTTAGACTTTTTCTATCTATTCATCAGGGGTATTTTAGATTTTTCCTAATTCATTTACAGTTTTGAATTCACCGAATACCTTTTGATCTTCAAAGACTTCTTATCCATTCATCCGTCATTCATCAGGATCACAGGACGTGCTTTACCGTAGAGGACAGATAGTATGCCGGAATTTTTTACCCTTTTACCTCTCTTTCAATTTTACTACCAATACTACAGGTGGTAGCTAGTATAACTAGATCTAAATTGATCTCAACCATTAGATTCAAAGGAATGCAAGGTAAATAGTAATTATTTATCGCTTCTCTTGCTTTAAGATTAATGCAACTTGTATCAGAAAAGTGATGTATAGAAGCACTGCTCTTGTATGAATTTATTCGATCCGCTCATTCGTCAATTGATCATTAATTGTTTGTTATCCTTGTACTCTGCTAGCAAGGGTTGTTCTTCGCTTCTATAGCTAATCTCTCCCGAGTATCAAAACATAGGTCTCTTTTGTTCACTCTCGCTACTTCACTCCTACCATTATTTCGTGCAATGATCTCTAGTCCACACTGCTTTGTGTTTGACCTACTAGTAGTTATGCTCTTCGACTAGCTATCTTATTCTCGTTGACAGCTGGCTGCACTCAATTTAGGGTTTGTTTGGATAGCCGTAGCTTTTCTGAAAAACTATCTTCTATCTTTGTGAGTTGAAAAGTAGATATAGTTTTTTTATGAGAGATTATTTGGCAAACAACTAATTTCTATTCACAATAAGCTGCAAAATCACATCTTATCCTGATTTTGGCTTTTACTAGTTACATATGGCTTCTATCTTATACCAAAAACAGCTTAAAAGCTTACTTGTTTGGAGAGCTTATCAATAATCAGTTCTATTTCGACTTAGGCCCAGTTATACATGTAATCCTGTGCACAGAACTTCTAAAAAATCAAAGTCATGGATGTACACGGTTCAGGAGGGACATATGTAATTTAAGTTTTTATTTACGATCTCGCAAATTAAATGCTCATTCTAAAAACTATGCTACTCTGGTGCATATAGCAACAGCGCAGCTGCAGAATGTATGCATGCAGCATCGATCAGCAGTGAACCATATATGCAAGCATGCAGCCAAGCTAGTTCTGTTGGTTCGGCTGTCGCATTCACCCCTGCAACTGCAAGAGAGGCGCTGTGGCTCACTTGGCACTTGAGCTCACAAGGCAGCGGCAGCAGGGAGACGACGACGTATGCGGCTTCTGTTCGCACGTGGAGGTTCGTAGGGCTAACCACCAAGCCAGAACAGGTAACCTGTGATCAGAGGTGTCCATTAGCGTTTTGTCCTGGATTAGCTAAGCTAGCTGCGGCGCGGCTGGATATATGTACGTACGCATGCATGCGTATCTGCCTCATCTCATGCCAAACCTTCAGCTTCACCTTGTGATCTCGAGGGACCGACACAATGGCAGCTTTGACAAAGACGGGAGACATGGTGTTTGCTTGCAATCATTCCTGAGATCTCGGGCATTATCAGACTGTTCTATTTCAATCCATGTCTTGCTGTTTTGGCAGCTAGGCTTGGCATGGCTGAGCCACACAATGACACAGCCATCTTTTGCATTTTGTTTTCGCTTTGGGCTTAACCGTACGCCGTAGCTGTAGGTTTTATGCCAGCTCAACCTAGCCCCCAGGGGAAGCAAGGAACCCAAGTGGTCCTTTGATTCTACTGTTTTATCTAGAGAAAAGGGGGAGGGGGATCTTTTCATTTTATAAGATCCATACTAATAACGAGACAACTCGGCTCGATCAAACTCGTTAACACAACGAGTCAGTTCGACTCAACGAGTTCAAAACTCAGCTCGACTCGACTCGTTAAAAACTCAAGTTGACTCCTTAAGCTCGTTTCAAATGTCAGCACCAGAGCATGCATTGGATGCATACTAGAAGCCAGAAATGGATGAAATGAGCCAAATAACTAAACTATTGTAGTTAAAACATCTATGTAATTCTCAAAATGAGTGAAACAAAGCAAAGCTTTAAGATATAAACACCACTGCTATCACTAAAAAATATATTCAATTAACAAGGCAACTAAGGAAGCAGATTGGATCCCACAAGACTATTGAGAACTTAACTGCTCTAACCAAAACAACAGAGGAACAGCAAGACTAAATATAGCATGTGGAGTGCCTGTCAAAAATCAGCACACATCCAAGTTTTGGTCCAAAATGAGCATCAGGCACCAACACATATCCAAGTGTCCAGCAAGGCAAGCATGAAACAAGAGCCATAATCAAGCATGAAGCATGAGGACTCAGGATGCGTGTCTGACAAAACAATGGATATGTGGATCTAGGTTATTACAATTGAGATGCAAAACATAGCCACAACAGTTTCTTTGCATGCTAACCACAACTGATATGGGAAGGTTTGCTTTCAGGCATATTATCATTCATATCGTACTCATCTTCCTTATATACATATTTAGCATTGTCCTACACATACAAAATAAAATAACACCTCTTAGTAATGTCAATCCATGGCAACAGTCAATTTGAAAAACATATTAATGTGCAGGTCCCCAAGTTCTGACTCCAGCAAACACGTCTTAGAAACTTTTTTGAACCACAAGTCTACAAAGGTAAAAAAAAAACCCTATGCATCGGGGATTCAATCTGTTCAGTGTTGGCTCTTCAGAAACTGCTTAACTTCTTTTCAGCTGGAAGGAATAGTTAACAAGGGGAATTTGATGTTGTAGTGTATGACTGCAACAATACAGAGGAAATTTTACGGCTGATAGGTGCTGCTGAGAGGGCAAGGTATAGGTTCTCCTTGCTTGGCCTTAACCTTAAATTCACTCACGACTCTAAATTTAATGTTGGTGCTACACAAAAGACAGATCTTACTTCAGGTATGTGAGGGACCTAGCAAATAATATTGACATAGGAAGACTGGCTTCTCCATCATTACTGAAACTAATATATGATGCTGCAAGGCCAAATGGTAGAACTAGTGAAGGAAGAATAAGTACAGAGATATGGAATTAAATCAAACAACTTCTTGAGGTAAACATTCTGATTTAAAATTGTTTTTTGTTACCCAGAGCATACATGTTCTAATATTAGCTAAATAAAAGGTAGACTTCTTGAGGTAAAAAACCTATACATCGGAATTGATAGTGGAAGAAAGCTGAACAAAACCTACAACACTAATTAGACTTGTTTCAAAAGGTTATTCATGTTGCCACTACATAAATCATCATGCACCTACAGCACGAAGTAATTCAAGACAAATTAAACCAACCATCCAAACTTACTTGAGTTCACTCTGGACAGAATCCTGGGCAACCGAAGGAAAAATGCAGCACAAAGGAAGAAACAACTATGATTCAATACAGATTGTAACAACCCAATATTTGCATTTCTTGGATTTATTATGCATTTTATAATTTTTTGAATTTTCAGGAATTTATTTAAATTATTTTGAATTTATTTGAATTAAGCCTTTTGTTAAAGTCTTTTTGAAAATCTGAAAATTTTAAATAAAGTTTTGTTAAAAATATTTTACTTGAGTTCCAAATGCCCTAAAATTTTTCTAGATTTTTTGGGTATTTTTGCTATTTATTTTGGCCTTGTTTATTTTCTAGAATTATTTTAATTAGAAAATATTTTAAAAACCCGTGCATAGTGCTGGGCCGAAACCCAACGGGCTCAGCCTGATTTCCTCACACCGCCAGCCCAAGCTAGCCCGCTTCGCAAAACCCTAGCCGCTCGACCGTTCGATTTTGATCGTGCGATTGAGACGCTGCCGCGTAGACGTGTGTTGCTAGCCGTAGGATCATCGTCATGTGGATGCCTGCGATGGAGCCACATCGTCTCTCTGAGTCACCGTTGAACTCTGCCGCTGCCACCGAATCCGTCGTGGAATCCGAGCTATTCACACCTCCCTAGGGCCCTATTTAAGCCGCCACCACCCGCATCGTGATCTTCACCCCGCGCCGCACCCGAAGCCCTAGAGAACGCTGCCCAAGACTCGTCCTAGCCGCCGCAAGAGCTCGTCAGAGTTTGTCGTAGTTGCGCAGTGGTTTTTTGCCATTTGCTCGTCGTCCGTTGGGTCTCCGTCGTCGCCAAGGCCATCTCCAAGTTCGCCGTCGTCGACTTCGTCGGACCCGAGTGAAAACGTCGTTGGAGAAGCCCCGCAACGCCATGCCGTATATCATCGTCTTCCCGTCCGGTGAGTCGTGCCATCACCATCGTCTTCGCAAACTCCCTCAACCGTCAAATCCAGGAGTAAGCCGTTGGATGCTCGCCGCGTGTCGCGCACCGGGCCAACCACATTACCGTTCCGTGTCACGTGTTGCTAGCCGTTCGATCTAACGTTCATGGCATAGATTGCGCCACGTGACCATGCTCGTAGTTCGTCGTGTGTGCTAGCCTCGCCGCTATCTTCGGGCGCCCAATCTGAAACAGGCGGGCGAGATCTAGCCGTGCGTCGTGCCAATCGCACTCCGCCGCGTGTTGGGAGGGTGAGCTGAAGCGTCGTGCGCCGGATCTATGGTGGACCAAAGCTGGTCGTGGACTGAGTCCATGCACCGGTGACACGTGTCGGGCTCTGGTTAGTCCGAGAGGATGCTGACATCATGCTGATGGAATAAACCTATTTTCCAGTATAGATTTAATTCGGAAATTAATTATTTAATATTTTCTTATTTTCTTATTTATTCAAATCTTTAGAAAGCCGGTTCTCCCACATAGGAACTCCGATTGAGGTGATTCCAATTTCTAAAAATTTGTAAAATTGAGATATATTTAATGGTTAATTTTATTTATTTATTGGAGTTAAGTTTTCTCTCTGTTTTTTGGTATTTATTGCTTTATTTATCGTTTCGCGTAGACGTCGAAGTACCCGAGGTGTTCGTGAGCGAGGAGCAAACTCAAGAGCAAGGTCCAGAGCAGGATCAAAAACTTTTTGAAGGCAAGCTGTGCTTTGATCATATTGAGCCCATGTTTTAAAAGTTATATTGTTTAAACTATTGCATGCTAATTCAATATATACTTGTTTCAATTAGTTTGGGATTATCTAATCAACCAATTTGAGTTATGTCAACATCAACCAATTTGAGTTATGTCAACCTTGTCATTTGTATGCCATGGTTTATTTGTCACCCTAGTATGGTTCTTTATTAATTGGTAACTATTAATTGCTAATGTAGGTTAGTTAGAACATGAATAGTTTGCTTAGCGATGCAACGTGTTATTGATATCATTTTATGTGAGCAAAATTAATCAAGCTTAATGGAATATAGAGCATGTTTATGAAAATGTATGTCAGGTGTTGTCACACAATGTTGTTGGTGGCACATGGTGCATGGTAATCAATCGAGGTGGTAAAATAATTTAGACTGAGGCAAGTGGCAAGAATTCTGATTTTATGGTGGGCCAATGTGGCATTTGGACGGTCGCATTGTTCACTACTATAGAATGGTACATCACTATCGTTTCATCTGTGTCGGTTCTTAAGTTTTTAGGAAGAAACGATTGTGATAGATGACTTAGGAGAGGCATTAATCATAATCACTATCGGTTCTCAGGTTAGAAGTGATAGTGATGTAGCACTGGGAACATTACAATCGGTTCTTATGCGAGAAGTGATAGTGATGTGCATCATCATCACTATCGGTTTTCATATAAAAAGCGATAGTGATGAGCACGTATACATCACTATCGATTCTTATTTAAGAAACGATAGTGATGATATCGCACATCACTATCGCTTCACACAAAAGAACCGATAGTGATGAGAACGCATACATCACTATCGGTTCTTATTTAGAAGCGATAGTGATGATAATGCACATCACTATCGCTCTCACAAAAGAACCGATAGTGATGAGAACATGCTCATCACTATCGGTTCTTTTGTGAGAAGCGATAGTGATGTGCAGATTATCATCACTACCGCTTCTTAAATAAGAACCGATAGTGATGTATACGTTCATCACTATCACTTCTTATGGAAACCGATTGTGATGACTATGATAATCACTATCGCTTGTCTTATAAGAACCGATCGTGATGTGCATGATCACATCACTATCGCTTTATATGAGAACCGATAGTGATGTACCTCGTTAGGTTATTTATACCACTGAGCTGAACTCTTCTCTGTTATTGTTCCGAGGAGGTTTCTCCGCCACCACCGGAAAAAATAGCTCATATTCTGTGGTTGGAAGCAATACTTGGGTGAGAAAATTTGAAATCCTCAAGGGTGGGTGTTAAGAGGGTAAATTTGAAGCCCTAACTTGAGGAGATTTCCCCTCATTTTGCATAATTTGTGGTTTTCTTCAAAATGTGAGCATTCCTTCAAACCCCTTTAATTTTGCACTATGTAATTTTGATATGTCGCAAGAAAGTTTAGATTGCTTTGGTATTGTGTATGTCCTATCAGATTTCACACCCTTTTATTTCACAAGCATGTATACATGTAGTTAATTATCTTAATTTGTAGTGCTTTGATGTTAATATGGAATTATTATTGCTGTCACCTAATGCATGCTAGAGTTTAGGGTGCGGAACCTACGTCTCCCGTTCGAGGATGCTTATTTATAAATATACCGAACGAAATGGCATATTTATAAGTTTAGCGATCTCGAATTGTCCACGTTCTTTGGATTAGTTCGAGGATATGTGCTTGGGCAAGTTCTCGATCGGCGGTGTTGTACAATCAGAGTAGAGATTTCGGTAGCGTCTCCCTGGTATTCTCCAGATACACACCCCTCTTGACCTGTTGTCGAGACGTGTATATGGAGAATAGCGGGGAGATGCTGCCGAAATTTTCTCTGGAGTTGTACAACGGCTTAGGAACTTGTCGGAACCACATATCCTCGAATGGGATTAGGACCAAACCTATTTAGAGATTGGGAGTTATCGTTGGTACCCTTGTTTTGTTTCGTTGTGGTCAAAAGATCTGTAGGCTACTGCACTATATAATTAGATTGTTTGATATCATTGTTGATGTTAAAAATGTATGTCTCCTATCTAGGGAATTGGAAGCTCTAAACCAGGGAAGAATCTAGGTATCGATTAGGAGAACACATTTTATATATCTTGCAGAACTTGCGTCCTCTATTTTGCAAAGGTAATATTAAATGAAATGATGTCTCAATATTTCAAATAGCTAGCTAGCTTCTTTGTCGCCCAGATTCTTCCTTAATTTATTGTGTGAATTTTAATTGCAGATGGACCGTAAGGAATGGATGTATGACAAAAGTCGTGTGAGTCTTTGAATTTGAGAGGGTGTTAAGGAGTTCAAAAAATTGCGAACAGACATGGTGAGGAGGGTGTAAACTTCATATATTGTCCTTGCATTGATTGCACCAATCTGAGAAGATTTAACAACTCACCAAATCGAGGACCACGATTCGACGTGGCCGTGAGGAATTACACGTCTTGGATCCATCACGGAGACAGTAGTACCCTTCCGGTATGCAACGAAGACACGGTGGAACCGGATGATGAGTTGCGACTGATATGTTTGAGGAGGAGAATTTGGAGCAAATGTTGCGGGATGTGGAGGGTAATTACACGGAAGAGAGTTTGAAAAGTTTAAAAGCTTGATGGAAGACGATGCCAAACCATTGTTCACAAAGTTGCAAAGCGAATACACCAAGTTGGGTTCGGTCCTTGCATTGTTCGAATTGAAGGCAAAACACCGTTGGATGATACAAGTTTTAATGCACTTCTAGTTCTTCTATCGGATCTACTTCCGGAGGGAAACGAGTTGCCAACAAGCATTTATGAAGCAAAGAAGCTACTATGTCCCATGGGAATGGAAATAGAAAGGATACATGCATGTCCGAATGATTGCATCTTGTACCGTAACGCACATCAGGAGCTGCACATGTGTCCAGTTTGTGGTGTGCCTCGGTACAAACAAAAGGAGAAGCGTAACGACAAGAAGCGTAAGAGCCGGGGCAACGAGGGTGAAGAGGTCACTAAAGGTGCACCGGCCAAGGTATTGTGGTACTTGCCCATCATTCCCCGTCTGGAGAGGTTGTTTGCAAATCCTAGAGAAGCAAAATTGTTGCGTTGGCATTATGAGTCTCGAAAGGAAGATGGCAAGCTGAGACACCCTGCCGATTCGGCTCAATGGAGAAACATTGATTGGAAACATGAGGAGTTTGGTGCCGAAATGAGGAACATAAGATTTGGATTGAGTACTGATGGAATGAATCCGTTTGGTAACATGAGCGATCGTCACAAAGACGTGGCGGTTTCATTGTGTATCTACAACCTCCCTCCTTGGTTGTGCATGAAGCGGAAGTATATCATGATGTCGTTGCTAATCTCGGGACCCAAACAGCCGGGAAATGATATTGATGTGTACCTCGCTCCATTGATCGAGGATTTGGTAAAATTGTGGAATGACGGGGTCATTGTGTGGGATGCATCTGAAGAGAGCATTTCACCCTACGGGCTATGGTATTTTGCACCATAAATGATTTCCGGCTCTTGGTAATTTGGCGGACTCTGATCGAAAGGAGCAAAAGCGTGTCCTATTTGTGAAGAGGAGACCGAGAGCCTATGGTCGCCGAATTCTAAGAAAGCTGTGTATATGGGTCACCGTAGGTTTCTACCTCGAAGTCATCGATACCGTAAGATGGATGACAAATTTGATGGGAAGAGGGAAGTCCGTTCGGCACCGCAGCCTATGAGTGGAAGGCAAGTATATTCACGTGTAGAGGATATCGATGTTCAGTACGGAAAGAGTCATAATCTGTTCGTTCTAGGACCATTTGGAAGAAGAGGTCAATATTTTGGGACTTACCGTACTGGAAGGAGTTAGATGTTCGGCATTGTATTGATGTCATGCACGTTGAGAAGAATGTCTGCGATAATTTGGTTGGTATCCTGCTGAACATACCTGGAAAGACAAAGGATGGTGTAAATGCTCGTCGCGACATGGCCTACATGGGAATCAGGCCTAGGCTTGCAGTGATAGAGGAGGATGGAAAATGTCCGTATATCCCCGCTGCATGCTACACCCTGTCCAAGAAGGAGAAAGAGGACCTTTGCAAATGTCTCCATGGTATTAAAGTTCCATCTGGCTACTCCGCGAACATTAAGAAGCTTGTGTCCATGGATGATTTGAAGTTGTTGGGCATGAAGTCCCACGACTGCCATGTCTTGATGACCCAAATGCTCCCAGTTGCAATCCGAAATATTCTGCCAGAGGATGTCAGGTTGGCAATCACGAAGCTGTGTTATTTCTTCAACGCGATCTCCTGCAAAGTTATTGACCCCGATATGCTAGACAACTTACAGAGTGAGGTGGTGCAGACTCTGTGTTAGCTTGAGATGCATTTCCCACCATCGTTCTTCGATGTAATGGTCCACCTTGTGGTTCACCTAGTCAGAGAGATTAAGATATGTGGACCCGTTTTCCTACGTTACATGTATCCGTTCGAGAGGTACATGGGTATATTAAAGTCCTACGTGAGGAATCGGTCGAAGCCTGAGGGTAGTATTGTTGAAGGTTATGGGACTGAAGAGGTTATTGAGTTCTGTGTGGACTACCTAGGTAAAAGACAAGCAATCGGTGTTCCTATATCTCGTCACGAGGGCAGACTTGCTGGTAAAGGAACCGTTGGGTCCAAACTAATGAGTCCGAGGTTTGATATGTATTACAAAGCGCATTTGACAGTCTTGCAGAACAACGCAGAAGTTCGTCCATACATCGAGTAGCATAAGTTGATATTACGGGAAGAGAATCCACAAATGGATGAGCTTTCCATCGCACAAGAACACAATGATCGATTCCTCACATGGTTCAAAGAAAAAGCGGAGGTCTCCTTTAGTGAGAATGTAAAATGGTTGGCTGACGGACCAAGATTTAATGTACAGACATGGCAGGGGTACGATATTAATGGTTACACCTTTTACACTGAGAGTCAAGATGCCAAAAGTACTGTCCAAAACAGTGGTGTGTGCATAAATGCTTTCTCTGACTATCATCACTCAAAAGAGTCTCCCCACCACAATGAACTCCTACTATGGGTTGATCAAGAAATTTGGGAGCTCGATTACGGAATATACCAAGTTCCATTGTTCCGATGTAAGTGGGTAGGACTTCCACATGGAGTGAAGGTCGACAAGAGAGGCTTTACTATTGTGGATCTCAGAGACTTGCCTACAAAGATGACCTGCTCGTCCTTGCGAAGCAAACAACTCAAGTCTTCTACGTGCGTGATCCGCCAATCCGAGGTTGCACGTCGTTCTTCATGGCAAGAGACGGATTGTAGGAGTTGAAGATGTTGTAGATGAAGAAGAGTATAACCAATTCGATGAGATACCTTCATTTGCAGATGGGGCTGTCTTAGCGGGATGATGACACACATGGAGCCAATTACATGCGAGTAGATCATCATGAAGGATGATGATTGTAAATAAATGGACTCATTGTAATGTTTGTTGTAAAAGTCCAAGGTGAATTGCTGTTGGAGGCTTTGATGGAAATGCAATTTCTCTTTATGCCTGCACTTTGTGCCATATGTTGTGAAAGAAAATTCCATTTGACAACATTATTGATGGGAAAGCTTGTAAATAGTGGAAAGTTGATTTATGGAAATTTTCATACAATTCTGGATTAATTTGAAAAAGTTTTGACTTTTCTACGCTTTATGCACAAATCATGTCTACGAAATGAATTTGGGCATATTTCTTGAATGAGTACACTTTTTCCAAAAATTATTTTATAAAAGTTTTGCAATATCCACAAATATGTTCTGCAAAATTTGTAATAATTTCAACAAAATATGAAAAAGTTATGATATTTTCTCTCTTTGATGAAAGGCTAAAAATTCGTAACTTGCGGACTGTGATAAAGATATTGAGGCACATCAGTGTCGGTTTTCTTTAAAAAGTGATAGAGATATTGATACACATACGTGTCGGTTTTATTTTAAAAAGTGATACTGATTAGACACATCGATGTCGGTTTTTTAAAAACGATACGGATATATGACTTTATCGTTGTCGGTTTTATTTATAAAAGTGATACGGATATTGAGACACATCGATGTCGGTTTTCTACAAAAAGCGATCTGAATCGATAAATATCTGTGTCGGTTTTAGTTTAAAATGCGTCACGGATTATACACATCCGTGTCGGTTTTTCTTAAAAACGATACGGATATTGTGACTAATCGTCGGTTTTACAAGAAGCGTCATCGATGAATGAAATCCCCATTTTATTCCCGCGAGCACACTATTCGCAGCGTAGACATTGCTCTCATTAGCCCTAGCTTGCTCCCAAGTCGACGCGATTCCCCGGAGGAGGTCCGCGCCGTCCCGACACCACGAACCGCCTAACGCCCGACCCCCGCCCCCGCCCGCCCGCTTCGCCGTCCGCCCCGCCGCCGCCCGCCGCCACCGCCCGCGACGCCGCCGCCCGCGCGACGCCCACCGCCTCGCCCGACGCCACTGGCCCCCGCCGCCACGCCTGACGCCCACCAGGCCGCATCATCAAGGTCGTCAAGAACTTCCAGAAGGTCGACGACCCCTCCAAGGTATGTTAGGATCAATTCAAGAATCGAGACGCGAAGTTCACCATTTTATCTAGCATTTCGTGGTTTTTTTTTGGGTGAGGACTGAGGAATTAGCATTTTTTTGGGTGAGGACTGAGGAATTACCTCATCTGTGTGTGTTTTTGTATATGAAGGCAAATCAAGTGAGCACTTATGTGATGCCTTGGTGCACAGTGCATCAGGAACCCCAGAGATGACTTGTGAAGAGCAGAAGATCATTGGGAAATACTGTTCTCTTGCAATCAATTCTCAGATAAGCGAAGCTCGCTCAAGTTGGTTGGTTGATGTTGTGGCCATTGGCTCAATGTTGGTTCCAATTAATTTCTCCGCTAACATATCCAAAAGCATTTCTTTTTCAGATGGAATCAAGGTATTACTCGTGGATAAGGAGGGTTTGTTTTTGGCTTCTGACTTGCTAGGTTCTTGACAACCTTGGAAGTAAACGATTTACAGCTTAATAGGGCAACTAGAGAACAATTTAGTGATTTACTTACGATTTTAGTTTCAACAGGGAGGGTTCAGATTTTACAGAATCGTTTTTGACATTTGATTTCCCTAGTATCTGAAAAGGAAATACAAGATGCTAAACCTTTTGATAAGGTGGATACCCAAATTCTAAGTCGCTTGATCTTGCTCTTTTGCTGGTATTTGGTTTGTAGGAAAGGCATGCTGTTATCATGGGTTGCTTTAAAAAAAAGAGCATTGCAATTTTTAGAATTTCAAATCGATGGTAACCCAGTCAATTCCTTGTTTTCTTGATTTCAAATATCTAGTATATGTATCTTGATTCTTGAGCTCTAGCATATGTACCCTGATTCTTGTGCTATTGGATTAAAACAACTCAGCAATATGTTCCCATGCATCATGGAGCTGTTGGTGTGATCTTGGATTACAACATTGTGTTTGGTGGTGCATTTGCTAAAAGATTAGGTTTACATGCTGTCCATGGTTTCTAGGAACCCTAATAAGATAGTGTCAACCACCTGAACACGCGTTCTTGTTCATTTTGTTGCTCTGGTTTTTCTTCGATCGAACCACCGTTCATCAATGAGAAAAGAACGCGCTATCTGGCTGGTTGTGTTTATGTATGTATTCTCTGCGTGTATCTAACCTTGTACTTGATATGGTCGCGCTTGATGATTCGCTAATACCTGTTACTAGACTAACTCTAACCTGCTGACTTTGTGTGTTGCAGAGCTGGTTCCTCTGGTTGCTGTTACTACCGGACAATCCATAGCCTCCCATAAACCATCACCCATCTGCTACCAACTACTCGCAAGGTACCAAGTACTAACTACCAAACCTCGTTTTCATTAGCACACAAAATCAGAATAAGAGAGCTTGATAAGTAAATGTTTGATAAGTAAGACATGGATATATGTTCCAGAATGCTTAAATTACCATGTTCACTTTACATCTACTTGCTTGTGATTATTTTGCAAACATTTCTTATTTCAAATTTCGTAATGAATGCTTTCGTCATCTACTGCAATTACAGTAATTAATTTTTACCTACATGTTACTATAATATGATCTACGTTAGAGTTAAAAATGCGTAACCTACGTCTCCCATTCGAGAGTGCTTGTTTATGAATATGTCATTTCGTCACATTCATAAGCAAGCAGTCTCGAATTGTCCCGGTTTTTTGGACAGTTCGAGGATATGTGGTTCGGGCAAGTTCCTGAGCTGTTGTACAACTGCAGAGTAGATTTCGGTAGCATCTCCCTATGGTGTTCTCCGGGTATACACCCCTCTTGACCTGTTGTCGAGACGTGTACCTGGAGAACAGCGGGGAGATGCTGCCGAAATTTTCTCTGGAGTTGTACAACGGCTTAGGAACTTGCTCGAACCACATATCCTCGAATGGGATTAGGACCAAACCTATTTAGAGAGTAGGGGTTATCGTTGGTACGTATTTAGGTGGTCAACAGATAAACTTATTGCTTTACATGATTTATTGTCAAGTTCACAAAATAGGTACGAATTGCTTTCTCTCATGTCAAATATATGACCTTACCAGATAAGAAAACTCAAAATGTCACAATTAGAGAGCATCGGCTCCTCGCCAGACAGAGTAGAAGGTGCTCCCGAGGGGCCGAGCCAAGTTCCAAATGTTGAGAGGCCGAGTAAGGTGAGGAAGGCCCGAGGACCGAACAAAGGGGCCACAGGGAGAACACCGCAGTTCTTCACTTCAATGCCACGAAGTGCGCACAGCCCTCCCAAGTACAAGGGGCGATACTGCTCATTCCTCGGTCAATTGGTGAGGAGAGAGTGCCCATAACGATTAAGGATTGGAGGAAGGAAGTCACACTGAGCGTAAGAATCGACTGTGGGATGAGGTTAAGGGCAAGTGGATTATAGAGGAGGAAGATGAACGCAACGCGAGACGGTACGCCTTGAAGAGGATGGGTGTGGCCTTGAGGCACTTCAGGGTCCTCATGCACAGTGAGTACGTACTGAAAGGTTGTACACCATTCGAGAGGTATCCGTTCGTTACTACAGATGTTTGGGTGGAGTTCACGACGACGAAGGGTACGCCCGAGGCAGAGCAGCTAAGAGAGAGGAATACCGCTATCCAGAGGCACAACACGCACTGCACCACCTCGATGCAGCGGCTATGAGGGGAAAAAGGCAGAGTGGGCGCGACTAGCCGAGGAGTGCGCGAACTCCGGGACGACGATGCCTTACTCCCACATATGTGAAGAACGGGCACGCAACTGGGTATTAGCGAGGACAAAGAAAACCCCTGACGGGCAGCTTGTAGTCGCAAACCCCGCTACTGCGCACGTCGTCTCTGCCATCGTAAGACATCTGACTTAGTACATTGCATTTGATCTAGCTTGTTGTATTTCGATCTAATTCGCATCGCTTATTACGGGAGGAGGTAAGCCGGCGGAAAGAGCAGGGACCTTCGAGCCAAGGGTCGAAGGATATCATGTCGTCGCGATCGGAAGCCCGATCATAAGGGCAGGGTGCTCGCGCAGGTCGGGCATACGAAGAAGTCCTACTTCCAAGATGACGCTCGAGTGCTAGATCAAGATCATGGGAGGCACGCGCGAGCGCCACAAGGAGACGCCAGGAGCGGTGAGGAGGAGATCAAGGATGAGATGAGGGGAGATGATGGCACGTGAAGATGAGATAAGGGCTGAGATGATGGCACGTGAGGAGCGCCGAGGGTGAGATGATGGCGATGATCTCCCGCAGTCGAGCGTAATCCTCACCTCTTGTAGAGAAGCTCGTGCCTCGACCTAGCATTTGTGGTTCCAAAATGATAAGGCCGATCCCCATCCAAGGTAATAATTAATTTTTCCTAACTTAAAGCTACAAGTGTAACTCCCACAATGTTTCTCCTCAAGTTGCGTACATCTTGCGTGCCCTCGCTAAGTGCCACCACCACCCGACGGAGGACGGATTTCTGTCGAGGTCGCACGCTGGGTTGCATTTCCATGCAAGGAGACCGACACTTTGTGCATGGTCACCTTTGGGAAGGGCTACATGAGGGTGCGGTGGACTACGCCCACGAACACTTCTTATCACATGTGCTCGAGTTCCCCCAACGAAGATATCAAGACTCTCGGGCAAGCACGCATGTCATTCATCAAGTGGCCCACGACGGGTGTCGTCTTGGTCAAGGTAAAAATTCCGCGCCTTCTCGACCATTCCAAAGAGTAATCGCAATAAGTTAAATATACGCGTGCTTTGCGTGTTCCTACCGTACCTATACTTGCTCCTGCGCCGCTCGCTCCCACCACCGTGATGAGTCCTACAGAGTGCAGAGCTCATGTGTAAAAGGACAAGCACGACACCAACAGTAACCACACGAGGCCTCCGAGACTCCTTCCGCCAAGAAGGCAAAGGCGATAAAAGCCACAAAGCCCCTTGAGGTACTTGAAAAGCCCACTACCCTCACCTCAAGACTCCTTCACCCAGAAAGGAAAGTCAACACAGCCACGAGACATCCCTTACGATTTTAAGGCCTACGACATGGAAAGCCTCGCTTGCATCCGACGAACTAAATGATCTAGGCGGTGGACTCGCATGCTCCATGGATGGTACATTGATAAGGTGAATGAGGAAGAGCGTCGAGTTGACTTCAATGTGATGTATAAAGGGTACATTTCCACCGTGACGAGAATGGGATATTCCCGCCGCTTTGAGGATCTGCTTCGTGTGTACCAATTAATGGCCGTCGATATTTCTACTTTACGATCCCGACGCCGTGAGTATCGCACCATACATCATGAGTCGACGACTTTCATAGGATTTTGCATTATGTTTTCTAATATTAACACGAGTTGCAGGGCAATGAGACAACGAGCCGTGACGAATCAAAACCAAGTTGGGTTCGTCGACCCCGAGCTTGTGTCTGCGACCACGGCTAGGCTACATCTGATGTTTGTTGCTGGCTACGTCAAGGGGGTATTGCATACTGAGTCGACGAAGGACTTCGTTGTAATACCGTACCACGAAGAGTAAGTAGTACAAACCCTTCAATTACTTGTACGCACTTAATCCGTATGCGAACTTATTTCCTTGCACTACATTCCATTTAATAAGCAACCATTGGGTTCTACTCGTCCTCGTTCTGAGTGAAAACATAGTCTACATTTTTAACTCAATCAAGAAGAGACCGATGGCCTACGCGATCAAGTGTCCTTTGCAGAAGTAAGTACATTACCGTAACCTAATACTTTCGAATTTAACTATATTTTTTACTCAATGGCATCTCTCCAATATATGTAGGGGTTTTTGGACTATGTCGATGAAGGAGGGTCACACGATAACAAAAAGGGCAAGACTGGAGTATAAGAAATTACAGTACAAGTGCCTAGCACATATACGATTAATTTTTTCGACATCTAATCTTCGTGTGTTAATTTCTTTCTCTCTTCACAGTGTCATCAACAGGCGTGATGACTGTATGGCTTCTATGTCATGCAACACATGTTGGTTGTGGTCATGGCTCACACCTTTTTCCTAAGGTATATGTACATGCATACTTAGCCTTTCACATACAAATTTCAAACTTAAATTCACGCACTCATTTATGTTTTTGTAAGATCAATATCCCCGTAAGAGCTTAGACAGGAAAGCACTCAACAATTTACGAGACCACTTATGCCAATGGTACTGGTTAGAAGTTATATCGGAGGACGGTAGGTTTAGAGATCCTGAAGCGTCCTACTAGTCCATATGGAAACAATATTAATTGTATATGTCAATGTGATATATATGCACGTGTACTGATTGTTAAGCATGTTTGTGTTTGTATGTTGTGAACGAATGGGCTATATGTATTGCAATTTACGATTCGTGTTCGTGAATGTGATATGTGCATTACGTGTTATGTATTGTCAATGTGATATATATATGCCCAATGTTAATATGTGTTATTTTGGATAATATGCAAAATTGAAACACCCCGTGAGGGTCATCAGAATCGGTTTTTTGAATAAAGCGATTGTGATGATCCTACCATTAGAATCGGTTCTTTTATGGAAGCGATAGTGATAACCATACCATTACAATCGGTTCTTGGAATAAAGCGATTCTGATGAGGTGTCATCAGAATCGGTTCTTTAAAGGAAGCGATTCTGATGACCCCCTCATTAGAATCGGTTCTTTTTTGGAACCGATTCGGTTCCAAAAAAGAACCGATTCTAATGAGGGGGTCATCAGAATCGCTTCCTTTAAAGAACCGATTCTGATGACACCTCATCAGAATAACTTCCTTTAAAGAACCGATTTTGATGACCATTTATCAGAATCGGTTATTAGAAAAAACCGATTGTGATAATGTGTTCATCAGAATCGGTTTGATCTAAGAACCGATTCTAATGAGGCTTTATCACAATCGGGGCAAAACCGATTGTGATAACTCCACCTCATCAGTATCCAAAGACTTCGTATCGCCACTTGAACCGACTGTAATGACAAAAAAGAACCGATTCTGATGTACAATTCTGTAGTAGTGGTTATTTTTGATAAATGAAGGTTGACAGTATGGATAATGGTTATTGTGAATTTTTGGTAAATCTTATATTGGTCAATTAAGGACTTAACCTTGCAAGCATTTGAACCAAGTCAATCATACAACCACATGTCTGGTATGAGACAGACCTAGCTGATTAATTTGTAACATCCAGATTTTGGTACTGTTATGGTGGTGTGGGTTTCGGGTGCACGGGTAGACTCACATGGCGCAAGAGGGGGCCCTGATAGTGGTAACCTGTCCCTTCAGTGTTGAAACCTCAGTGGGCAGTACTGGGTTTAGATAGAGCATTTAAAGGCTTTGCTGTGATCACTCACCTTTGTGGTGTCATGATTATATCTTGTAGGTAAAGTGTATAACCTCTGCAAAATGTTAAACCTATTCAAATTGCCGTGCTCGTGGCATTGAGTAATGCTCGGGGATTACAGTCAAGAGTTAGATTTTAATAAAATGACCTTGAGAATAGAGGCAGTATGCCTATGGAAGTATGGAAATTAACTTAAGGTCGTGAGTCAGTTTATTTAGGAAATAACTGAGAAATGTATTACTGTTATTATTTATTTTACTATCATTTCAATTTATTTATATTATTCTTTTATAATGCTCCTTTATTGCAAAATAATCAATTCAACCATTCATTTGGAATAAGCCATACATATAGTATAATAGACTTGCATTCTGTGCACAACTTATCGAGTGCTTTATGTACTCACCTCTTGCAAGAACAAATCATCAGTTAGAGAGGAGTCTACATCTGCTTACGAGGAGGAGTTCCAGGAGGAGACGATCAACTAGGGTGCGAATCTTGTCAGTTGCCTGTGGAAAATTGAAGGGTTGCTACGAATAATTTATTTTTGCTGATGTTTTATTTATTTCTTAGTCCTAGCCCTGTGTGGTGTATTAATGTAAGGTTGACCTTAAGGTCATTCAACAGTTATGTTTAAATAGATGAAGTTTTTATTTATGTTTTCGTTGTGTATAATTGTGATATTCATCTATGTTGAGACTGTGTGCACTAGCGTGATTCTGGACTAGTGCAGAATACAAAGAGGATCCAGATTTGTATATTCGGATCCCAACACAGATCCAGTTCATACAAGATATGCATGTATGAAGTATGATTGCTACTACACATGTCATATATTTCTTTGCATTCCAGGGCAACTAAAGAAAAGATGGCTCAAGATCCTTAGATGCCTTCTAAATATTTGATGGAATATATAAAGAAGAGCAGATGCCTTTCTCAAAGAAAGTTAAGGAAATATAACCATGTCACCAAAAATGAAACAATGTATACCTAAATGTCAATTCTCATCTCAGATCTTGATCTTATGACCATCTCAATAATGTCAACATGTTAACAGCTAGTAGGACTCCATAGATGAAGGTAGTCTCCATCATTGTTCAGCAGAAATTTCATTTAAGCTAATAATTATTTGGATAGTTTTATTCTAAAACAATTATTTTGAGTGAACATATAAGAGATGCTAGAAGCAAAAGGGTCTGCTTTATTTCAAACAAAACTTCTTGTAGTGTAACTAGAGCAAGATAGTCTATATCAGCTATAGAGCTTCCAATGTTACTGCAAAATGACAAAACATAAGTAACATAGCCACAGTGTAGCTTCTAAAGTGCAATGTATTAGCTAGGAACTAAAGTTCATCAATGGTAACCTTTTTTAATAGTAAAATATGTGAAGTACACATGAAACAAAGGCAATTTTGCAATTTCATTTAACAAAGTTGAAGTCACTGGATTGAGACATACCTGTGCCTTGCATTCTCTTGGCGGACTAGCTGCTTTCCACCATGCTGTCAGGAAATGGTACCAATTCAATGCCATCTTCATCATCATCTTCCTGCAAATAAAAATGGTATTTAAGTTAGATACAATATTTACCAAAACTATATGAAAGACTGAAAGAGGACACCTATACTGCTATCATTAGAGGTTTATTGTTATTTTTTTATCCTCGTATGAAGCTAGAAGCACACACTAATGCCTCAACCATTGATGTGCATAGAGCACTACGATAATCATCAAGAACTCTACCTCCAGTATTGAAAGTTGACTATGACGAGACGTTGGTAGCATGTATAGTCAAGAATTTCCTTACCATCTTTGTCACAATAGGGAACCTAGGAACATTCAACCTCCACCAATCAAGTAATACAAACTTTGAGTCCTCTGGAGGATGGTTTGGTTTATCTAAATAGATGAGCAATTCTGATTTAGATGGCTCCGTAGCTGTCTCTCATAGAAAGGATTGAAACCCACTTGTCACTGTGGCTACTGAGGTCCTTGTTTGTAGATCTCTAGACGACTCGACCCTACTGTTGGCAGCCTTGCTGTGGCGATGTTCAGCCTCATAAATATCATACAACTCATATCTGACATCATTTTCCTCACTAAGGGCCTTGCTTTCACTAAACATCATTTTAAAAAAGTAACCAACAAATCTCATCTTAAACCTAGGATCAAGAATAGTATCAATAACCATAACATTGTTCTTTTCCTTCCAATATTTATCAAACTTGTCTAAGGTTGCTTGTCCCATCTTGTTCATATCTTCCCCAGAATTACATGCAACTACCAATGCAATCTTAACATTCACTATGTAAGGATGGAAAATGCCATCAAGATTTGCTGAATTTTGCTATATAATGTCCAGTCTTGATGGGAAAGCTCCCACTTGTAATTCATATCAATATCACTATATTCAGTGAAAGCAATCCTATAGGGAATGCAAGCATCAAACATTTTATATGTTGATCAACTCCACCTTATCGACACATCTAAACACAACCCTGCTCCAATTGTTAACAAACTTCAAGGAATTTTTACATGCGGGATGGAGACTTTTTAAGGTACTTCACAGTTTCTCTAGGCTTGGCTATCAATGGCTGCAATGGTTGAAGGCCATCATTCACTACTATGTGAGCACAGTAGCGGACATGAAAATAATTAGGAATGAAGCCTGATGCTTTCCTAGCAATTAACTTGGCCATCAAAGTCCTAGCAGCAACATCATTGGAGACAGCATTATCAAGAGTGATTGTTATGATCTTGTCTTCTATTTTCCATTCAACTATACATTCAAACACTGCCTGAGCTATAATGTTCCCTGTGTGTGGTGGATCTAACTCAATAAAGTTCAAAACACGGTATTGCATAACCCAATCAGAATCTATGTAGTGCGCGACCAAAGCCATGTAGCAAAGATTTTGTTTCAATGTCTATAAATCACACGTCAAACTAATACTCTCAACATCCTTAAGACTCTTTGTAAGGAGTTCTTTTTCATATTCATAAACATTTATGCATTCACTTCGTATGGTCTTCCTACCAATAAACTTGTATGATGCATTTATATATCTCATCAAGACATTAAACCATGTGTGCTCTACCATCCTAAAAGTATATTCATGCACAATTATCATCTTAGCAATGAGCCTACGGGCTTACTCATGATCATATTCGGTAGGAACAATTGTAAGAGATAAACCTGGCATGTCGGGATTATAGTTTAGTGTACCTTGAACTAGCTGCCTTCCCTTCAAGTTCATATAGGATGTACACTTTGGCAAATGCCTATTCAAACTAGAAGTTTGTCCCCCTTGAATGTAAGCAAACAGAGCACCACAATATCTACACTTGGCCTTCTCAATGGTCTTCCCTGTCTCCCTCTTCGAAACAACTTGGACCACATTAAAATGCTTCCAACAATCTGCACGCTTTTCTCTCCCTTTCTTCGCACCCTTGGGAGATAATTGAATGATTGTCTTCCTTTTGCCTCTTCTATTTGGCTTGGAAGACCCAGAGTCAGAGCACTCACCACCATCAAACACCTCATGTTGCTCTCATGGGAAGGTTCACTCTCAGACATAACACGTACTCATCTTCCTTATATACATATTCCTCATTGTCCTATATATATAAAAAATAAAATAGCAATATATTATCATTTAGACTGTTCGCAATTATACAATTCATCGTGTACAAAGTGTATAATGCACATGTAGCATCACTTTCCAATAGACAAATAACAAAGGGGCTAGTAGTACAGTATCTGATCCCTGACTAGTACTTAAATAGATTTTGCTCAAATTAATCAACCCTTGTGAACATTGCATGAACCCATCTATTTCTTTTTAAAAAATTAATTATGACAAATCTAAACCGAATATTATAGCACTCATGTAGGCCATGCATGCACAGTCCTGATTTGCATGAGGCCATGCCTGTATGCATGTATAAATGCAGCATCTGTGCTCATCTCATATTCTCATCTCATCAGGAAAATGGCCATTACTACTAGCACTGCTCACGTTTCAATTCTCACATTTGAACATATGTTTTTTTCCAGGAAGGCACATCGACCAGTTTATCTGGTGCTTAGATGTAAGAGCTTACTAAATTGAAGCAAAATCCTGTTGATTGCTTAAAACTATTCTGGCCATCAAACGAATGAGGTAACCAATTTTTTTACCAGCCAATGTTTTATTTCCTTATCATGAAGAGACATACATATGCTACCCAATTTAAAGTTGCCTATAAGCAATTTTGGTATCAAATGAGCTCCCAAAGTTCCTTGGGGATTGGATATGATCTAACAAATAAAATCAAGACACTAGCATAATGTAATTTAGTGCACAAGCAGCCAACACATTTGTAGCTACAATATCCATACTATCAGATCATATTCCATACTATCAATTCATACTTCATACTATCAGTTCATACTCCATACTCCATACTCACTGATGCGGGCGCAAATGAGGAAGCAGGGGGAAGAAGTAGTGGACCAGATTGTGGAGGCTTTCCATGGTTCACTGCCGCTGTCGATGTGGAGTGTGAAGAAGAATCAAAGCCAGGAGACCACCTTAGCCTCACTGCCTTGTTCTTTGACTCCATGCTCCTCAGATGATTTTCCAAGCACGACCGATAGGAGAGAGCAGAGCGGGGGTGGAGCTCAGAGGGGAGCCATCGAGGTGACAGCCAGGCGGGTGGAGGGCTGGATCTAGAGGGCCGACAGTGGAGGAATGGATCTAGAGGGCCGACGGTGGAGGACTATCTGGCGATGGAGCTTGTAAGTGGCGGCCAGGCGAGTGGAGGGCCAGAGGGGAGGATCTCAGAGTGAAGGTGTGTAATGACCCCCATTTTCACATAAATGCAAAAATGGAAATCTCATGTGCAAACAGTACTAGTCCCATGATCAGTAGCTAGTACGCACATTTACAACAATTGGAATCACAACCATACATTATATTATTAAAGCGGAAGCTAATTTACACAATAATCTTACAATTCAGAGTTTATAGCAGCAAAGAAGCAAAGTCTTGTAGTGTGGCCATCCAATCCCTCAGGCAACTGACAAGGCATAATCCCTAGAAATTCATCGTCAATATCTCGAATCCTGCGACAATTATTTTTCATCGAGCTAATCTGATTCTTCACCTAAAAATAACAATTAAGCAAGGGTGAGTACTTTCGTACTCCGCAAGACTTTTGCAAAGCCTATGATATATGCAAGCCATTTCAAAGGAAAGGCTAGTATGGTTAGTTTGCATAAAGCTGATTTGAAATATAAATACAGAATAGTAGATTGCAAAACGGAATTTAAGTAAAAGCAATTTAATACTGAAAGTAACAGAATGTAAACATAAATAAATCTCATGTACCTGGGTATCCTGACCATATCCACAAAACCAGTTCTACTGACACCCAGTAGAATTCACCAACACACGGTAGAAACCGCATTTTATGAAAATAACAAAACTGCTAACTATGTGATGACTTTACCAAGTTCCCATAACCGCGGGTACGGCTAATCGATTAGTTTTACACTCTGCAGAGGTGTACATCTTTACCCACAAGTCATGACCTTTTCCTTTTGCCGCATAGTTCACGCACCTTTGGCGTAGTGGCCAGAATATTCATGACGAAAACCTTTACATTACCTAGATTAACTTTGCACCAGCTCCGGGACGTAAAACCCATACTATGGCAGAAGAACTCAGAGCATAGAAATGATGGAACTTCCCAGTACGGCGACACCGTGTATCGGTAAACGCTTGATCCATGATCACCTCGGTGTGGACGCCCTTCGAGCAATTCATAAGAAATAGCTCGATCGCTCCGACCTTCCAATGTGCAAAGTTAAACTAGATAACTTAATTGGTTTAAGGCTGTCCCATACCAGCACCTGTGGTTGTACGGTAATTCTTGGCCTGAAAACAACCCATAGTTCGGTCCTTAATCCGACACGGGCAATAATCTCCACCCTACACTACGTGCAAAGACATGCACTCCCGGCTATTGCCAATAATTGCCCGCATCTAAACCATAGTTTTATTTTTATTTTCCAACCAAAACACCAACCATAAAAATGGTCATACCCATTAAAAGTCATATCCAACATTTTTAATCATGTCAAAGTTTTATGTTTCTTTAAGCATGGCTAAGCATGTCACTAAATGTGAATAACTCAAATTGACATCATGTACTGTCTATGCTATTCTAGGGTTATCAAGGTTCACAATTTTTTACTTATCAAGGAAGTTCTATAAGTCTACTGGTACAACTACCATTACTCGAAATATAGCAGACTTTAATAAAATAAAGTATGAAGTAAAACATTTAATGAAAACATTTATAAAACTGGGTTCAATATGATCAAAGGGGTGCTTGCCTTGCTTATTTATTGCTTACGACGAAGACGAAGCCACGGCTGATGGAGGCAACGACGGAGGAAAGGAGTCGGATTCTACACGTCGTTCAATCGGAAATATGGCAAATATCCAACTTTAATAAGGGCAAAAAGAAAACAGATAGAAAACCAAATAAAGATTCATTAAAGAAAACAGGAATGTTTTAGGTTACGATTGAATGATTTCAAGATATTGTGATTTAGATAATTATACAAACATATTGTTAATGTCTTATGATAAAGAAAGCATGGTTTCTTTGATAGATTATCTATTCTTGATTTACTTAATTCAAGAGGCTAAAATTATAAATTCTTGCATTTATAACTTGAATTATAGATGCTAAAATTATTTGGATTAATAGAATTAACATATTAGACAATTGAGCTGGAAACTATAAATGAATAACACTTAATCCTTTTCAATTGATTTTGCATAAGAAGCGACTTTGAATTTATTAGATCCATTAACAAAGTTATTGGATTTATTCCTGGTTCTTAAGAAGGTTCTGGTGATACAAATTACATATTTGTTTATTATTTCAAAGTTCGCCTATTCATATGATTGAGTTCATAAAACATAATACTTAGGGTTACTTGGCGATTAGGACTTATTTAATTTATTTGCAAAACATGATGAAATAAGATTATTTCTTCAGAATATTATAGTCTAATACTTTAAAGAACATTTCCAAGTTAATTTCATACTTTTTAGGTTACCAGGACTTGGTTTTATCAAATTTGAATTTAGTTTGCGAAAGATACACTATTTGGTTAAGTATTGATTATGACTTTATTGCAATGATTCTTGCTAAATAAAATAGTTTGATTATATTAGATGTTTGGAAATTTAGTTCTTTATTATGATCATACCTTTCATTATCTCTCTATGTATACATTTTCCCATATACACAAGGCCTATGCTCTTAATGTAATTCAAACTTATGCATATATGATATTTTATTTCAAACATTTAAATGGTGATAAATTACTCATTCTTGTCTTTGTGAATTCATTAGATACTTTGCATATACCTCTATTTATCGCTACGGATTATTGTATGCACTTATTCATATATATACCCTTTTCCATTTGAATAGCTTACTATTTATAAAACAAGTCTAAATCAAGTTCATACCTTAATTATTTTAGCATCATAAGGTAGCCTACTGATATTTAATGATTTAGAAATCAATTTGACTTACTTTAGATTCCTTTTGCACCAACTATGCGTTTTTGAATATTTATAGTATTGAAATCAATCTTTAATGGAAAATGATTCAAACAAAGTTAGAATCTAAATATTTTTATACATTTGAGTTGCTGGTAACATATGGAATCCATTAAAATTGGTTTCATTCAATTCTAAGTTCTTTTGCAACATTTTTATATTTGGCACATCTCTAGGCCTTCTATTCAAATTTGAATTTCAAATTTACCTAGAGATTATTTTCAAAATATTATTGCATATTCTGAAGGTACTGAATTTATCATGAATTTATAAATTTATTTCATTTCATTTGGATTGATATTTCAAAAGATATGAACAAAAGAATGTATTCGGTTTAAGAAAATTCAGAAAATAGAAAAATTACCAAAACTGGAAAGTACGTCTTCGATCTCCGAATACGCTTTCCGATTTGGGCTTGGCTGGGTTGAATCGCTGGCGGATGGGCCCATCTTGGCAGCGACTGGGCTGCGCACAGGCGACTGACGCGCGGGACCGCGGCTCAGTGACTCACAAGCGCTCGAGTGGCTGACAAGCGGGACCGCTCGGCAGAGGCACAGCGCACTCGAGAGAATGACAGGCGTGGCCCGCTTGGCGGTGACCCGAAGCAGGGGAGGCGGTGCCGAGACTCGCCGGCGACGGAGGAGCACCGGAGCGACAGAATCGGTGGCACGATGAGAATCAGCATGCCTTTGCGCATACAGGGGTGCTACCGGTTTGGCCGGAGGAGACCGGAGTCGGTGCGCCACCGAGAGCTTGCGGCGGAGAAGAGCGCGGCTCGCCGGAGAAGAAGATGAGCTCGGCTTAGCTCGAATGGGTAACGATTCGAGCATCAGGGTGGCCCAAGAGATCCATTTTTGTGGTTGAATCATTTGGAGAAGCACTGAGAAGGGCTGCCACCGTGCGAGCACAGAGGTGGCGGAGGAAGCACGGTGCGGCGGTGCTCCGGGGAATAACAGCTCAAATTGCAGGTGGTGGTGGACTTTAGGTGGTGAGTAGAAGCTCTGGGTTGAGTTTCTTGCAGTGCTGTTGATCGGGTTGGCCAATCGAGGTTTTTCCCCAATTCTCCGATTTCGCCGGACTTGGAGAAGACAGAGGAAATCCGGTCGATTTTGGCTGAGAGGTAGGCTAGGAGGAGAATGGAAGTGTTTGGCCGAGACTTGCGTTGCTTAAATAGATGACCAAGGCGGTGAGGTATAGGATTTGAACGCGGCAGGGAAACGGTGGCGGAGGACGCGCAAGGCTTTGCTGCCGTGGCAGCAATTCTTTTGAAAGAATGGCTGTCGTGACAGACTTTTGACAAGATGGGCAGGTCGGCGACCACTTGCCTGCCCAGAACGTGCCGCGGCAAGGAAAACAATGGTAGGATCTCGCCGCGACAGAGGATTGGCAGAGACGGCAGAGAGGTGAGGATTCAGGATTGCTTCGGTGCAGGGAATGAGCAAGTCAGCAGAAGGAGGTGATAGAGGGACAGCCGGGATAGTGCTCTGGGCAGGTCAAGTTGGCAGCTCGGGCGGCGAGTTGCGGTGCGAACAAGACAAAAGACGGAGGCGGTGCGGCTGTGCTCGCGCGTGAGAGCAGCGAGCGAAGAGAAGAAAGGGGGAGAAGGCTCGGGAGAGGGAGAAGAAGGCTGACGAGTGGGGCAAGGGTCCACATGGCAGTCAGGGGTGGTGAGGGAAGTCGGCAAGGGTCAGCTCAAGCCGACGGGCCCACATGGCGATGACCGAAGGGAGAAAAGTTCGGCTAGGTTCGGACAGACGGAGAACAATAAAAGATTGGGTCAGAATACAGGCTTAAGATTTTCTGGAACTTTTTGTGTAGGTCGGCAAGGAATAGATAAGGGTCCAGTAAAAATTTTAGATAAAAATTATTGATAAAAATATTTATAACAAATCTGACAATGCACTGTTGTAGATTTTGGCTGATTCTTATTTTTATTTAATTTAAGATAAAAACCAGTTTATTATTTTATGAAACTTTTTATGAAGATCTGAAATGGAATTATTTACATGATAGAAAATTTTCATATTTTTAAATTGTACATTTTATTTTTAATAATTCTGACATTGAATTTTTCAGCTTTCCTCATTGTCTGTTTATGAATTTCTAAAATTATTAAACGATGGGATAAATTCTTGATATTTTTACCAGACATAGATAAGATAATCATGTCGGCAAGGTCAAAATTTTAACTCAGGTTAGGTTAAGGTAACTTCTGAAGAGATCTTGTAACTTCAGATTGTTGATTATCTTTTCAAGATTACAATATCTTTTCTTTATTTAATGTGTTCAGATCACTTTTGACAGCATGTCAATGTCTATGACAATTCATAATATTTTAATATTATTTTTTCAGATTTTTATTGATACGGTATTTTTATCTTTTTACTTTTACCATTTTACCATTTCAATAGATATTACTTTTCTTTTTAGAGCAAAAATTCAAGAAGAACCAATAATTCAGAAAACTCAGAAAATTCAAATTCAAATTAAATATTACATCTCAAATTTATTTTTATATTTTGTTTGTTTCGGAAGAAATAGTTTTAATAAATGAAATATTCTTTTCTTTTAGAATTAGAATACAAGAAAAAGAGGAAAAGATATTTATTTTAAACTAAAATCTTGATTCCAATTGAAATTTTTATTCAATTCCATTTTTAAATTTTAAACTTTTTATTTTTCATATTTTTGAATTTTATGGGATGTTACAAGGTGGGAGAAGTCGGAGCTTGAAGGGGAGCCATCGAAGCGACGACCAAGCGGGTGGAGGGTCGGAGGGGAGGAGCTTGGAGAAGAGGTTGGAGAAGTCGGAGGGGAGGAGCTCGTAGCAGAGGAGCGGAGGTAGGAGAAGCCGAAGGGGAGGAGCTCGGAGTGGAATCGGGGCACTAGGGAGAAGATTCAGGACCAGAGTCCAGAGGGCCAGAGGGAGAGGAGAGACGAGGGGAGACTGGTCCCTGACTCTCTGGCCGACTTGGGCTAGGGCTGAGGAGTAACAAAATATCGAGCCAAACGAGTTACTCGCAAATTTGTTAGATAAACTCATTTTCTTAACGGGTTCATATCTTAGCTCGCTCGACTCGTTAAGGGACGAGTTCGAGCCGAGTCGAGTCGAGTTTTCGAGAACTCGTTTAGCTCGCGAGTTTCAAGTTTTTTCCACCCCTAATCGATACTATGTTCAAAGGTTTATTCAAAAAATCCGTAATGTTGGGTTTAAGCTGATTCAAAGTAGGGGACAGAGGCGTTTGAACCGATTCAATACATTAGAGGGATCGATTCAAAAAAAAAACATTTCTTGTGTCGAACCCACAACTTGCATTGACACCAAGCAATAAACAAATCACTTTGGCCCATCTATTCATGGGTAGAGGGAGACGATGCTGTTGAGCCGAGTTATAACAGTTTAGATTAAAAGGAAAGAAAGAGTTCATGTAAAGTACAACCAAAATTAAAATAATTTCAAAGTAGAAAATAAATAAAATAGCAATTTGATTTTCATATGACTTCCAAAGTAACATCCGTAAATAACCAAAATTCAAAATAGAAATTAAATAAAAATTATCAAATTTTAAAAAGGGTTCATGTCAAGTACAAACTAAATTAACTAAAATTAGGAATAGAATATAAAAGAAAACTAGCAAGTTGATTTCCATACGAATCTCAAAGTAAATACTAAAAACTAAAATTTGGAATAATAACTAGAATAAAATAGAAATTAGTTTTCGTTCAAATTCCACTCTAAAACTAGAAAGAAATCCTCAGCAAATACGATCCAAAAAAAATGCAAATTCATAAGTAACTAAAATTGGGAATAATAATTAAATGAAATTAGCAAAGTAAAAGAAGGAGATCTATGTTAAGCACAATAAGAATTAACTAAAATTTGAAATAAAATATAAAAAATTAGTAATTTGATTCCCATACAATTTCAAAGTAAATACTAAAAAATAAAATTCAAAATAATAATTAAAAGGAAATAGAAATTTGTTATTTATATGAATTCCAGCCTAAACCTAAAAAGAAATCCGCAACAAGTAGGAACCAAAAACATGCAAATTTAGAATAAAAACTAAATAATGATTAGACCATTGGGTGTTATCTATCATACAATAAAAGGTTAGGACGGTTGATTACATCAGCTTAAAGTAAGAGAAATATTGTAGAAATTTTGAAAAAAAATAATATCCGACCCTTAATTTGATGGACCCTAATTATGTTTAGCAGTCTATAACCAATGTATACTACCTGATAAGTGGGAACAATTGTTTGAAATTCTCCAAAAAAGAAAGCACCTAGCTCTTAAGTAGGTGGACCGTTCTTAGAATTAACAAATCATAGCCAATGATTTTTCTTGATCCATGGGAGTGCAAATGGAGTTTATTTGCACCATGATATGCATGCATATATAGCTGAGGAGCTCTTATATGGAATTCAAACATGAGATGTTAGAGATAGAATCGGTGTCAAGCAATCCATGCACAAACACAAACTTACAGGTAGGGATGCAACCGGCTCGGATTCGGTCGGATATTGCTCTTTCCGTATCTTAAACCATATTTTTTATCGGTTTCGGATAGTCCCAGATACGAATACGGCGCAGATAATATCGGTCGCGGATTCGAATTGAATACGGAGCGAAATCGATACGGTACCGGATAATTTTTATCGGATATCGCGTGAAAATAGATACCGCATAAAGAACACATATAGCACTTATTGATCAACCGTATGAGTTCGAATGCAACAGAACACAATTTAATTAGTTATTTTATCAATTAGTCCAACAAAGTTGCAAAAGTCCATTCAATTTCAGTGGTACACATGGCGAAAAGTTACGGAAGATAGAACAATATATAAATAATATCTCAGCAACATGACTATGACTCCATGTCTCCATGAAAGAGACAATAAGACAAAATAACAATATTACGATTGCATCATACAAACATACACATAAAGACTCAACAAAGACGCATCTTGTAGAAGAGTTTGAAGACTGAAGTGGCCAAGGAAGGCTGTCAACATCTCAATGAGACCACGAGTGCATAACCATGGCTACTTGTCCTCAACACTCAAGCACTTAGTCAAATATCAGCCTCAATCATTGTCTCATCCTACAAAAACAAAACATATGCATTGATATCTTAAGAACAGGAGTGCATGACAAGAATAAAAAATCTAACAAGTTCAATCTGACCATGGAGGACAATTGTGCCACCTGTTAGATATCAATAGTTTAGATTCCAAACTGAAGCTTCTTCATCTCCAACGTTATGATAATCATGGCGGTGAAAATACAGAAGTGACCGAGACTTCGTGAACATTGAACACTCAGAAAGAATTGCAAAAAGAATGGATATGGCATACTGAACATTGACTTTCAAGTTATGATGCAAGAGGTGAATATTAAAAAGGACCCAAGTAGTAAATACAATAATTAAGATAAAGATCAATATAGTTGTGGATAACATGAAGGGATACATTCAACTATAAATAGTAGCAAAGAGAAAATACTCTAGAGCAGTGGTTAAGTTTTTCATGCCCTATTAAAAGTGATAACAAGTTCACGTTGTAGCATGCCACATATGACTCTACATTGAAATTGTAACATGCCACATATGACTCTACATTCAAAGGTTTAACAATGAAGTATTTCGGTAATCTATAATATACCATTTGTATTGAAACGGTAATCTAATTGCTCCCTCATTCGTTTGATTGGAGAAGCTACTCCACATGCACACCACAAAATATAGTGGTAACAAAATGATAGCAATTCTATAGGAGAATGAACAAACCTCTAAATCCAAGTTGCGGCTGGCAGGAGGGATGGCGACGGTTGGCCGGACGGAGAGCGCCGGGAGGGTGGTGGTGGGGATGGCGGCGACCGGAGGAGAAATGGAGATGGCGGCGGAGGGAGGCGCGATCTGCGCAGATTGTTCGAGGCGGCGCCGCGAGACTCGGGCGGAGAGCGCCAGGAGGCCTGGGCGGCGGCACCGGATGATTGGCTGCGGGAGTCGGGGGGGGCTCGGGCGGAGGGCGTTGAGAGGTGGGCGGCCTGGGAAGCTGGGAGGTGGCGCCAAGAGGCCTGGGCGGCAGCGCCGGGAGATTGGCTGCGGGCGGAGGGCGCCGGGAGGCTTGGGCGGCAGGAGTCGGGAGGCTCGGGGCATACTGCGAGGGTGCGAGATTGCTCATATCAGATTGGATTGGGGATTGGAAGAGACATCATGGGTGGCCGGGTGGGCAGGCTTGGCTTGTTAGGGTTTGGAGTCGGATATCCGAATAGGTTTGTACCGGATATATCCAAAAAAAATTCAGAATATCCCGATCCGACGGATAGTGCTATCCTGAATCCGAAATAAAAATATCCGAATCCGATACCAAATCCGAAAACTATCCGAAAAATATCTGAATCCGATCCGAACACATCCGGTCGGTCGGTCGGACGAAAAATATCCGATCCGATTGCAACCCTACTTACGGGGTGCGGTGCTGTAGTTATCTTCGAATGAAAATAAAATAAAAATAACAAGTTGTTTTATTATCTATCATGCTAAATTAATTAAATATGCTCTAAAGAATGATGCCCACATGTACAGTTGCGCGGTCACCTTGCTATTTAATTAAATAGTGTTGCTAATCATTGCTGGTTGGTTGAAATTTAGGATGGCAGTTGATCATGCATGATTGGTGAACAGCAATGATACACTAGATGATTACTTTTGAGTGAAGGCTACCTAATCATTGTTGATAAATTGGCAATAGAGCTTGAAACAATGCGTTGTTTTTTTTTAATAACAAGGGCAGTGTTTGATGGCTAGTTGGTGATGAAACGCCCGTTCCACGGTGTTCAACAAGGCTATCCATGGTTAGTGAGTGCAGATGAAACCAGCAACTAGCAAGTGGGGAACCAATGGTGAGCAGCCAAGCAGGTGATTGCTCCCCAAAACACATGCATCTTGCAATTACCCTACTCACCCTAAGGAGGCATGCATCTACATGCGACACAAAAGTGCCAAAATACAAACGAGCGGCGCGATCGACGAAGCCCTGCCCCGGCAAATAAAATGTCCCTACTGCCCGCTGAGAAAAGAACGGACAAAAGCGGCACTTCGTCCTTAAGGGCATGTTTTTTTAGTTTTGGATTCTGTTTGCACCAAAATTTGGCAGATAGGGTCAAAATCAGCAGTCCAAGATCAACAAGATACGATTGGGATAACGTATCAAGATATTTGAAAACGAAACAGGTTGTTAAGGAAAGCACCCTCCAAATAGAGGCCGATACGGATTCTATTCCTAACGTGTTGTACCAGAACTCTATCGGCCAATGGCTATAAAAGAGGTCTAGAGGTGATCAGAGAAGCTGTCCAGAGCCAACCAACCAATTCGCGTCTACTTTTCATCTACTTTTCAGTCGACTAGGAGTAGTTCTTGTAATTTAGTCTTTGTAATTCGATCTTGATCAATAAAGTTGCGATCGCCGATTGTTGATCTTCTTCAAATTACGCCTGTGTTTGATTTATTTCGATTACATTGCGCATCGCCTTCTTCGTAATCGATCCGCCTTTATCCTCTGATTAGCCTTAATTGGCTAGTTGGACTTACCCTGTTACTTTGATCTTAATCGGCTTCAAGCTGATTGAGTCTAAGCCGATTGATCGTTACGATCGGCTTGTAGTGAATTTTATATTTTTACCTTGTCGATTCTGAGTCAAACCGACCGCACGCTCGAACCGGTGTTCGTGCGTGTCTTCTTCGTCGAAACCCTACATCAAGTTTTTGACGCCAACAGATTCTTTGAAAGCTGATTCTAAATTGTAGTTATAGAGAAGTTAATTCTCTAATAACTGAAATCCAAAAGCAAATATGAAGTGAATTGTGGATTCTAGTGTATATGAGTAGACTCTATTATGAAAATCGAATTCTAGAATCGGTCTATTTATTTTTTTTGTTCTGATTTTAGAGCCAGAATCTAAAATAAAAAAAAACAAATAAACCCTTAACCGCAAACCTCGCCGTGCCAGTAGTCGCGTGCAGCAAGCTACTAGCCTTTTTGCTTTCCCCCAACCCCAATCCCAACCCCACGTACGCATGCATGCATGCATGCATGCAACGCAAGCACGCCTCTGCCTGCCTCTCTCGCTGCGACGCGGCCGGGGCCGTGCGCTACGGAGGCGCGCAGCAGCCGCGGGCCCTGCCGCGCTAGTGTGACCGACCGATGGATCGAGGGCTCTCCACACTAGCTTTTCGCGGTTCCCGAGGAGAGGGAAGAAAGGAAACCAGAGCGCGTGCATGCATGATTCATGGGCGGTTGACTAATGGAGGGGAAAGGGGAGGAGGCGCGGTTGGAGGCGAGCGCGGCGTCGTGTTGCGCTTGGTGGAATCCCGGGGAGGGACCGACGAGATCGAGGGGGTAGTGCGGTACCGGTTCGGTGTCTGACCCGTGGGGGGATGGCTTTGGCTCGCGCTGCCCGATCGTTCCGGGAAGTCGATCGCGTGCGTTGCCGTCGACTCCCGATCATGTCACGGCTGCTGCCTCTGCCGCGCCTGGCTAGCTGCGCGCGCCTCGTTCGGTGCGAGGGAAGCTCTGTAGATTGATTAATGGGTGGACTGATGGATTGATTGATTCTGTTAAGGTGTGACTCGAATTCAGATGTGTCTTCATCGAGCTGTGTCAGACGTGATACCGATCGATGCCACCGACTCTAATTATGTTTTCTTCTCTGTTTGGTTCCATAGTCCCATAACCTATATATACGTACTTAGCAGTTATACATTTTAAATACACTGAAGTTTTCTATGCTTATAATTTTTTCAAGTATAGTAAATTTTGCCTTCGTATTTTCGTGATTTATCCTGTAAGGACTTTCGACGTTAAATCTGTATCTCGCGTACGCCTTGTCGAATCCGAGGATATCGAGGCAGCGTCTTCGCATTGTGAGCAGCACCGGTTCAAATACGAAGTGTGAAGCAGGGCAGCACTAGACGCATCAAAGTAGAAGTCATGGACATGTACAGAGCACAGATTCTATCCGTGTTTTTTTATTCTCTTTTCCGGCCAGAGCAATTTTAGGTACGTGCATACAACTATACAAGGTGGTTCTGAACAACTTTACTGCACGCACAGGAGACGCCTAAGAGGAATATTCCAAAGTTTATTGTACACATAATTGTACCAAGGATTTCGCAAGCTCTTGCTAGGTACACAAAAATCGTACCAGGAGAATTCAACATCCTCAGCTCGGTAATTCGACTCGTCTCGGCTCTGCTCTATGACTCAACTCTATACTAAGTGTAGACCCGCGCGACGATTGATCCAATGCTAGTTTCGCCAGCATCATTGCCCATGTCACCTAGCACCATGTTGTGGCATCATACTGTGCCATTTCTATCAATGATCTTCTGACTCAAGCGATCATAATTTCCTATCAAGAAGTTGTGTCGTCAACTCTGCATATTTTGTTGTTGTTGGAGGTGGAGTTCACTGCAATTCAAGATGTATGTGCATATTATTGCTGGCGTCCATACGGGATTAATCATTTGTGATTTTTTTTATGATCCACCATCTTCTATGAGTTACTGTGGCAAGATCTGCAGATGAGGAGTCTAAGTCATACAACACAATGGGTTAGTCTTGGCTACGCTTGAATAGGATATTTTGAAGAAAAAAAAGGTAGTTGCGGAGACAACTGAATTTGTTGTTTTAATCACCGTTTGGATATTTTACAATTTGGATCACTTACGTAACTATTATTGAGACTTTGGCATCATTAGTTCCAAGGATTTGACGACACCCTCATGGTAGCTAGCATGATACTCTCTTGAGTTTTTGCTGTTTGAAAGTGAAGATTTTGCTCTAATTTTAGTCCAAGATGAAGGATTTAAGTAGAACAAGGAGTTTATTTTCGTGTGGATACTACAACAATTTTCAGTTGTCACAACTCGATACGAGGGTTTTACTGTAGTTTATACTCCGTTGATGGCACAAGAATTCCTTACATCTGAACAGTTTTAAAAAAGTAGTTTCAACCATGGCATAGAATACATTTACCTTTGAAGCCAGTAGGTTAACGCACATGATGGTCACACGTGTAAGTTGCTCTCCAATGAGTGTTATTTGCTGAGTTTTGTTTTCAGGTGAAGTAATATTATAGATTCCATAAGATGAATTCTTTGATATCTATCCAGCACCACATGTGATATTTTCGTTTATGTTGTTTAAGATTGAGCCTTTGTTTCAGGAGGTCAGTTGCATGACTCAAACTTTGTTAGATTATGAATTGTTGAAGACTCATATTTCTTCATTTGCATTGTTTATAGCAGTATGTTTAAACCTACTGATGGTTTGCTTAATTTTGTTTCAAGATAAGAGTTTGGATAAGATTGTTCCAGTCTTTCTTATTGAAGATTAGTCCGATGGGCTTTCGAGACACAAGGTTTGATGATGAAAACTTATTTTAAGGAGATTTTGATATTTCAACTACATAAGTAAATTCGTCTCGAAGTGGATATCGTTAAAGTATCATTCGAATTCAGATCCATGTCCAAGATGGACACGTTCACCGAGATGTGTCAGACGTGGCACCGGTCAGCGTAACCGACTCTGATTCGATTTACTTCTTTGTTTGAAACTCTATTCCCTAGCCTATATATGTGTTGGACCTCGGATTATCAAATCTGAAACCCTCCGTGTATCCTGTACTAGTCCAGAAAAAGCTAGTACACACAGTAAACAAAGCTAATACCATAGCATATCATATGAAACTTTATTTATTTAATTATCAGAGTTTTACCACATAAATGGCTCGTTGACGAACTAAAAATAAAGTAGCGAAAAGCAAAAGGAGCAGTAGAGCCCAGCAAATCTGCCACAGGCAATCGATTGGGACAACGGCCTAGTCATCGAGATCCTCACTGGTGCAGTAATGCTCCTCCTCTGAAAACAACAGATATAGCAAGGTGAATACGTGAAGTACTCCACAAGTTACACAGTAAATGTAGTATTAATGAAGGGTCATAAAGCAAGGCTTAATAAGGTTAATTTAAGTACAAAGCAATATTTTAAATACAATAAGTAATTCCTAATGCATAATTGATATAATAAAACTGTGTTATAATCAAATTTTCAACATGGGCTCTAAACCGGAGTCCCAATTTTTCCTAGATGGAACCCATTCCATCTACATACCACTCCTCCAAAATCACTTTTGAAAAACTAAAGTCTAATATATGAAACACATGCTCGGCATGCCTATGACCGTGGGCTCTACTAATCAATCAGTTTTACACTCTGCATAGGTTGTACAACTTTATCCACAAGACATAATCATCTCTTATTGCCATGCAATTAACACATTTCCTTTGGTATGCGGCAGAGAGATTATAACAAGGCTGTTACAAAGCACCATTCCAAAGCAGTTATGCCCGCTAAGGTTTCACTGCTGACAGGGTTAAAACCACCCTAGTAAATAGCCCCCTTTTGCTCCATGCGGCAGTCTAACAAACCCCACGTTCAACCCAATGGCACAACCGACATTGGAACATTGCAAATTAGTTAGCTAGGTTTATCCTATTCCAAACTTGTGGTAGTACAAATAGGCTTCACATTCAGTAGCTCATAAATCGGTCCTCAATTGGTTAGATGAGACTTTCCTCAAACCATAATCACTTTGCCACCACCTGGCAACCAATTCTCACCTTGTCTAAATCACACTTTCACTTTCTTTTGAAAAATATCACTTTTATAAGATTTCATGGCACACCAATACCAAGGAATAATGTTATTTCAATAGAAATCTTTGTTTGGCACAAATTCCCAAAAATCCTAAATTTAAGTCTAAGCCATTTACTATATAGCACTAGTCAATACTGCATTAATATACCAACTAGTGAGATTTTTACTTAAGGTTACAATGGTACATGGGCTATCAAAGTCAACTGAGATAATAACAAATAGGAATAATTAACTATACATTTAAATCTAGGATTTAAACTACACTGATAAAATTATGCATGCAGTTATTTAAATCAAAATATAATTTAAAATTCTGGGATCAACATGATCAAGAGTGTAACTTGCCTTCATCGAAGTCTTGGTGATCTAGATCGACGGTAACAAACTCTTCCGGCTCTCCGAAGTCCATACGATGAAAATCGACTAAATTCAAATAAAATAAAAATAAATTCAAATAAAATATAAAACTGACATAAATAAGAAATATAGGATTTTATATGAATTTAGAAATAAAAATAGAGTCAAATGGAGTTATAATGGAGGAGAACAGGCTTCCGAAAGATTTAAATCCTGAAAAAATGATAGTGAGATTTTTGGAATTTAGAATTATTTTTCTGAAGATTGTATTATTGTGCACAGTAACGTCAATCCTGATTTTGATTTTTTTTTTCAAAATTTTCTTTTTTTATCTTTTTCTTTCCCCCCTTTTTATTTTCTTTCTTTTTTCTCTCCTCCCATTCTCTTCACGCGCGCTCTAGCCGAGCTAGAGCGATGATGGCGCACTGAAAGTTCAATCATCATTAGCTTGGTTTTGGTGGTTAATGACAAATGTATTTATGAGACTAACTTCTTTGTTAATCTTGATAGCGGTTAGTCTTATATGGATGAAAAATGGAAAACTCCAAGGTATGTATCCAATATCACAATATTATCCTATCTTGTTGCATTCCTTGAAAATAATATACATTGTTATTAATGATAAATCTTTATACGAGGCTAACTCTTTTATTAAGTATGATATTGATTAGTCTCATCTCAATGAAAAATAGAAATCTCAAAGGTATGCATCCAATGCAATTTTATTATGAGTAGTGCTATCGTATGTTATACCGTTGGAATCACTTCCAACAGTATAGCATGTTTCATTAGGTTTCAAAGTATTGTATTCATGTTTCATAGGTTTCATTAGGTTTCAAATAGATTTTATAAATATTTCAGCATGTCTCAACAAATTTCAATGAGTTTCTAATACAAAACTACAAGTTTCGTCAAGTTTCAAATCTGAAACTTGATTTAAAACGAGATTCAAAATAATTTTAACTCAGTTTCAAGAGGCTAACTTCAAAGTTTCACAAGTTCCAGGGAAAAACAAATGAAAGCCAGTTTCATATAAGTTTCATGAGATTCGCCAAATATTTAAAAAATCAAGCGTGTTTCATAGGGTTCGCATATCTGGCTGAAACACTATGTAACCTCATGAAACTTATATGTGAAACTTAGCCTTGAAATATGAATCTACTGAAAAATAGTCGTACAGACTATCAATACATGATGAAACTATAAACTTAGACGTGAAACTATGTGATGAAACCTCATGAAACGTATTAATGAAACGTTTGTGAAACGTCATGAAACTTATCCATGAAAAGTTATTAAGAGCTAAGTCGTGAAAGCTATTAAGAGCTATGAAAACTAAATTATGTTGATGAAAAACTATGGAACCTAATGAAACTTATCTGTGAAACATCATGAAATTTATCCGTGAAACATCATAAAACATCATGAAACCTAATGAAACTTAGCCACAAATCTCATGAAACTTTTAGAAACTTGAAACTAAATTATCTTGATGGAACACTATAAAACATAATGAAACTTATCTGTGAAATATCATGAAACTTATTCGTGAAACGTCATGAAACATATCTGTGAACCTCTTGTAAACTAAATTATGTTGATGGAAAACTATGAAACCTGATGAAATTTATCTGTAAAACATCATGAAACTTATCCGTGAAACACCATAAAACCTAATGAAACTTAGCCACGAACCTCGTGAAACTTTTGAAAACCTGAATTATGTTGATGGAACACTATGAAACCTAATGAAACTTATCTGTGAAATATCATAAAACTTATCCGTAAAACATCATGAAACATATATGTGAACCTCTTGAATCTTAAGAAACCTGATTTTGTTTGGCTGTATGTATAGCCAAACACCAATAACACTAGCAGCAGTTCAATTTTCAAAGAGAAGGTTATTGTTGGTTCGTAGCGCTCATATGTATTTACCTGCATGCATAATGCATATACACGACCGGCTTCTTATCTAGCTGACTCCCTTGTCCAACCCCAGCAACCTCACCGACGACAGCCTCCAGGGGCTCACGACATCCACCACTCTCCGCCCCTTCCGCTCACTGATCGTCTCCAGCCACGGCAACCACGGTCGCCCCCTTGTCGCTCCAACCAGCTGCTCGTAGTGCTTCCTCAACTCCGAAGTGCTGCAAAGCGCCCTATGCCCGTCGCTCCCCTCCTCATCACCACGATCACCACCAGGAGGCTTCCTCCCCGTGACAGTTCCTATACCGTTGGAAAGCTAGAAAACGGTATACCGTTCCCTAGTATTTCACTTTTATTATTTCTAGATGTATACTTTAGATTCAAAATAAAAGGCAAACTCCACCATAGTCTCAACCTTAAGATGTGCATATTATTTCCATTTTCATATATACATGAATGCACACATTTAAGGGGAGTTCATTCTTTATCTTGAAGTTTCAATAGTATTGATTATTTTCCATCATTTCATATATCAAGGATCATTACTTTGAAACAAATCCGTTGAGCATATGAAACTTGTATAGTTGTAATATACTCATGATGATTTAAATATAGGATAAACTCCAAAATAATTTCAAGTTGGATAATGCATATTGTTCTAAATTCATATATATATATATATATATATATATATAGGAAAATGATTCCATACTCCTGGGTGTACGTACTCCCACCTCTAGTATACCGTTTAAATGATGTTGTTATACCTCTTTATCCTTTTGAGTATACTCTAATACTGATTATAAGATACTCCAAAGTGAGTTCCATGAAAAATTTCATTAAAGTTCACCATTTATAGCATAATTTGTTTATATATTCGTTTTACTTATAGAAAAGGGTATATAGCAAAAAAATAAAGTGCTCTGATGAATTTTTTTCAACCATGTTGCATTGGAGTATATTAGAATTATTATTGGAGTATACCGAAAGTGATAAAGGTGTATAAAGCATTCATTTGAGTGGTATATTAGATGTGGGAGTACGGAAAAGGCTTCCTATATATATATATATGTATGTATGTATGTATGTATGTATGTATGTATGTATGTATGTATGTATGTATGTATGTATGTATGTATGTATGTATGTATGTATGTATGTATGTATGTATGTATGTATGTATGTATGTATGTATGTATGTATGTATGTATGTATGTATGTATGTATGTATGTATGTATGTATGTATATAGTATAATTACCTAAGGCACCATGGTGCCTGGGCACCATGATCCAAAAAGGATATTTTCTTTATGTATTTTATTGCGAATGTTTTTGAAATTTATAGGATGTTGAGTTTAACTAGTTTACTAACTAGTTCAAACAAGTTTGAACTGAAATTCAAACTAGAGTTTCCCTTTTTGATGATAGTTTGGTTGTAGGTATGTGCTAATTTTATATATAAATCAGCAAAGCATTTAATCCAAACTCGTTCAAAATCTTTGAATTCGAGTATATTTTTTCAAAGGTATGTGTTTCATTTGAATTGTTATAGATGAGTATATACCCTAAAACTAAATTTTTTGAAAAATATACTCAAATATAGCTTGAATTCGTGCATTTGAAATCATTGTGCCTAGGCACCATGGTGCCCCATTTCGGCTTCCTATATATATACATATATACATATGCACACATGTAAATGGAGTTTACTCTATGTTTGATGGTTTCACTAGTATTGATCCCTTTCCTCTTGCCAAATATATTAAGGATCATTACTTTGAAACACATCAATTGAGTATATAAAACTTATGTAGTTGAAATATACTCATATGCAATTATCTTGCAAATTAAGTTGTCATCAATCATCAAAGAAAAGATTAAAAGATCTAGACCATCCATTATGTGTTAGTGGTATGCCTTGGTGGTTAATGACAGCCGGATGTGTTATATCAAGGATATTCACCTTGAGACACATCCATTGAGTATACGAAGCTTTAGTAGTTGAAATATACTCAAATCAATTTAAATTCAATTAAGTGGTAATTGGGTTGTCGCCAATCATCAAAGAAGTAGATCAAAGGATCTAGACTCTCTATTATGTGTTAATGGTCTAGTTTGATGATTAGGTACAATCAAATATGTTGGACTAACATCTTTCACGAGTTGGTGAAATAGGTTAAGTCCAAGGATGATGAAGACTTTGGGTGACATCATGTGTTGATGGTCATCAAGTCAAGTTTCGAGATGAAGGATATCATCATGTATTGATGAGCATCAAGATAAGATACCAATGTAAAGAGAGTTCATCATTTGTTGATGAACAAGACGAGGACCCGCACTTGGAGAGAAGATGATCGCCATCAAGTGAAAGCTCCAAGTGGATACGCAAGGCAAATGTATAACTAGTACAGGGGCTAAAGATGTGTTTCTAGTATTTTACCGGTCTCGACGTTTGGATGGGAGACCAGATTGCTAGTTTACTTTGCCGTACTATTAAGAGGGGTCATGTCTTGGTATTTGAGTCTAATCATGCGTTGATGTCTCAATCATGCTTGCCCTAGCTCAATCTTTAATTGGTTATTTCTTGTGCATGGTGTCAATAGATGCGAATGTGTTTTACAAATTGTTGAGGATCATGCAGTTGCTCTTCTTGGTTGTTGTTCGTTGCATAGAGCTAATATTTGCGAACGTGTTTTATAAATAAATTGAAACTCATGCATTTCTCTTTAGAGCATGTGACAAGAATTTGCAAATGTGTTTTGCAAATTTTTTTGATCATAAGTTGATCATTACATGGCACAATATTTGTTCTTGTTGGTTCCTTGTTGGATTGGAGAAAATTTCTTTATGAAGTCATCTTGTTTTCGCAGGAACCGACACTACCGCCTTATAAGGCCGGTACTACTGTGAGTTGGTAGTACCGCCCCCTGGAGCGGTAGATATTTTTTAGAGAATGTGTTTCTTTGAGATTCCTTCAGGCCGGCACTACCACTGTGTTGAAGGTGGTACTACCGCAAGTCGATCGTACCGCTCCTTGTGTGCGGTAGTGATATTCCAGAGCATGTGTTACTTGGATTTTCCTTTGATTTGAATTCTGGCACTACCGTATTTGTGGGCCGGAACTACCACTGGTCCGGTAGTACCGCTGCCTAGTTACCGGTATATATTTCTCAGAGCATGTGTTCGATTGGATTTTTCCTGAGTTTGGATTTCTGGCACTACCACCATGTAGTGGCCGGTTACCGCTCTTTTGAGTTGGTAGCTTTATTCCAAAGAGTGTAATTGTTGGGGTTTTAGTGCTCTATTGAAATATCTATGGTTGCTTAGATATTGCAAATTGGTGAAATTTGTAGCTCTCTTGATAAGTGACGAATACTAATAACAGGGGTACCCCAACAGCCCAAGGTGACCAACCAGCGGCCTCAAGCACAGCTCAAGCCCAACAGGCCGTTTCCAGCCCGCTACCGACCTAAGTACCTGCAAAGCCACACGGGACTTCCCTTCCCGACCAACCAAGGGAAGTGTCTCCGACCGAGCCAAGCTCCCGACCTCCTCAGCGAGACGGCCCCCCGGCTCCGACCAAACAGGGCTCCCGACCCTCAGATGGGTCGAAATCCCGACCGATCGTGCCAAGATCACTCCTGCCGAGGGTCACGTGTCGCAGCCTCTACCAAACGACCGCCACGTACCCCACGAACGGGGTCAATCAAAGTGACTATACAAGGGCAGGCGGCTCCTTCCCCAGAAGGTTTAAATGACTGACCGAAGTCACGCTCCCAGTCCCATCAGCCGGTCACATACAGTACGAAGACACGCTCTCCCGAGGCAGCGCCCACGTCAGGCGCAGCGACGTCAACACCCGTAAGGTTCGCAGAGGGCAGGTACGCCGTTTCCCGGAGAAATACCTAACCGCCCTGACCAGCTAAGCTACCGACCCAGCATGGGCAAGATCGAGCGCCGATCGGGCCAGCGAACGAAGGATCAAGCTCCTAGTGTAGGTCGCCTTGTCCTCTCCCAATTCCGATGTAACTGCCCCTTCCTTTCGTATAAAGGAGGCGGGAGCTCCGTAGAAAGGGAGGCGAGAGAGAGAGCGCCATCGAACCCATCCGACTAAGTCATTGGCACTCTTGCTTGTAAACCTTGTGCGATCATCTGTGCATAATAGAATCTGCCACCACACGAACTGGAGTAGGGATCTTCTGCCTGAACCAGTATACATCTTGGACTTTTGAGTCTAACCATTCAGGGAGAGGAACGCGCGACCCCTTAGACTTACAAATTTACTTGCCGGTGCTCGAAACGCCGACAATAAGCTTTCTATAGAGTCGAAGATCACCCAAATCGGACTTCGAAGTAAAAATTTACGATCATTTTTTTATTGTGTTGTGAGAATATCTCAATTGGATAAAACAAAATATCCGAATTTGATTTTATGATATTTTGGCAGAACATGTGTTTTGGAGCTAGAATTCAGAATGTCCGAATTGGGCAATTCGGAGTTCCGGATTTGGCTTGTAATGGCTAGTTCGTATGTGACCTTTGAGAATGTCCGAATTGGGTAATTCGGAATGTCCGAATTTGCATTTTCAGATGATTTTGTTCCAAACGGCTAGTTTCTTTGAGAGGCTATTTAAGAGGCTGAGTTGGGGAGTTGTTGCTGCTGCTCCTGCACCTCCTTGAGCTATTCTTGTGAGAGCAAAGTCTCTGGAGCTTCTAGTGCTATGCTTGAGAGTTTTGAGGTGCATTTGAGCTAGAATTTCTTGTGTAGAATCTCTTTGGTGTTCCTTTGCATTCTTATGAGCTAGTGTGAGCCTCTTCTGTCAATTGTTCATGTGTTGCACCTTGTGAGCAAGGAGAGAAAGTCTCTAGTTACATGTGTTGCATTTAGAGAATGATTAAGCATCATTGTGCATGTGTTGCACTTGGTGAAGATCAAGCGAGAGGCTTTACCAATTACTCTTGATGTTTGCCGACACCTAGACGGTGTGGAGGCGTCGTTGCTCGGTGATCTTCTCAACAAAGTTTGTGAGAAGGCCCGACAAGTTGTGAAGGTTAGAGCTCGCCTACCTGGAGGGGGAAAGAGCTACTGCTAGTGGAATCGAGGTGCTTGGCTTAATTCGTGGAGCCGATACAATTCATTTAGGCTTACCTCAACATGGATTAGAGGAGACCGGCAAGTCTCTGAACACCACGGTAAAAAGATTGTGTGTCAATTGTGGTTTACTTTCTATTGCTCATTTACATTCTTGCAATTTACATTTCTAGTATTAAAATGCTTACTTGTCAACTTAGGATTGCAAACCTTGTTCATAGACTTAGGTTGTTAGTACACTAAGTTGAGACTAGTCGATTTAAGCCTTAATTGGACAAAATCGTTTTGATTTACACTTTCGTATATAAACTAGGTTTTAGCCAAAGTGTTTTTAAGAGATTATTTCTAAAAAAACCGCCTACTCACCCCTCTCTAGTCGGCATACTCGATCTTACACACACGGGGGAAAGGGCAGCTGGGGTTGACGCGGGCCAACGGTAGCGCGCTCGGGGTTGGCACCGATGAGGCGCAGCAGGTGGCGGCGACGTACGGCGACGAAAAAAAGGAGAAAAATGAGGGAAGAGGGAGACGAAGCGCACCTTGTGACGCAATTGGCATAACGAATGGGGCTCCGAGGCGATGGTGGTGAAGAGGGAGAGTGGCGACCGGTGTTAAGGAAGATGACTAGAGCTCGCAGCGTTCCGAGCAAACAAAGAGGATAGACACCCTGGGAGTTGGCAAAATGGATTGCTTAAGGAGTTGTGGTCTTGGGGGTGGCTTTTATAGCCTCGAGGATAAGATGGGGGTTCAGTTGCATGCGTTCAGGGTAAGATATGGGTGCGAAAATTGTGGAATTTGAAAGCTTCAAATGGTTGGCAATGGTGGAAGAGAGAGAGGAGAGAGGAGAGAGGAGTTTGGAGGTAGGAGATAAGGGGGTGGGAGGGGCGACCGGGCCGAGGGGCTAAGCAGGCCGGCCGATCGAGCCGACCCAAGCGGGAGAGGGGGGAGGCGGCTGGGTCAACGCCATGGGCTTGGGAGAGGGAAAGGGAGGAAAATGAGAGAGGGTTGGCCGAAAAGAGAAGCTGGCCAAAAGGGGAAAAAATAGGTTTCAGCTCAAAAGGAAAAAAAGAGAATTTAAATACGTTTTGAATTAAATTAATATAAAAAATACAAATAGTTTTCTAGAAAATATCAAATAGAGTTCAAAAATTCAGAGAAAAATTCTCAAAAATACATTGGAATATTTTGAACTTTGGAAAATTATTTCTAGCATATTTTTGGTTTTATTTTTCTCCAATAAATTATTTTTTAAAAATCATTAATTAAATGCTAAAAATTTAGAAAAATATTAAATGAATGCTTAATTAAAATTTTGCAATTTTTTTGGGTGTTATAATATGTATCCCTATAGTCGCACGGTTTGGATGCGTCGAAGTTCACTATGCTTGTTTACGGTCAAAAAGTTCACTATGCTTGTAATCTCTCCCTATCTAGCGAATTTTGTCTTCGTGCGTCCGTGATTTTTTCCACAAGGATTTTTCACATTAATCCATGTCTCATTCCTTTTATTGTCTAATTGTATCGTGCGTTTATAGCAGATTTAGTGTGTGCTGGCTTTGCTCAACCTAGACACGGGAGAAGGAGACCTACCGCGGTAGGACACTGCGGAATTTCTTGCTGCCGCGGCAGCCGATCGTGGCATGGAGTGCAACACATGTGTCAAAATGGAACCTTACTTGTACATGAAACACACCGATATCAACGTGGTTATATGCACATCTAAATCAAAATCGCTAGATCGTTGCTCCTCAGTTCTCCACAGCGCAGAAAGCAACCTCGTGCTGCCTAGCTGTAAGGCCCCCATTTTCGATAAATTAATATCGAAAATGGATACCATGTGCATACAGTACTAGTCCCATGATCAGTGGCTAGTACGCACAAATACAAATTGATATCACAGTCATACACAACTTTATTATTACAGCGGAAGCAATTACATAACATTCTTACAATACCAAAAGTAAAAGCATAACAATAGAGACATTCATCTTGTAGTATGCCTTTTATCCCAAAATCCCCATAGGCAACTGACAAGGAGAACCCTAGTAAAATTCATCGTTCACATCCCCGAATCCTACGTCATAAAAGGTGTCGTCGGGGAAATCTGTTTCTTCACCTAAAAACATCAACACGGGCAAGTTGAGTACTTACGTACTCGCAAGACTTTTGCAAAACCTATTATATATGCAGGCCATTTCAAGGAAAAGCTCATGGTTGTTTTGCATAAAGCTAAATTGAAATGTAAATACTGAATAATAGATTGTAAAACGAAGTTTAAGTAAAAGCGGTTTAATACTGAAAGTAACGGAATGTAAGCATAAATAAGTATCAAATACCTGGGTATTATGACCATTTCCAAGAATCATTTCTACTGTCACAGCAGAAATTGCCAAGTAACCATTCCTACCAGTCCCAGATAGAAATTCCGAGTTTTATGAAAATATAAAACAGTTAACTAGTGCTGGCGCACCAAGATTCCCATAACTTCGGGAACGGCTTTTCGAAAAGTTTGACACTCTGCAGAGTTGTACAGCTTTACCCACAAGTAATGATCAACCTCTTTTGCCAGGCCAGTAACACACTTCCTTTGGTGTGTCGGCAAGGAGATCATAACAAAACTGTTACATTGTTTAACTCTAACTTTGCACCAGCCCGGTGACATCAAACCCGTACTATGGTATTTATGTTTGCACAGTCACTGCACAATAAAGATTAAGCATGTCCATAGTATGGTATTCACCGTTGTATTAGCAAACGTGACTCCCAACACCTCGGTGTGGGCGCCCCTACGAGCAACCAGTCACTGAAGAAGCTCGTACTACTCCGGCCTACCAATGTGCAAAGCTAGTTTTAAGCAACTTAATAAGTTAGAGCTGTCCCACACCAGCACTTGTGGTTGTACGGTAAATTCTTGGGTTTAACGAACACGTAGTTCGGTCCTTAATCCGATACGGGCAATAATCTCCACCCTACACTACGTACAAGTCCCTTGTACACCCGGCTATTGCCAATAATTGCCCGCATCAAAACCATAGTTTTATTTTTATTTTTGATTAAAATACCAACCAAGAAAGGTCATACCCATTAAGTTGTCATATCCAACATTTTTAATCATGTCAAGATTTTATTTTGCTTTAAGCATGGCTAAGCATGTCACTAAGTGTGATTAACCCAAATTAACATTAAATAATGTCCATGCTATTCTATGGTTATCAAGGTTCACAATTTCATACTTATCAAGGAAGTTCCATAAGTCTACAGGTAAAACTACCAATACCCATAATATAGCAGACTTTAGTAAAATAAAGTATGCAGTAAAACATTTAATGAAAACATTTATAAAACTGGGATCAATATGATCAAAGGGGGTGCTTGCCTTATTGATGATCCTCGACATCAAACTCCTGGTCGTCGAATTCACAGGTTTCGTCGGGTGCTACACGTCGAATAATAATAACATGGCAATTTCGACAAAATGAAAGGATCAGACATAAGAACCAAACAAAATCAACTTGTTTGAATTATCATATTTGTTGTTCATTGATTTATAAGTTTTATTAACATTTTCTGATTAGGTTCTTATAATAGCCAATCTTAGTTTCTTGAATAATTCACTTTTATTTATCATTTTCAAAGACCATTTTTACAGGTTTCATTAGTCTGGATTTTCAATTTCTAAATTCTGAAATTATTTAAATTGCTATTATGGAACTACTTTCTTACCCTATATTATACTTCAATTATTTTCCATGGTACACCCTAAGTATTTTTGCATAATCAGGTTCCTAACAGAGCATGGAGTCTATTAAAATTTGTTTCATTAAATTTGAAGTTGAATTGCAGAAATTCTATTCACAACATATTACAAATTCTTTCTTTAAATTTAAATCTGAAATTCAAACAGAATTCATTTTGAAATATTTTTGCATATTCTGAATCTTCATGATTTTACATGAATTTATAAATTTATTTCACTTCATTTGGTTGGATAGTTCAAAAGATATTCTAGTTTGAATGCATTCGGTTTTGTAAATACAGAAAATTAGTAAATTTACTAAAAACGGAAAGTACGCCTTCTGATCAGAACTACGCTTTCCTTTTTCATACTGAAGTGGACCGAGGCACTGACATGCCGGGCCCAGTTGGCAGCGACATCGCCAAGACGCAGAGCGGCCGACGCGCGGACCACGCTTATCGAGCAAGCGAGGTCGACCCTGGGGCCGCGTGGCGGCGACTCTACTCAGATCGAGCGATCCCGCGACCGGGCCCGCGACGACAGAGGCACAACGCCGCAAGCGATCGGATGAGCGGACCCGATTGTCAGTGACCCGAAACAGAGGCACGGTTGCGAGGTTCGCCGGCGGCGAAGCACGGCCGGAGGGGTGGAATGGGTTCCACTTCCTTGCTCAGTGGGTCCGGGCGCACCTATGGGTGGTGTCGCTTCGGCCAGGGGTGGCCGGAGACGACCTACCACCGTGAGAGGGGCGGCGGAGCTCACTGCTCACCGACGTTCCAGCGAAACGACGGCTTCCCGAGGCGAATGGATACCACCGGGAGCATCAACGAGTTTCTAGCATGCGATTTTTGGCTTTAGCGCAAAGAATGAGGCATCGGGAGGGTGTTCTCACCGTGAGCGTGCGGCGACGGAAGAAGGTCGCACGGTGCGGCGGCTCACCGGAGAAGAAGGGGTGGAATTGAGGTAGGGGAAAGGTTCAGGGTGTTATGAGGATGCTTCGGGTTGATTGGTTCGGGGTGAAATGGACTGAGGCGGTGCAACGACGAGTTTTCCCTTTTTCGGGTGTTCACCGGAGCTGGGGAAGAATGAAGCTGGTTGGCTGCGAGGAGGCGTTTTGGTTCGGCGTTGCGGTTTCCAGGGAGGTGCGTGAGTGCCTGCGACGATTTGGCGGGGCTTAAATAGACAGGCGAGGCGGTTTGTGCAGGGTTTGGACAGAGGGCAAGGCGGCGGCTCGGACGAGCTCTCTCGGCCGTTCTGGCGCGGGAGAGAGAGCACAGCAGTCGAGGCGGGTGCGGTGTATCCTGGGCGACGAGCTGGCGTCCTCGGGTGGCGAGTTGCGGCGCAGACGAGACAAAACGGAGAGGCGGCGTCGGCTCGGTGAGAGAACGGCGAAGACGCGAGAGAAAACGGGAAAGAAACAGAAGGGAAGGAGCTGACAGGTGGGTCCGGGCGGTTAGAGAGAGAAAGCAAAGTCGGCAGCAGGGACAGCTGTCCAGGCGGGTCCACACGTCAGCGAGACAAAGGCTGGAGCTCAGGAAAATTCTGGACAGGACAGGGTAAAACCGGGAGTTCAGGCTAGAAGATGAACTTAGTATTTTATGAAAATTTTTACAGAGGTCGGCAAGGTAAATATTAAGGTATATTAAAATTTTCAGATAATTTTGACAATTAAATTATTTATTAAAAATCTGACAATGCACTGTTGAAGACTTTAGCTGATTCTGTCTTGCATTTATTTGAAGGTTAAAATAAATTTATAATTTTATGAAACTTTTTTTCAAGATCCGTATTAATATTATATACTTTTAATAAAATTTTCATAATTTTATATCTGATATTTTATTTGTAATAATTCTGACATTGCATTTTCCAGCTTTTAAGATTGACTGTTCTTGAATTCCAAAAATTACTAAATGAAGAGATAAATTCTTGCTATTTTTACCAGGGTTGGGTTAAGTTAATATGTCGGCATGGTGAAAATTTCAACTCTGGTTAAGGTAAGAAAAATCCTGAATAAATCTTTTGGTTCAGATTTCTACTTGTCTCATGATTATCTTTGTATTTTATTTTATTTTAATAATGCCAGGACAGAGCAAGTGGCACAAATATGATTCTTAGATTTTTAAGGATTTTACTGACTTCAGGTTTTTACCTTTTGTCTTTTACCATTTTGCTATATTGAGAATTTGGATTTCTTTTAATAGGAAAAAGCCAAAAGAATTTTCTTTATTTCAAGAAAAATCAGAAAACATGACAATAAATCATATGGATATTTTTAATATTGTATTTCTGATTTTATTGAATTTTGGGTTGTTACACTAGCTCCTTGGCCGCGGAAGCAACTTTCCATGTGCCGCGAGAGCAACACAGTGCTTCCACGTCGGGGTCCCGTGCTTGCCGCTCTTGCTGCACTGGTCGGCCACTTCCGCGCTACGCTGTCGGCCTGTCGCAGGTGGTGACACACGTCTCCACTGGTTTTCTTTCAACTCGGTGAGGAGACCATTTTTATAAAAACGAGCACACCCGAGTTATTTTTGAAAAAAAAGTGAAGCATAAAGCTACTGCTATAAAAATTTCGATCGGATTGGTTTCCATTGTTTTACTCTCAAAGGATAGACGATATGTTATTAGTTTGCCTGTAAAATATAATCAAGTCCCGTATGAAACATAGGAATTCCATTGGAATTTTGCAAATAAATTTCATAGTAAATAGTTCGATTCGGTGACAAGCAGGAAACATGCTGGCGTTTCACACGGGTCTAAATAGGTTTTGTTTTACTTTGGTTGCGCTGCAAAAGGTTAAGGGTCTGCTTGGAAGCCCAGTTTTAATCCCAAAACCGGTGTAAAATACTGGGCCCTAAATTTTTCCAGGCTGGGCTTTGAAAGCATGCTTGGAGGGGCCAATAAACTGATATATTTACACTCGGTTTGGCCCATTGCAACCGGATTGAAATTATAACCTGAGCAGGCCACATTTTATTTCCGACAAATATCGGGCTCCCTCGGGCCTCGGCTTTCGCTGGACTCGCTGCTCGCGTTCGCGACGCCATGTGAGGAACCCTAGAGATCATCGGGAGCGGCGGCGGCGACGAGATCACAGCATCGGCACCTCAAAATACTCAACGACGACTTCACCGGCAGCAGCAGCGACGAGGAGAGGAGACGCAGCACCATCTCCCACTCCCTCCCCGCACCGATCTAGAGCCGATTTGCGCGTCTACTGGCGAGAGGAGGCGACAGCATCCGCGGCCCTCATCGGCGACGACCCTCATCGGCGAGTGCGATCCTCAACGGCGATCTTGACGGCATCGGCGATCCGCGACTCTCAACGGTGATCTCGACCGCATCGGTGAGTGTTGAAATCGAAGGAACTACATGTCAAGTACTTGAATCCACTTTGAACATTTTTAGCTTCTATAAATAGATATCCCTTCTTTTCTTTCTTTCTTTCAGTTCGAACTAATTCTGTTGATTTGATTAGAATTGTTTTTACTTTGATATCGGCAATTCTAAATAAATTGTTTCCTGGATCACCATGAAAGTAAGATTGGTTTGCTATTTAATTATATTGTTCACTCGAAAATCACTTTGATAAACTTTGAGCTCTATTGTGCAATCTCCAAATGTTTACAATGCTTGTGTCTGTACTAGTTAGTGTAGCCTTTTATACAAATTTTTATATACAGGGACCATGGTGTCAACATTTGCATTTAAAATGAACATAGAAATTTTTTGTGCATATCACTATCACCTTCCATACTCTGACCTTTTCTGAATCCACATTGCAAGATTGTCATCGTGTGAATGGACTTGTTTGCTTGAAATATTGTGAGAAGTGATGACACAAGGCATATGAGTATATGACTATCTCCTTGACTAGAGCCTCAAGTTGAATTTAGTGGTCCATTGTTGGAATTCGTCTTCCACAACTAAATCTGACCAAATAATGTTTGCGATCAAATATTCTAAACTTAGACTAACAATATCCTCATTAATATATAGATTGGCAACATGAAAATTGTATGAGTTGATTTTCCAGCGAAAGTGCTTTCATAAATCATAATATTATATCTGTAATTTCCCACAATTATATTTTTAGCATCATTTCCATTTAGCCTGTATTTTTCTTGCCATGTACTTTTAGAGTACATACAAATAACTATAGTTGAGGATACTCCCTTGCAGTGTTGGATGTATTTGTGTTAGTCACTTCTGTGAGGACGTAGTTGCAACAATTTAGTTGATTTATTATTATACCTTCTGAGGTTTTCTAAAACATCTTATTATTAGTAATTAGCATAGGAAGACTCTCAGAATGAACCAAGGGTACTTGTTAATCTGTTGTAAGTGCTATTTGAAATCAGCAGACCTTGATATGATATATGAATTAAAGGAATAGTGGTGCAAGATCTTGTGCCATCTCATTTTGGTGGATTTTGTTGTATTCTTTGTTTCAAAGCTGTTAATTTGTCATGGTGAGCCATCTTTTATTTTGAAGCCGTGCCTTTCAGAGGTTTGCCGTGAAGACCAACAAGACTCTTGAGAATCTCTCTACTAAAGGCAGCATCTGCAGCTATTGTTGCACTTAACATTTATGCGCAAAGTCATTATGTTGTTCATTAGTTAAGTCCTTAATAGTAATTATGCGCAAAGTCATTGTGTGTTCGCTAATGCTAATGTTTTGTTAGCTACAGTTGTTTTGCTGGGTCCCTAGAGAGATGAATTAGATGAGAGGATACATTTCTTTTGTTCACTAACCTATAGTTATCTTGGATCCCTAGAATTACAATTTTTCGTTAAAATGATTTGTTTTCTTAAGTAAATACAAAATCAGCCCCCTTATTTAAAACAAATTGTTTTGTTGGCTTAAATAAGCTCAACTGGTTTTGTTTCCTCATAAGCATGATTTTGTTTGGTCCAATTAGCACTTTTGGATGACTAGAACCTAATGTAGTACATTTTATGACATGATCGTGTTATGTATTTCTCTTTTCCATCTAATGCAAGTATATACTGTGTTGTTAAAGATGTAGTCACCTTTTTTCTCTAGCGCCAGATAACCTTTGCCATCATTATGGGAATCTAGCAACATATTCTGTATGCAAGTAAGCAAACAAGCACAAGATATATTGTTCTTCGGTTGTGTATTTTTTTTCCAGTAGTGGCATTTACACTGTGATTATATAAAAGTATTGGTGTTCAGTCTATAAGTAAAATATATATTTTTTCACTTGCAACCTATGGTTCTTGTGACAAATTGTAGAGTTTTGTTTGGTAAACATATTCTAGGGTTAATTGTTGGCTTAGAGAAAATTTAGTTCAGAAATGTAGTTCAAATCCATAATTTGTTCACTGATCCTAATGGTTTTATCCATAATTTTCATTGGTCCTTTTCAAATCTGTTGTAAATATCAAGAAAGAGGTTCTTAATGCTGGGGCCTGAAACCTATAATTGGGTTATTAAGGTATGATTGTCATATGCAGTTCAGGTTATAGTTATGATTATTATATACAGTTCAGGTCATAATTTTAAACTGTATTATGCTCAAATTCTCTCTCTATATATACATTTAGTTCTGTATGAGAACTTTTGATATTTTGAATTACTATAATAATGATTGCATGCTTTATTGAACATGTCTTACACTTAATTACTGTGAAGTCACCATTTTACATGTGTTTTCTGAATGCTGATTAACTTTGTTGTTTTAAACCGAGAAGAATATGCTGATTATGATATGATGATTGTTTCGAGTGTAAGCTTGGGCATAGCAAATTATCTTTTAATCCTGATTCATACCCTTTGTATTCTATAACATCATTCCATTGAAATTGAAGGCCTTTTATTATCCTTTCAAGTTTCAATCTCACAAAAGTGTACGAGGTTTTGATATTTGCCCTGAGTCTGTGCTCTCCAGCCCATTTCAAGAATCTCTGCTTGATCTATGAAGTGATTCTTTTCTTTTCAGTTCCTGCAATACGGAAAGCCAAAGAGAGGCTGCTTTGTTACTAGGGCAGTTTGCTTCGGCCGACTCTGATTGCAAGGTGCTTGACAATGCTTCATTCATTGCTAGCTCCTTGTTTTAATTCTTTTGTAATGAGTGATGGATTGGAAGAGCAAAAAAGAAAATCAAAGTACTTTGCCACTAATATGATACTTTTGTTCGAGAAATATCATCGATCTACTGTGTGTTACACTTATAATGTTGTACGATCTGGTGATTGACTAAATAATATTATGTATGTACAATCTGGTGAATTGCTTTGCAATACCATGGGTTTGCTCTTTTCATAATACAGGTTGTGATTAGAAAGACTACAAAGCAACTTGTTGGTTGTTTGATTGACTGAATAATGTAGTCCTTTATGAAGTACAAGTGTAAGCTGAATACAGGTGGAAAAAAATTTCGGGCTTCCAAGCAGGCTCTACAACCAGAAATAATTTCCAATGGTATTCAACCGGTTTTCTTTGTAACCAAAAAAATACAAGTGGAAAAAATTTCAGAGCTCCCAAGCAAGGCCTAAGGATCTTTTTTCCAGTTTGATTGGCCTAGATTAGTAGGATGCAATTGAGTGGGGTACCCAAGGTTCCGAAATCTGAAATTTCAACGAGATTTCGGAATTTCGGCCGGAATTTAAAAACCAAATTTCAAATCCAGTATTTTAGAGGCCAGTAAAACAAAAATTTTGGCCGGTTTTTTTGGCAAAATTGACTAAAATTTTGGCCATTTTCAATCCCTTGTGAAATTGACTCCCGAGGCTAAATAAATTTTGGAAAAATATAAAAAAAAATCATGCAAGCATTTATCTACATTTTCTATCTGTTTGAATGCAAAATACTAAGTATTTGCACATAAAACACCCTAAATTTAGAAATTTCGACAGCATTTTGCCTGATTTTCGGATTCTAACACTTCATTTTGGCAACAAAATTAGTTAAGCAAACCTTAGCTGAAGATCTCATCCAATAAGGCCATGGTGGAGAGGCACGGGCAGTGGATGGCGCAATACGACCGTGTTTACAAGAACGCCTCCGAGAAGGCACATAGATTCGAGATATTCACGACTAACATCGTGTTCATTGAGTCGTTTAACGCAGGAAAACACAAGTTCTGGCTCAGTGCCAACCAGTTCGCAGACCTCACCAACGACAAGTTTAGGGCATTTAAGACTAACAAATTAGGCTTCAAGGTTAAGTCCCCTAGGGTTCCTACAAGGTTGAAGTATGAAAACGTTAGCCTTCATTGGATTCCTGCGCATGTGGATTGGATGACCAAGGGTGTTGTCACTCCCGTTAAGAACCAAGACGACTGCGATAAATACACGCACACATATACTTGACAGAAGTATTTATACTACTACACTACAAGAACACATGAGACTTGACAATAATATTGCAATATGTGTGGCACAGTCAAACTGAGAACCTGCAAGCTCATCTCACAAAACACATATGTATGACAATGTTTTTTTTTTTTGCAAAATTTTCATATGTATTTCTCACAAAAGGCATTACAATTCACTACAAAAAATTTGATGCTAAATCCGGTCCTACAAACATGAAAACCGGTCGAATTTGTGACCATCTCAGTCAAAAAACCTGAAATCTCGCCAAAATATATTGAAATCTTGCCAAAAATATCCTGAAATCCAAGTTAGGGTTTAGAGTTAGGATTACATAATTTGTATATGTATTTTTTGCAAAACGTACACATGTATTCCTCATAAAAAGACATTACAATTCGCCACAAAAAATTTGGTGCTAAATCTGATCTTACAAACATGAAAACCGATTGAATTTATGATCATCTTCGTAAAAAACGAAAATCTCGTCAAAAATATCCGAAATCACTATAACAATTTTAAAAAAAATTATCACGCACAGATTTAGAATCTCCGCCGAGGACGAGTACCGTGGTATAATTCTTTAAGGAAAACTGTGCTGTCACAAGGTGGTTGTTTTCATCGGATCGTCATAGGGATAAGAAACTGACGACAATAGTCGATCGCACTCCTGCAGCCTGCACCTGGAGTTCGGCTCAGATTTTGTACGAGCATATCCCATTGGAAGATTATTTTACGCTATCACTAGCTACCAATTTTCGTGCTGCTTGTCACATGGGTGCCACATGGATTGACCATAATTTCAGCTTACGTACCGTTCACAAGAAAGAAGAAACATGCATGAAGCTGAAGTGCTGACGCTGAAGTCCTCTTACCAATAAGATGATGGAAGAATTATTAGCCATTTTCAGTCAGTCCATACAACACTGCACTCCACTAGCCAGGTGAGTAAGTAAGAAAGGAGCATGCATGCATGCATGTGACTCCAGGTATGGTAAGTCTGGAACCGCATCGTCAGAGTTGTCAAATATACAATCAGCGTTGTCCACTTAGTCATTGGCCATGCATAGTTTAATTTGAACGATACTCCTTTGTATTGTTATCTTAAGATCAATTGACTAGGAAAGCGTGTGCTTCAACGAGCATGCTACTGCTATCACAAGGAAATGTGGCCGTGCTCGTTTGCATGTAGTAAGTAGAGAACCCTACGAGAACATCTATATAGTTACACTACAGCAAAACATCCCGTTGAGGTCTATTGTACGGTGGAGGCATATATAATTTTATGTCTCTGTATGATTTTGATGGCATGTTTTAAAATATCATAATAGTATCTATACGTGCAGTGTCGCTGCGATAAAAAAGGTACTTACTAAAATATCTTTATATTCTATATAAAATATTTTTTTAAAATGCATTATTTTGTGTCTTTATCTATACTCCTTTATAATGCACCTAAGCATTCTTTTCTACGTCCACCCCAAATAATACACCCCACTAGAGATGGTCCAACCTTCATGCACCCAGCGAAACGTCCTCAGAAACTTGCCTCCATCAAAATTAACCTCTCAGATCTTTCCTCAGCTTTACTCACCCACATCCGATGGCCATTGTTTAATGTGTCTAACTCATCCTCGTGGCCCACAATGATCTCCCCACCTCCAAAGATCATCTCAAGGAAAAGGAAACAAATATCCTGGAATTAAGAAAAAGGAAACAAACGTTCTAGAAAAGGAAAATACCATATATTACGTGCTAGAAAAAGAAAACCGGAAGACAGGGTACTATACTAGTACTATCTAGTACACTCTAGAGAATGAAAAATATATTCTAAAAATATGTTAGAACCAATCCTCAAACTTGAGACCTTGTGAGTAAACAAGTAGCATAACTAACCATCTCAATCTCACATCACAATTTGATTATCCTCATATTGTAATTCTTGTGAGTAGTGCACAACATGTCTTAAACATCTAAAAGAATGTCTATACAAAACAAATGCCTTAAATAATATCTCTACAGCATAAGATAGATTTACGAAGTGTCTCAAAAAATGTCTTACATGATTTTTGTTTTGATAATTTAAAAATAACTCAAAGACGTCTTTACGGTGCACATTCCATGTTATTTATCTAAAATACCTCAAAATAGTGTATCTATATTTAAGACAAATAATACCACGAAACGTATCTTTACAATGTGTTATAGCAATTTATAGAGACAAATAAAAAAATAACTACATAAAAATACCTCTAGCGAAACTTTTGTTGTAGTGTTAGGGATGTACAATAAGGTCATCTCAGTTTACTTTTAGCATGTACACATCAGCTTTGTCATATATGGAAGAGTGAGAAAAGAGGAGAGAGAAGAGAGTCGGCTCTTATTTAGTAGCAAGCATTGCACAGGAATATAGGTGTTATCGTCGGCTAAAAGCCGCTGTTGGAGCCGACGTAAACGGCTCTTAGTGTTGAAGTTAATGTTTTGCTAATAGCCATAAAGATGAAGTTAGTATTAAATACTCAAATTAAATGTTTTAGTGTTTCTCTAGAGATAATCATTAGATATATTTGTTGTACAAACTGACTTTATTATTTATTTTAGATTATATAGATAAAAGATAAAGTAACAGTAAGATTTATTATTGTAGTCGTCTCTTACGTGCCTAGCCATTTCGTTAGGAATATTCCAAGTCTACATGGAGGAGTAGATCTGTAGATCGATATCGACCTGCGACCGCGAGAGGAGTCGTACGATAGATAGAGCTGCAACTAGTAGTGTATGTCAGTGTATCCATGACCAATTTGAGACAAAGGTCCCCACAACTCAGTGGAGTATATTAGTATCTGTGAGAAAATTTGGTGCCTGAGCCTCTGAGGTAGTTTAGTAGCGCTTTTGTTCGTTTCAGAGCGACCACTAGGAAACAATAATTTACGGGTGGAACACCGGAGATTACGCGGAATGTCGGATGTGGGGCCCACCTGTCTGCACCCCTCTTCACCTACTCATGCAAAGCTAGACGAGTACTCCAGTGTTCTAGCACCTAATTCAACGCAGTGTTCATGGCTACCTACGGATGATATTGAAAATAACTAAATTACTCATAATTACTATCATTAAATACTATATTCAATATATGTATATAGAGAATATAAAATAAAGATTGATATTTATCAGAAATACAGAGGAAATATTACACGAATTCTACATTAAAATATAAAATATACTTTATATTTATAAACAAGATAATTAAAAAAAATACTTTAAATAATCTTAAACAGATGGAATATTATTGTCCTCTGCTTGAATGTCTGATGATGAGTAGTAACTGTAGTTACAGGTTGTTGCGTCAGCCATGTTTGAGTCACTGTATGAATGTACATGATGTGCATGGATCCGGGCATCATTGACCATTATGCCATGTGCACCTGTATTTTCAATTGCTAAATCTCAGCCATGGTCCATGCATGGACACTTGTAAGCCGTGGCATGTCAGCACGCAGGCCGGACAGCATGATGAACTGTGCAGTGTATGGAATCTGTCGTTATTCTAGCTTCTTTAATTTTATTTTTGATAAAATTAGTTTTTTTTATTTGAATGCACAAACCAGTATCTTTGATGAGCTCAAAAAATGTGGCGGGGATACAGATCATCTGTCACGCCAGGTGAGCTCGATAAGAATCTCGATAGAAAGCCGCTGAGCTAGGGAAGCTCGGAGTGCCGTTTCCTCAAAAGAACATGAGATTCACTATTAATCAAGAGATTAAGTAAGAAATTTGATTATTAGCGATTTAATTAAGTGATTAATTAATTAGTATGATTAAATTAGTGAATTTGATTCTTACTGAGGAAGGGAAGCTCGGTAGGAACCTTGGTACTGCAAGGTGACCTGCCGAGCTCTCTGAGTACACAGATGACTCGTAGAGTCAAATCTACGAATGATTTTGGAGAAAGCTATATTAAAAAAAATGTTCGTATGCAACTTAAAAAAAGCAAAAGAAAAAAAGTATGTAGAGGGAGGAATACATGGCCCTGGGCCACCCATTGGTCGATCGTGAGCCGTGACTTACGAAATCAGCTGGGGACATCTCGATTTTGAAACGCAGTTCCTTCATGTGTTGGCAAGTGAAGTACTTACGCACCGCATGCTCGTAAAAGTCCACGGGGGCAAGTGAGCGAGCGATGCCATTAAGCGAGAATATAATTTGCGTCGCCTTTTTTCCACCTTCGCATGGATTTTTTTCTTTGGAATTCAAAGCATTCATATGCCCATTACTTGTTTTCTTCAATTTTTTATTGTTCTCTTCATGTGTTTTTGCGCACTCGATCCCATCCATGGAAGCTATTTTTTTTCCTTTCCCTTTGGCTCTAATTTCATTTCACAAGTTTGGTTTTTAACCGAACGAAATTGTGAATTTGATCTCTTATCAACAATATCAATCGTCTACCATATTCTCATATCACGATGTATCACCTTCCAATCCTTCTTTGGCAGTCAAGAAATGACTAGATTTGTAATTTTCTTCGAATAAAACTGATCTTGCAAGAGATACAGACCAAGTAGCCAGAAAAGCGGAAAACTCCCATCCATCCGCTAGCCCAACAGCATGAGTGCGACTAGCTGGCGAATCCGACGAGCCCATCATGCCGCTAATCGTAGCGCTCGCTCCCTCATCTCCTCGTTTCACGCCGCTGCGCGGCTACTGTAGCTTAGCTAGCTCGTGCAGCGTGGCTGCTGCTGCGGCGGCTCTAGCTAAGCTCCCAGTGTTTGTTGGTGCTGACTCTCACTGACCACCGCTCCCCGTGTCCGTGGGGCTGGCTGCCGCTGCACCTGCGCGGCGGTCGGCACGCCACTTGCGCGGAAAATATGGGCCGTGTCCGTTCGTGTTGGTACAATGATGAGCCGCTGCCGAAAACGATCGGGTCGTGTCAAATGAGCCGGGTGAAGTTTTCGCGGTAGTGGCAATTATTGCCGCAGATTGACGTTGAGCGGGGGGAGAGCTGGCCGGCTAGCTGATCTGATTTGGTACGTATGCATGTGATTCCGCTGATCCTTCGGGTAGCTTTTTTTAGTGAGTTTTTTTTACGGTACACTAAATTCAATATAACCTATTTATTTTTTTATTCAATAAATTAGATTAACTATAATTTATTTGTACTCCATATGATAATCGAGTAGTAGAAATAGTCTTATCAAATTAATGGCTAGATCTGATTCCTACAACCACTGTATGCTCTACACAGTAAAATTTCTCTTTTTTTTTAAGAGTGCCTATGCAGCATGTTTGTTTGAATTCTTTACTTGGACAGGCTTTATGAGCTGAAAATGATGATTGGGTTACCGTAACTTATCATGCCGAGTATCTTCCTTGATTCGTCTCTCGCGGTGTGGAGTGATCATTTTTTTATTTCTTTTCGTCAACGAAAGCTTTTTCTTACCTCTTGCTACGAACAATAGTGAGGAAATTTCACAAGGTCCATGGCCTGAAATTTATTTTGGATATTTTCTTCGATAAAGGAGGGTTCAGCACCCCATGTCCCTTTAAATGGTCTTCAAGATGTGTACTACATGCATTTGGCTGTAAGGTGCAGACCTGTAGATCAAGGCTTTTTGGTGTAGAGCGGGGGTATCCGGGTATGGTTAGAGTGTGGACTGTGGAGAGTTACCAAAGGAAAAGGTCATCTTAAATGTTTTGTACTTGGTTTTTCGAATCTCACTTTTTTTGAACTTATATAGGGTCTCAATAGTTGTTTTAGGCGCTGTTGTACTCTCTCTCTCTCTGACGCTGTTGTAAATAGTGTGCACTGTGAAGCATCTTCCTATAGTTGTCTTGGGTTGGAAGTTGGAACGCCAAGTTGACCCGGCCCAACGTCCCAACTTCGTCCGCCGCTGCCTTTAACAGCCTGTTCGATTGCCGGAACTGCAGAAGTGCATAGCAGGATTCTCAAATCTCAATGTATCTTTTACTTAAGTGGGCTTTGCGAGGCCGAAGTGTGCAGCCCCGATTCATAGCCAATTACAGAAGTAGCACAGTCCATCACTTCAAATTTATAAGTTATATTTTTTTCTTAACAGGTAAACCAATAAAATATTAAACATGACCAAACTATTTCTAATTATCACCTCTAAGTACTATATTTAATGCATATATATATATAGAGTAAAACTGAATATTTATTAGGAGAATAGAGAAAATATTAAAATAATTTTTATTAGAATATGAAATACATCTTATATTTATAAACAACAACGTTTAAAATATAGTAACTCGGCTGTTTTTGCTTTCTTCTTTGATAAATACCTATATTTCTGACCATTTTTTTTAAAAAAAATAAAGACGTTCCAATCGATTGCTCTCCTCTGTTCGTCATAAGTTTGGAGTTTCCAGAGCTCAGTGCGTAGAGATGGCCAGATGGGCCGGGCCACACGGGCCGGCACGCGGCACGACACTGTGCGCCCGACCCAAGCATGGCACGCCCAAACCTAAACGGGCCATGCCGTGCTTAGGCCAGAGGTGCAAAGACGCCTGCGTTCTGACCCAAGACGCCAAAAATAGCCATTTATAGCAAGCATAGACTTAAAAATACGAAAAAATTCAAAAAAAATCCCGAATTTTTTCCTATAAATAGGTGGCTGCCCCCTCCCCATTTCCACACCAGTAATCTTATATTCTCTTCTAATCATTCTCTTGTGAAAATTCTTTTGCTCTTAGTGGTAATTTTGCAAAATTAAAAATAGTTTTGTAAAAAATCCAAAAATCCGGAATTCGGCTTTCGGCTTCTGTCAAGAAATCAAGGTGATAATTGCAAAAAAAATTTACATTTTTTTAGTATTTTAAATCATATTTTAGTATTAATAGCGTTGTTATTTCTTGTAGTTTGCTTTATGGAGCCCGGGGATTTTCCGTCGTTCCCAGCTTCTGATTTCGGTATTTCACCCGAGGAGCTTCTTGTATCATATGCCCAAGAAGCTGCAGGAGCTGTGACATCTTCAGGCTCTACAAGTGCTACTGCGTCGGCAAGCACCGGGACGAAAAGAACAAGACGCAGTACATCGGGAGTCTGAGAAGATTTCGACCAGATTTTTGAGGCATCAAACGACGTCCAAATCAGGTATGCTGTTTGTAAATATTGCAAGCATAAATTAACTGTGAAATCTTCAGGTGGAACGGGGCACTTGAAGAGGCATGCTGACAGTTGTAGAAAAAAGCGGGAATGGCTTTGGGACAAAGCGCAATGCAAGACAACCCCGATGATGCATGACGAATCGACTACAAACCTGAGGTAGCTCGTGAATCTCTTCTCAAGATCTTCCTTTAAACTTTGGTGAGTCAGCTGCGTTTGAAAACTATATTAGGACCGTTTATAATCCTAGATTTTCTGCAGTTTCTAGACAGACAACAACTAGAGATTTGATTAAATATTATAATAATTGTCGCAATAACCTAAAATAAAATTTTAATACCTGTACTTTTTCTGTGTCTTTGACATCTGATATATGGAGTGGTAGAGTTAAAGAGGATTACCTTAGTGCAGTTGCTCATTATGTAAACGAGGATTGTCAACTAGAAAAGAGAATTATAGGATTCAAATTAATTGATGTAGCACATACTAGTGAAAATATTGCTGATTGTATTGTAAAAGTTGTGAAGGATTTTGGTCTTAGTGATAAGATTTTTGCAATAACATTAGATAATGCTTCTGCAAATACTTCTGTCATGAACATTCTTACTCCGCTTTTCAATTCTTATGCTGAATCTTTCTCATTACATCAGCGTTGTGCTTGCCATATTATTATTAATCTTATAGTTAAATCTGGTTTGAAGAGGTTAGATTAGTATCTTGAACCTTTTCGCACTGCAATATCTTACTTAAATTATTCTAATCAACGAGTAGCAGCAATTAAGACTTATTATATTGCAATGAATGTGCGTCCGCGTAAGTTTGGTCCGGATATGCCTGTTAGATGGAACTCTACTTACTTGATGCTTAAGCATCTAATACCATATGAGAGCACATTTTCTGTTTTTATTAACACGCATTGTCGTACACGGGATGGTCAGCCGATACTCATAGAGCAACATTGGTATATTGATAAATACTTGCTGTCATTTTTAGAATTTTTTTTTGAATCTACTATTGCTTTATCTGGAGTTTATTATGCAACCTCTCCTTTAATTGTGCATCATATTTTAGAAATTGCTACTGTCGGCGTTTCGAGCACCGGCAAGTAAATTTGTAAGTCTAAGGGGCCACGCGTTCCCTCTCTCTGAATGGTTAGACTCAAAAGTCCAAAGTGTATACTGATTCGGGCCGAATGTCCCTACTCCAGTTCGTGTGGCGATGTTGTATTGCTTTTGGTGCAGACGGCTGCATAGCGATTACAAGTGAGGGCTGAGGGCTTGAACACAAGAGTGTTTTTTGTTGTCTGTTCGCCAAGACCTTGCTCTTCCGCCCCTTTGAAGAGGAGAGACCCTGCCCTCCTTTATACAGTCGGAAAGGGCAGGTTACATTGGTAATTGGGAGAAGGAAGGACGATGGGATCCTACGCTAGGAGCCCTAGTCTCTTGTCTTGGTGACTGGTCGTCGTCCATCTTTGCCCACACCGGGTTTGGTAGGCGAGAGGCTCGCTGCTTCTTGGGAAGCGCACACCGCCTCCGGGAACTCGCGGATCTTCGACGCGGAGCGTGGCCTCGCGCCGCGGGAGGAGCCCGTGATTGTGGTGATCGGGCGATGGGATCGAGCTTTGACTTGAGCAACCTCATGTCGCATCGGGAAGGGCCACCGCCCTGCACGGTCGCTTCGAACGATCCTGTCCGTGGGGCACGTGGCCCTCGGCGAAGGTTGCCTCAGCTTGGTCGGGGCTCGGGAGAGCCCGACCTATGACGGGGGTCGGCGTCCCACTTGGTCGGGATCGCTTGCCTTGATTTGGTCGGGGACGAAGCGTCCTTTGTGGCCCCGCAGTCCCTTAGTCTGAGCCGGGCCTGTGGGCGCTCGTTGGGTCGTAGCTGGGCTTGACGCAGCCTGCTTGTCATCCTGGGCCGCTGAGGTACCCCTGGTATGAGTATTCGTCAGCTACCTACTTAAAGAGCCACGAAAATGATAATGTCTTACGTGAAGTTATTTGTGCTATGAATACTAAAATTTTAAAATATTGGCAAGAAATTCCTATGTTATATGCATTTGCATTTATTTTAGATCCTAGAGCTAAAATTCGGGGATTCGGTAATGTTCTCTCACTTCTAAGTGATGCGGTAGGTACTGATTATTCCAGTTATTTTTCAACTGTCCGTGCTAACTTATCTCAAGTTTATGATAAGTACGATCGGAAGTTTGCTGGAGTTCGCATGCAACCCCCACCAGCACCCACAACAGGTAAGAAGAAAACCGCGTGGGGAAAGATATGGGGTGCAGGTGACTCTTCCTCAAGGAGTTCGACTACATCAATGGCAAGTGCGGACACATCAAGTGGTGGGGAGCTAGCTATCTATCTCAACAGCGACACTGTCAACTACCAAGAGAAGCAAGAGGAGGACTTCAGCATTTTGCAGTGGTGGCATGAGCACAAGATAACATATCTGGTGCTTTCCATACTAGCACGGGATGTGTTAGCAGCCTGTCTCCACGATTTCTTGAGTCCGCTTTCATCTATCCGAAAGAATAATCGAGAGAGAAGAACAAATCGACAAGTGAGATGGTGGAAATACTTCACCGTGAAAGATTGGGAACAAGTTGATCAACGAGCTCAACATATTGCGTAAAAAATCGAGCCACGGAGACGCTCAAAATCTTTATCTAGATAATCAGGAAGAATAATTGTAATATTCACCTTTTTCGTGTATCACTGAGCTATAGGCCGTACTCTTTTTTCTTTGCCAAGGTTTTCTCGTGTTGAGTTTTTACTTGGCAAAGTTCTTAACGAGGCAGCCAAACATAAGCTCATTATTTAATTCAAATTATTTATCTCATTTTAGAATTTATCTCGTATTTTAGCTTTCTCTTAATTTATATATATATTTAAAAAGTTTTTGTACACCTTCGAGTTTTCTAATTATTCTAAATTTCTCTCATTTTTCTGAATTTTTTTTCATTTTTTTTTGTATCTTTTCATATTTTGTCTATTTTTCTATTTTTTCTAATTTTTTCTTGATTTTTTTCTAATTTTCTAAAGTCAAACGGCATCGGACCAACCCTACTGCTTAGCTGCTGAAGGATCGGCGGCGGCTGGCACGCCCAACAGATAAACGGCCGCGCTCGACCGCCACCCGCACGTGGACCGGCACGACATGACCCGTTTACAAGCCAAGACTAAATGGGCCGTGCCTAAATGGATTGTGCCGAATTTTAATCGGGCCGTGCCGTGCCGGACGGCCCGTTTGGCCATGTCTGCCAGTGCGGCATAGCCGGGCCCACGGCAGCTAACGCTCCATCGCCGTCTCGCCGCTTCCGGAACCACCTGCGACCAGCGGCTCCCGCCTGTCGGCGCGTGGCGTGCCCGCTCTCGGCCTCTCCAGAAATCGCCCCTCGCCTTTTCTTCTTCCACCACCACCTCCTCCTCCTCCTCCCCACTTCTCCACTCGGCTCGCGCGCGCACACACCGCTTCTGTTCTTCGCTCCTCCGGAGAAGCATCAGCAAGCACCTCCAAGAGAATCCCCGGCGCGTCTCCATCGCCTGGTCGGGTAAGCAAATCTCCACACCCTACGCTTGGTTGCTTTGATCCGTGCCCGATTAGTTCCGAGCCACCGCATCTTAATGCTGCTTGTCCGCGTCCGTTGTTCTTAGTTGCCCCGAGCTCCATTCTTGGGTGCGCAGTTGGGACATTGGGTGGCACCACGCGGTGTGGGTGTGGTAATGTGATGCGAGCGCTATGAGTTACCTAGCTTTGGAGGACTTGCTACATTGGGCTTGTTTTGGGTGGGGCCTGCCGACCAGCTCCCATGTTTTGCCTTGTGCATAGGGTGGAAAACAGTAGCGGAACTAGAAATTTTTTGATGGCACGTACAATTCTATAGTTTTGTGCAATAATTTGATATCATCATAAATTCAATATACATTTGAACTTTGCTAAAAGTATAATACAAATAGTTCTAAGGTCTTAAAAATCCCAAATTAACAAAATCAAAACCAATTCAATCAACAAATTTAGCCTATTGAAGAAGTGAAATTTTGAAGTTCTCAAATTTTTGGGGTGCCGGGTGCCTGGTTCCGCCCATGGTGGGAAACTGAACAAAGACACAAAATAATGGATATTGGTATGGCTAATTTGAATAGCAGGCCTTTGGTCTCCCAAGTTCCCAAGTCCCAAGTCATTTTTCTAGCTCCTTAACAAACTTTTTTTTTTTCAAATCTGGCTCTCTTCCGAAAATAGCCCCTTCCCCTAACCGCAGAGTGCCGGCAAGTGATATGTGTCACCTACCGCTCCCGCTCCTTGGAAGGAGTTAGTGGCTTGCTGAGCTCTCCTAGGTTCGTAGCTCCTTCCGAGCTGCGGGAGCCCGACATGTGACACGTGTGGCCTGCCGGTACTTCCGCAATCTGGGATGAGGCTATTTTTGTAATTGCGTTCGGAAGGAACCAGATTTGCTAAAAAAAAGTTTGTTGGGAGGCTAGAAAAGTGATGACATCGAGACCATCATTCATCATTGTATATCTTCTGCTGCACAAGCACCATGAATTAGTTGGTCTGAATTGGACATTGGGTATGCTGCGTGGGGTGCAGCGTCTAAAAGTTGGATAATAGAGTGTAGGCAACCTGACATTCTGGAATTTGAATCCTATTGTTCATGTCAAATGTAAGGGCGCTGTATAATTCAGCTACTATTTGTACCTGTGTAAATATGTAATGTGTGGTGGAAAGGGAAACTTGAGTGCGTATTCTTTACATTCACCTGAGTTTGCTAGGTAGGACTCCTTCAAACTGTCTAATTTCCTCTCCCAGTTAAAGTTAGTGGCTTGTATTTGTTGCCGCCACTGCTGCAACTTGCTTTATTGGCTGGCACTTCATGCTCATAATCAGAGTTATATTTCATGGTGCAATTGTGCAATGCCGAAGGCCCCTAATATTTCAAATGCTAGTTAGCAAGTCAGACTAGCTCCGTCTTAAAAGATTTCAGACTTAGACATTTGGTACTATCCACCGACATTTTGCTATTTCCTATTTCACTCCTGTTTTAATTTTCAAAAACTTCAATTGTCCCTTTTTATTTTTTTACAAGGAGAACCTGTTGATGATGTATAATTGGTTCAATTGTGCTTTGCAGCATGGCTGAACAATTCTACACTGTGGCATCTGATAGTGAAACCACCGGGGAAAATAAAGCGCAGCCATCATTCCCTGATGTCGCTATTGGAATTGACATTGGGACTTCAAGGTGCAGTGTTGCCGTTTGGAATGGCCATCAGGTTGAGCTCCTCAAAAATACTCGCAACCAGAAAGGGATGAGATCATATGTCATGTTCAAAGATGACACTCTTTCAGCTGGTGTCACCGGAGCAGCCACCCTGGAACACACACACGAGGAAAGGGATATATTGTCTGGAAGTGCCATATTTAACATGAAACGTTTGATTGGGAGAATGGACACAGATGAAGTGGTTCAAGCTAGCAAGACCCTCCCTTTTCTTGTGCAGATGTTGGGTATCGGTGTGAGACCATTCATTGCAGCACTGGTGAACAATACGTGGCAATCCACAACTCCTGAGGAAGTTCTTGCCATCTTTCTGCTTGAATTAAAGACCTTGGTGGAGATGCATCTTAAACATCCAGTGAGGAATGCTGTTCTTACCATTCCAGTTGCATTCAGTCGGTTTCAACAGACCAGGATTGAGAGAGCCTGTGCAATGGCTGGTCTGCATGTACTGAGGTTGATGCCAGAGCCTACTGCTGTCGCACTTTTGTATGCTCAGCAGCAGCAGCAGCTTCTGCATGACAATATGGGAAGTGGTATGGAGAAAATTGCTCTGATATTTAACATGGGAGCTGGTTACTGTGATGTGGCTGTGGCTGCCACTGCTGGAGGTGTTTCTCAAATAAGAGCACTCTCAGGTTGTACTATTGGTGGAGAGGACATACTTCAGAATGTTCTGTGCCACCTCTTACCCAATTTTGATAGTTTATATGCTGGTCACACAATGGATAGAATCAAGTCAATGGGTTTACTGCGGATCGCAACTCAGGATGCAATTCATAAACTGGCTTCCCAGGAGACTGTGGAGATCAATGTAGACGTCGGTGATGGCCAGAAAGTGTCGGAGGTTTTGGATCAAGAAGAATTTGAACATGTGATTCATGTGATCTCTGAAAAATGTGAGAGGATCATTAAGCAATGCTTGGCTGATGCGAAGTTAGCACCAGAGGACATCAATGATGTGATATTGGTTGGAGGATGTTTAAGAATCCCTTCAATCAGAAGCCTTGTCCTTGGCTTATGCAAGAAGGAAGAGACTTACCAGGGCATAGATACTCTAGAAACCGCTGTTTCAGGTGCTGCACTGTAAGGAGCCATTGCTTCAGGAGTCTCTGATCCTTCAGGGAGCTTGGATCTGCTGACAATTCAGGCAACCCCAATGAACCTTGGAATACGTGCCGATGGTGATAATTTTGCCACAATCATTCCTAGGAACACGGCAGTCCCTGCAAGAAGGGACATGCTATTTACAACTACACAGGACGATCAGGCTGAAGCGCTCATTGCTGTGTACGAAGGCGGAGGGAAGCATGCAGAAGAGAACCATCTGTTGGGGTATTTCAAGATCACCGGTATTCCACCAGCTGCAAAGGGTATTGTTGAAATCAGTGTGTGCATGGACATCGACGCTGCCAATGTCTTCAGGGTGTTTGCAGGCGTTGTAAAGCCTCAAGGCCAAGCCGCTCCGCCATTCATTGAGGTGAGGATGCCAACTCTAGACGACGGCCATGGCTGGTGCGGACAGGCTCTCGCCAAGATGTATGGCAGTAAGCTCGACCTGGCTGCTCTCCCTAAGAAGCTGCAGCCGTGAGACTTGCTTATCGTCGCCTGTAGCTGTATCCTCCTGTAAGTTCGTGCATCGTGGGTCGACGATGTTGTGTGACGGACCGGTCCATTGGTGATTGGTCCTTGCTCGTGTTTGACTGACTGTTTCTGGTGCCGAGTGCTCAGCATTCTACATGTAAGCAAGAAATGCCAGTGTCATCTTTGTACAATAAATGTGTTCCACATAAGATGATTGTTACCTCTGTTTAGAACGAGTACTTTGGAACATCCGGTGTAAACAAGAGGTGTCTAGTGTGCATGTTATAATCCGTATGGCAAAAATAGACGATCAAAATAATAGGAGATGCGAGATACGGATTTAGCGTGAAAAATTCTTGAGGGAAAAATTACGTACTTACAGAGGTGAAATTCACTATGTGAGGAGAGATTATTAGCACTGAAAATTTCAGTATATCTAAACCGTGTGTATATAGGGGTAAATGTATATGTTGCGGATTAAGAGTGTCGAACGAAGAAAGAACTAAATCAGAGTTGGACATGTCGGCCGTTCTCATGTCTAATTCAGCTTGGCGCATGACCACTCGACGCCACATTTGGTGCAACATCTGATACGAGCACCATGAAAAATTCTGATGACAATAACGATCTCCATCTCGAGATGAACTCGCTTCTATAGTTGAAATATGAAAATATCTTCAAAGTAAATCTTCATCACCAGACCTTGGCCCCGAAAGCACGTAATACTAAACTCAAAATGAAAGACTAGAACATTTTTATTCAAATGCGTCTTACGAAACAAAATTGAGTAAGCCACCAATAGGTTTAGACAGCTATCAACAAAGCAACCAAACAAATCTAGGTTTTTAATAATTCATAACTCAAGTAAAATCTAAATCTATACAACTGACCACCTCTTTCTACTGCTTAATCATCAAATCGGTATAAGACAAAACATCACGTGGTGCAACAAAATCGTCAGAAATCCTAACGGGGGCAACGAAGACACAACTACAATTCCAATCCTGACGTGAATGTCGCAACAGTAGATGATGGCTTGCAACAAAATCATTAAAAATCCTCGATATGGATGCTGTGCGATGGCCATGACGATGCCCGCCTAGCTCTGATAGCACTTGATCTAAAACACATGACAAAAGTAGATGATTAAAAGAATGGAACACACGGATTTAACGTGAAAAAACCTTGCAAAAAATATCATGAACGCACGAAGATAGAAGTCACTGTATGATGAGATATTATAAGCACGATGAACTTCTGCGTATTTAAATCGCGTGGCAAGATGAGTACATATATAGGCTAGAGATCACATTCCTGAACAGAAAAAAACGAATTAGAGTCTGATGCACTAGCTGTTATCATATATGACACGACTCGACGTATGCACTGCCACGTCTGATCGAGTGTCCAATATTGGACATGACGAAGAATTCAGATCGCAGTGCAGAATGTAAATACGATTTGGTAGTATTCCATGTTATAAGATAAGATATTCATAACCGTATTTGATTAGACTCTATCTCTTATGTGTAGGTGAATTTAAACTCATCTCTTGCCAGTTTCTCTATATATTGGGTACCCCCTTGTACAAGAGATCAATCTAATAAAGCGAGAGAACTTTGTCCCTCTACTTTGTGTGCGTTTCAGTTCTTGTTCTTGTGATTTTGTTGGCATGTTGTTGATTGATCGTGGATGAACGACTACGTTTTACAACACGTTATCAGCACGAAGCTCTACCAAGGCTTATTGAGATCGTCTACCTACAACAATCCACACGGCATCGACATCATCCTGCTACACGCGATCATCCTACGTCAAACCCTACATAAGCTAATCGCGTTTATAGCAAATCCTCGATCGTGCAGATCATTCTTTTACATGTCAATTTGTTCATACCTAAATTGCGAAATCTGAGCTACTGTTCATCTAAAAAAATTTGGCTCCTTACGCTTTGAGCGCAACGCCAGATCGCTCGCGATCGCGCCGCCGCGCGGCAGCAGCCGGTCGTCGTCGCCCATCGCCGGACCGCCGCACCACCGCACCCGCCGCCGTCCGCCAGAGTCGGATCGCCGCGCGACCACAACCGACCGCCGCCACCGACCGCCTGCTCGGCTATGCCGCCATGACCGTGAGATTCCCGCCGCCGTCGCGACTCGGCGCGCCGACCGCCGTGGTCGCGAGCACACGCGCTTCGTCGGCGATCACGCCCACAGCGTGCCTCCCCACCATTGGTTTTCGCGATGGGTGGAACTCCGCGTCGCCTCAACCTCCCGCAACCGCCGTCGCATCGGCTTCCCTGCGGCAGCCTTAGCCCGCCACACCGCGCGCTCCGTTGCATGCATCGATCGGCCTACTTCGCCCGCCGACGCCGTCGCCCGTAGCGACACCCGTGAAGCACTGCGCTAGGGTTAGCGTGTGCCTAAGCGCCTAACGCGGGCCACACAGGCCGCTGGGCCACGCGGGCACCACGCGAGCCGCCGCGCCATACGGGCCGCGCACCTCGCACCGTAGCGGGCGTTCGCACATGGGCCGGTCGTACGGCCCGTTTTCCTGAAGAAAAAAAGAAGATTTCGGAATTACTTAAAAAGGAGAAAATCAGAAAATTCGTTATAAATCCTAGAAAAATAGTCTTCTAGGTTATGGACTTCCATAAAACTTTGGTAAATTGATAGATGCTTCTACTAGATGGTCCTATGTATGTCTCTTATCTACTAGGAACCATGCTTCTGCCAAAATTAATTACCCAAATTATTAAATTAAGAGCCTACTTTTCAGAAGAAATGATCAAGTATATTCGAATAGACAATGCTAGCGAGTTTACCTCAAAAGCATTTAATGATTATTGTATGGCTCTGGGAATTAATGTAGAGCATCTCGTACCTAATATCCACACTTAAAATGGCCTTGCAGAGTCATTATATTAAAAGAATAAAAACTTATTACTTGGTCACTCTTTCGAATAGTAGGCTTTCCACCGCTTGTTGGGGCTATGCGGTCTTTGATATGCGGGTTTAATTCAACTCGCACTAATCGCACATTATGAAATTTCCCCGTTGCGGATAGTGCGTGGAAAAGAATTAAGTATTTCTCATCTGCGAAAATTTGGTTGTGCTGTATACATGTCAATCTCTCCACCACAGCGTACCACCATGGGACTTTACCGGAAGTTGAGGATCTATGTAGATTATGAATCTCCGTCAAATATTAAACACCTAGAGCCTATAACAGGGGATCTGTTCATGGCTCGCTACGCTGATTGTACTAAGGATATTTTTTGGCATTAGGGGGGAGATAAGTACCACATTAGAGAATGTCGAGTCCTTAGATCCACACACTACAGAGACCGAACTTGAAGTTCAGAGGACAATAAATCTGCAATAAATAAGCTTATAATCTGCCAAATGCCTTCACTGTTCATAAGAGAGTGAAAAGATCTCATATACCTGCAGTATATGCACTTGAAAGAGTGAAAATACCCTAAAAGGATATTGAACTCACTCTTAACCCTCATGATAAAAAGAGGGGGAGGCCTCCAGGTGCACGGGACTCAATTCTGCGGAGACGTCCGTAGAGGTAGAGAACTGGACAAATGAGAACACTACCCATGACAGTAGAAGAAGTTCAACCTGATGTTGAGAAAATCCCTGAAGTGAGCCTGATAGCATATAGGCCCCCTCAATTTCTATTATTCTGTTTCATTATAGTTTTGGTATTGATGACTAAGTTAATAATACTCAAGGCTTTGAAAAACATGTGCTGAAATCAATGATGAAGTAAGTCGGACTAACAAGATTAAGGTGTTCAGTTACTAGTTTATGACTTGAGAGATGATTCAAATCAAATAACTAAGTTTTTTATTCAGTTTAGCTGTTTAAAGAGGGACTTTGCACAAGCTAGTGGATTGGATCATAAGGCAAAGACAAAACTAAAATTCTCGGAGTAAAAGACACTTAGTTATTGACCTTTGAATCGAATTTCTTAGTATACAACGGACCAAATTTCTGCTACCCTCTTCTTAAGTCTGTTGCATACACAACATATCCTTTTAAGTCAAAAGATTCTTTGGTCCAGCATTAAAAATCTTGTGTGTCAAAACTCCTATCAAAAATATCTGCTCATCGGACCAAACCTCTTGTTTTCATATTCTTTCGTCCTTGGTGAAAACTCCTTTTGAAAATCATCTGTCAACCAAGTGATTGTCTATGTATGGCGAACCAAATAATTTGGTCCGGCATACATGTAAAAGTCACTCTTTTGTGACGGACCAAAAATCTTCTCAGTTTTCCATCTACAGCGGACCAAATAATTTAGTCTGGCACTCATTCAGTTTATAAGCCTTTTGTCGGACTAAACTTTGAAGTCCTATTTATTGAAACCTTAAATGGATTTTTTTTTCTCAGTCAAAAGGTTTTTTGCTTTGATAACGGACCAAACATTCTTGCTTAACTTTTTTAGTCCATTGCTAAAGCAAATCGCTTGGATAAACTTATTTTTGTTGAAAAAGGATCTTTGGCTACTGATCTTCGAACCTCCCATGTATGACAGACCAAATTATTTGGTCCGACGTACATATATCTCTCTTATTCCTATGCCGGATCAAACTCTATGAAAAACCCATGTACAACGGACCAAATTTTTTGGTCCGTCGTAAATGTCCAAATTTGGTCCGTCATACACATGACCAGTATCGCTAGGTACTACTGCTTAGTCCGTTGTCAACGTATTTTTTTGATCTCTCTGACATCTGACACGTCCAACGGCTACAGTAGCAGGTGTAACGGCTATTTTCATTCCAAATGGCTATATAAGTATTTCCTGAGCCATCTACCATCATATAGAATGGACTCCTTTACATTTTAGCATTGAAAATAGCTCTCATTCTCAAAAGGAGTTTGTGCTTCACTTTCAAACCAAAATTCTCAACATCTCTAAGTGTTTTAGCTCTAAGCCAAAGTCTAGCTGTGTGATTTGCGAAGTGAACCAAGAGACAGAACTTGTGCAAAGTTTATTACTCTTAGATCTTAGTGATCCTAGAAAGCTTAGAGGAAGTGAATAGTGCGACCTGTCCAAAAGTGATTGTGGAAGGCCACTGTGATTGTGAGAGGTTCGGAACTCACCTCACTGGAGTAGTGAAAGAGTTAACTAAGTGATCACCAGAGCTACTTCGACTAGCTTTGGAGAAGCAATACTTCGGAAGAAGTGCTTCAACGTGGATTAGGAGTGCGGCTCTGAATCACGGGATAAATCTCTGTCTCATTTGTGTTTTATTTCTCTTTATTGCTTTCGCTGTTATAATTGCTTGTTTTTACTTCTGTCATATATATATATACTGTTCTGTGCAATTATCTCATAAAAAATAGTGAATTATTTTTTAAGAAGTTAAAACTTGTAAAAGTTGCCTATTCACCCCCCTCTAGGCCAACTAGATCCTTCAGAGCCATCCTGGAGATGTTAACATCCCTGAAGTGATCCATCCTGAAGATGATAACCCCAGCGTATATTTGCGCGCACAATCCCACGCTGGGAAATTGGAACACCCAGACTCCATCGTTGTGGGAAATCACGAGGAGCTGGAAGAAATTTATAAAGAGATATCCCTAAAGTGATGCAGGAGAATTGTATAAAAGAAAGACTACAATTGTCGACATATAATTGCCTCTAAAATTGCTAAAGTTGGATCCAGAACCAAAGTCCATGGCAGAGTATCAGAAGCGCTCAGATAGGGTCAAATGAAAAGAAGCAATTGAGGCAGCTCTCGCTTATTAAAAGGAAAGCTTTGGTATCGTTGACCAAACATCTCCTAAAGTAATCCCTGTAGGATCAGATGGGTTTTTCATCTGGAAGAGAAATGAAATACCCAGGTGGTGAGATATAAAGCGAGGCTTGTAGCACAAGGGTTCATGCAGAGACCCGACATCGATTAGGATGAAATATATCCTGCTGTAAGAGTGGAATAACGTTCCGAAATTTAATATTAATGGCAGCAAGCTTAAACTTATCAATGCAGTTGATGGATGTAGTGACCGCTTATTTATATGGGTCACTAGATACAGATATTTATATGAGAATCCCTGAAGGAGTTAAAATTCCGGATCCTAATAATCGCAACATGTATAGCGTCAAACTGAAGAGTCGCTATACGAATTAAAACAGTCGAGGAAAATGTGGTATAACCGACTGAGTGAGTTCCTCCAGAAGAAGGAATATTGTCCATATGTGTTCATAAAGAAATCCCAGAATGGATTGTATCATCTCAATATATGTCGATGATCTGAATATCATCAGAACCACAGAGGAGATAGAGGAAGCAGGTGCTTACCTAATGACGGAGTTTTGAGATGAAAGATTTGGGTAAAACCAAATTTGCTTAGGCCTGCAGCTAGAGCATTTCCCAGAAGGAATCCTTGTACACAGTCTTTCTATACCAAGAAGGTATTGAAAAGGTTTAATATGGATAAATCGTATCCATTAAAAAACCCATAGTCGTAAGATCCCTTGAAGTGGATAAAGACCCTTTTCAGACCAAAGATGAAAAATGAGGAAGTCTTAGGACCCGAAGTTCCATATCTAAGTACCATTGGAGCACTTATGTATCTTGTGAATTGCACAAGACCTGATATTGCATTCGCTATGAATTTGCTAGCAAGACACAATGCAGCTCCAACCAGAAGACATTGGGCTGGTATCAAGACTTTACTCAGATACCTCCAAGGTACTGAAGGTCTTAGATTGTTTTTCCAGAAGAATCAAGACTTAACTATGGTGGGATATATGGATGTTGGCTATCTGTCTGATCCCCACAATGCCAAATCTAAGACTGGTTTTGTGTTTCTCTGCGGTAGTACAGCCGTTTCTTGGCGGTCTTTTAAGCAGACCTTGGTAGCTACTTCTACCAACCACTAAGAGATTATAGATTTATATGAAACCTCACGTGAATGTGTTTGGCTGAGATGTATGATTAACCATATCCAGAAGTTATGTGGTCTCAACACCGTCGATACCCCCACAATTATCATGAAGATAATGCTGCTTGTGTTGCACAAATGCAGATGGGTTATGTGAAAAGCAATATCACGAAGCATATTGCTCCTAAGTTTTCCTATCCTCATGAACTCCAGAAGAACAGTGAGGGATTTTGCAAACTAAGTCAAGTGAAAATCTTGTAGATTTATTCACTAAGTCATTGCCAAAATCTACATTTCAAAGATGTGTAAATGTCATTGGAATGAGACGACTTAGAGATATGCAAAGTTCAGGGGGAGTAAATCCCTGAACCATGACCCTTTGTATGATCCAGAAGGTCATATTGTAAATCCTGAAGATTATAAGTTGTACTCTTTTTCCCTTAGTGAGTTTTACTGAAGTTTTCTCACATGAAGGTTTTTAATGATGCAACTAGTGTAACACGGAGTGCGAGTGCAATGTACTCTTTTCTCCATCCTTTTTTTCACTGGGTTTTTGGAGGAGTTTTTAATGAGACATGTGCATTACGCGGTATTCGCCCAAGGGGGAGTGTTTGAGATAAGGTATTCATAACCGTATTCGGTTAGACTCTATCTCTTATGTGTGGGCGAATCCGAACTTATCTCTTGTCAGTTTCTCTATATATTAGGCACCCCTTGTACAAGAGATCAATCTAATGAAACGAAATAACTTTGCCCCCTACTTTATGTGTGTTTCAGTTCTTATTCTTGTGATTTTGTTAGCATGCTGTTGATTGATCGTAGATGAACGATTACATTTTACAATATTCCAAACCGTGGCCTTAGACTAGCCTTGGAAAGACCAGGACTGGATGTCATACGCAGCACGCTCATATCATCCTTTTCAGTTCGCCGTGTTTATTCAGGTGCAATATACCATTCAACCTTAATGATGACGAGTTACGGGCGTATTGGCTCTCCCTATCACAACGTTCTAAACTTCTAAGGATCAAACTGACGGAGCATGTGTTGACATCGTGCGCATCCCATCGTCTGGACTCTGTACAGTTCGGACAGGGTCGTTCAGAACCGACGTGATGTGTAACGACTTCAACGTTCTAATGGCAATGGGCTGCCTAGAACGGACCTAAATCATGCACGTAGATCGTGGGCTAACACATCAGCACTTGGTGGATGCCATACCACTGACAAGTTGGAGCATCTAGAGGTAGTGGGCAACGTTGCAGTTCCCCCTTTCACGGATGGGAGGATGCATGCGCGAATCGTACCTGCTTCTAGTTGTTTTAGTTGCATTTCCTCTTTGACAATTAGACGCCGTACCAACCAAATCAGTAGACCCTGTTACGTTTCTTCTGTCGCTTACGCTCACCAGTCACCACGTACGTACCAAAACTGAAAACGCTTCAGCTTCGTGCAGCTCAGCTAACAGTTGCAGCGCAGCAACAGTCGCCTGGCCACGGTGACTCTGAACTCTGAAACAATAACAAACCGATCTGTTAATGCGCGTACAGTAGTGAGGCAGATTGTAAACTACTAAGTAACCGGTGAAACGGACGTGCCAAGAGAGAGAGCGCGTTTACGTTATCACTTTGCCGCCGAGTCAAGCCCAGCCTGGACCGGATGTGCCATCGGCTCTGCTAGTAGTTTGCGACCTGCCTGACCGCGACCGGTCGTTTGTTCACACACACGGAAAATCAGATGCAGAGATCGTTAGGAAATTCGCCACGGGGAAAAAGGTGTTGCACCGTTGCACGGACGAGATACCGATGCGTGCGTGCGTGGACTACGAATCCCTGGTATTTTACTCTGCAGGAAAGGATTCGGACGTGAGTAGTTTTCTGACAAAATCCTCGCGTACCTTACGGTGGCAATTTGCGTTGCGCCCAAGTGTCGGTCTCATCCGTCAGCAACTGAAAAATTCGAAGAAAATTAGCTGGTTTCTTTTTTTACGCAGACGGCCGGCTTGACCGTTTGCTGGTGTACTCGAGTAGAACTCCCGCTCGTGTCGAACTCCCGCGGTTCGGCCGAGGTGTTCGATCGGTTGAAGAAGCCAAATTGTGGAATCTCACGTCGTGAAATTTTTCCCAAACGCACGGAGATTTGAGCGTGCAACGTTGCGCCGAATCGTTTCCTGTGACGTGATGCCCGCATCACACACGGAACTGCCGGTTTTGGTTTTGAATAGTCATGTGATAGCAAGATGTAGTTGACTATAATACGGTATGAACGGAGTATCAGCGAGAACGTGCAAATATACACATTTGGATTTGCTGGATAAAAAGAACGAATCAAAATTCGATTTTGTGAAGATAGGTTATTATTCGGAATGTGACCGGTCGTTAGCCCACGTGTTTTTCACGGGTATATATTTTCCTTTCTCGTGCGCTAAGCTTGGATAATGCATTCTTTTAGATATATAGTAGCTGCGGCACTTTTTTTTGTTTTCTCTGAGAGAAGCGAGAACCGATTTTAGCATTGTCACAGCCTCAAAAATCATAAAATAAAGAAAAATGAAATAAAAATCTTTTGTGTATTATTTTCGAAATTTCTGAATTTCCTGGATTTTCTGTATATTCTTTTGGCTTTTCTTTAATGCAAGAAAGTGAAACAAAGAATATGGTAAATAGAAAATGGTAAAAAGTAAAAATATTAATTCAACAAAAATTTACCAAAGCCACCATAAATATCTGAGGGTTCTCCTCAGCTTGCTTAAGGCGGTGGGCAACCTGGATTTATAAAAATATTAATTAATCAAAGATAATCATGAGTAAATATCTCAGGGTAAAATGGTAAAATAATTTGGTAAAAATATCTATAAGTCATCCTGACCCAATATTTTTATCTTGCCGACATCAAAACAGTATCAACCTGCAGTAAAAATATAAATAATTTATTAATTCATTTTATAATTTTAAAAATTCAAAAATAGTGAATAATTAATCTGGAAAACAGTAATGTCAGAATTTTTAAAAATTAAATAATAATAATTAATGTCTGTAATTTTTACATAAGGTGTATAATATCATTTCAAACCGTAATAAAAAGTTTTGTAAAATAATAACTTCTTTTAAATCGCAAATTAAAAGAAAAACCGAATGGGCAATGCAGCAACTGTTGCAATGTCAGAATTTTATAAAAATCTGCATGCATCATAAAATAGCGAAATATTTTCAGGAGGCTGGAAATATCCTTGACGACCTATGGTAAAAATTTTATAAAATTTCACGTCGTTTTGACCGTCGAAATCCCTGTTCTAATCCTGTTCTGTCCTGAGCCTTCGCCAGAGTTCTTTTTCTGTTTCACTGACATGTGGGCCCAGTCTGTCAGAGAGACACCTCAGCCAGCAGCCGCTGCCACCTCGCCCCCACGCATCAGCGACCCAGCCGCATTCTTCTCCCCTCTCCCCGCTCTCTCTCGCGCGCAGAGACGACCGTCTCGATTTTTCGCGCGACCTCCTCGCCCAACCGCCTTCGAGCCTCTATAAAACCCCCTCGTCTCGTCGCAGCCGACCTAGCTACCACCCCGTGCCACCCATTCCGCCGCTACTTTGGTCGTCTTCCCAATTCCGCGAAACCGCAAAGAGGGCAAAACATCAGATCTTCCTCTCCTCGCCATTTTGCCCGAACCACTTCACCCAAGCTTCCTTGAGCCTCCAGAACCCGTCCCAAGCCTCTACGAAACCCTTTCTTCCCGGCGAGCTCCTCCGCGTGCTCTTCTTCCGTCGCCACCACAAGACGGTGAGAACCCTCCTCCGCTGCTCATTCTTGAACCAAAGCGAAATGGAATCCTTGAAGCTCACCGATGCTCGTAGGGTGATCTTCAAGCTCGGGATAGCTTAGTTTGCAGTTCGCCGCCGGCCGTGAGTTCCGCCGCCTCGCGGTGCCGACCGCCTTCCGCCACCTCGGTCACCGCGCCACCACCCAAAGGTGCGCCTTGGTCCGCCGGTGCCTCGGTGGAATCGATTCCGCCGCCATGGTGATGGTTCGCCGGCGAGCTCGCCTTGCCGCAGCTTTGCTCTGGGTCACCGCTGCGGGCTCGGTGCATCACCGCGACGCTTGTTAGCGTGTGTCTTCGCGCCGCCGCTATCCGGGCCCGGCCGGTCGATCAGCGTCGTCGTCGTGTCGTTGTCGACGACATGGACCCGCACTGTCACCTCACGCGTCGCGCAATTACGTGTGGTCTCATAGCGTCACACAGCGCAGCATAGCGTGCTAGCCAGCTGACAGTGGACCCGTTTGTCGTGCCTCGGTCAGGTCTCGCCGAAATGGAAAGCGATTTTCCCCCGCGAAAGCGCACTTTCCATTTTCGGCAGTTTTCTGATTTTCAGTGTTTATTCAAAACCTAGATATTCATTTAGCCATAACTTTTGAATCACTTTACCAAATTTGATGAAATAAATTTCTAAATTCATATAAAATTCAGTAGATTCAGAATATGCAAAAATATTTCAGAATTGAATTTTATTTGAAATCCGAATTCAAATTCAAAAGAAAGGTTAGAAATATACCATTCATGAAAATTTTGCAAATAACCTCCAAATTTAGTAAAATAAATTTTATTAAAATCCATGTAATCTCAGAAACCAGAATCTGTAAAAATACTTAGGGTGTGTTGTAAGAAAAATTTATGTTATAAAATGGGTAGTAAATAATGCCATAATGGTTTAAATAAACTAAATCTTTAAATTGTAAATGGGAATAAATAACTCATGTAATCATTCCTGAAGTTGTGAAATCATTTTATTTGAATATTTCCATCTGATTTCTTTTTGGCCTTATCGAAATTTGGTATTTGTTATATGTCGCCATACGACGTGTAGAATCCGATTTAAACGGTGTATTCGATTTAACAGAGTTCAAGTCGAGGACACTCAACAAGGCAAGCAAACCCCTTTGATCATATTGATCCCAGTTTTATAAATGTTTTCATTAAATGTTTTACTGCATACTTTATTTTGTTAAAATATGCTATATTTCGGGTAATGGTAATTGTACCAGTAGACTTATAGAACTTCCTTGATAAGTAGAAAATTGTGAACCTTGAAAACCCTAGAATAGCTTAGACAATATTTAATGTCAATCTGGGTTACTCACATTTAGTGAAATGCTTAGCCAAAGCTAAATGAAGATAAAACTATGACATGATTAAAGACTTTGGACATGACATTTAAAGGGGTATGATCATTTTTGTGGTTGGTATTTGGTTGGAAAATGAAAATAAAACTATGGTTTAGATGCGGGCAATTATTGGCAATAGCCGGTTGTGCATGTCTTTGCACGTAGTGTAGGGTGGAGATTATTGCCCGTGTCGGATTAAGGACCGAACTATGAGTTGTTTCAGCCAAGAATATTCATACAACCACAAGTCTTTGGTATGGGACAGCTCTAACTTATTAAGTTGTTTAAAACTAGCTTTGCACTTGGAAGGCCGGAGTAGTACGAGTTGTTTCTTAATGAATTGCTCGACGGACGCCCACACCGAGGTGATCATGGATTAAACGTCTACCAATATAACGGTGTACACCATAACGTGGGTAGTTCCATCATTTCTATGCTCGAGTTCTTACACCACGAATGGGTTTATCGTCACCGTCTTTGGTGCAAAGTTAGGTTTAAATAATGTATGATTATAACATGACTCTCTGCGGCACACCAAAGGCAGTGTGCAAATATCGATTGTTCAAAGAGTCAGTCATATCTTGTGGGGAAAGCTGTATACCTCTGCAGAGTGTAAAACTAATCGATTAGTCGCGTTCGCGGTCATGGACACTTGGTAAAGTCATCACATAGTTAGCAGTTTTACTTATTTTCATAAAAAGTGGTTTCTACCATGTGTTGGTCGTTTCCGCTGTGTGCGGAAGGAAATGGTTTTGAGTATGATCAGTATACCCAAACATTCGTGATTTATTGATGCTTACATTCTATCACTTTCAATATTAAATTGCTTTTATTTAAATTCCATTTTGCAATCTATTATTCTGTATTTACATTTCAAACCAGCTTTATGCAAATTAACCTTATTAGCCTTTCATTGGAACGGCCTGCATGTATCTTAGGATTTGCATGTCTTGCGAGTACGTAAGTACTCAACTTGCCAATGTTGATGTTTTTAGGTGAAGAAATAGATTTCCCACGATTCTTACGTTGATGCAGGATACGGGAATTTAACGATGAATTTATCTAAGGATTTTCCTTGTCGCTTGTTCGTGGAACAATGGGTTAAAAGGCATACTACAAGAATTTATCTCCACCGCAGTTTTACTTTTGGTATTGTAAAAATAATATGTAATCTTACTTCCGCTGTGTAATAAAGTTTGTGTATGACTGTGATATCAATTTATATTTATGCGTACTAGCTACTGATCATGGGACTAGTACTGTATGCACATGGTATCCATTTTTGGTATTTATTTATCAAAAATGAGGGCCTTACAAGCATGTTCTCCCGCATGCATGATCATATCTTGATGAAATCACGAAAAAAAAATCGATATATCCACACGCAATACAAAAACTAAACCTAAACTAGCACCACTTGGGCAAGAAAAGCGGCTACTTTCCCCAGTAGACTATAAAAGTACTCAGCACTGTTGTAAGCGCTGGCGTCTATTAATTCTACTACAATCATGTGTTACTAGAAGGAAGGCTAGCTAATTAAGCCGACCAGGAGTCAATTTCCTTTGCTTGTCTTTTCCAGAGCGCCTCATATTCTCAAGTAAATCCATCCCCACGTGATATGTAATTCTTAGAACCAATATTCAAGTCAAAGTCCTCCATTCACATGAACCAATCAAGCATCAGCTCACAGTACTCACGCACTAACACAAACGTATTTTGGCATACTCCTGCTGCTCCAAAATCCAGAGAAAATCATCTTAGGTACTGGCAATTAAGTTGGCCCATGCATGGGGTCGACCGGTCGAGCACACCCATTGTCAAAAAGGTCGGCGTCCTATATATCCAAGTTTCCAAACTACTTACTACTTGCTCTCTCTAGTTTTCAAAAAGGGACTCAAAAGCTCAAAGCTCAAAAGAGTTTGGAACTTTGGATAAGCGATATGGTGGAAAAATCTCGGTGTTTATGCACAGTTGTAGACTTGAGACTCGCAACAGGTAGGTAGCTAACTCTGGCCCGTGGGCCGCGAAGCCGTCGTTGACTAGCCGTCCGGTGGGGCCCACCGCCCGCGGCAACGTGGCCGCATCTGGCCGGTCGGATGCGTTTGAAATTTCTGCGTGGGGGTGGGCTTCTCTCTATATATGCCGAGAGGCTCGGAGGAGCCTTGTGTCCCAGACTCTTTATCTTGCTCTACGAGTGCTTGTGTTTGTGTGGAAAAATATTGATATTACTCATCAATCCGTCATCGGGGGGTGGCTTGACCGACGGCCAGGATGCCGGCGGGAGGGTTCTCGGTGTCGGCGTCGTCCGGCACGGAGTTCGAGGCCAAGATCACGCCGATCGTCGTCATCTCCTGCATCATGGCGGCCACCGGCGGCCTCATGTTCGGCTACGACGTCGGAATCTCAGGTACGGCGTCATCTCCATGCATGTATCTATCTCCTGTGGTCGCTCCAGAAAATTAAGTGAAATCGTTCTTCCTTGGTGTGCGATCGATATGCCATCTTCGATCGTTTTTTTCCTCTCTAAAAGTCGATATGCCATCTTCCAGCTGCACACTTTCTTCCTTGGAAGCATTTATTTAGTTTGCCTGCCTCTTCGTATTCCTATGACCGAAAGCAGATAAAGCATAAGGGTTAAAGCCAAATTAATGCAATTTTATCCTGGCCATTAATTTCCTATCGTTAATAGCAGATCAAAAAAAAAATCCATTTGTCATTAACTCCATTTTGAACGTTTTCCAGCTCGTTGCTCAAAACTATACTCCTACTAGTATGATTTTGTGAGGATCCCCAGCATTATTTTATTTATGGATATAATTTAGGGGAAAAATGATTGTTCAAGGTAACCACCTACTTTGACAGGGTGGTAAGTCAACGCATTTGCATATATACGGATCACGTCTGACGTAACAGAGCTTTTTTTTCATACTCCCTCCGTTCCATATTTGTCCCTATTTTACGAGTATCTGTTTTAATATATTTATCTATCAACAGAATTTAAAGTGTAATTTTTGTAATTTTTCACTCGCAATCCTTAGTTAAATGTTTTGGAAGAAGTTAGATGTTTGTGTTATATCATTTAATAGGGCTATATATGGTACGTCATTCGTTAACTATTTCTTAGATTTAGTGATTTAGGGCTGGAAAAATATAACGAAACAAAGGGAGCATAATTTTATGTGGCCACGTTGCTTTTGATTTAGGCCAATGAATTCCAATAAAATTAAGAAAATTTATCTATGCATGCATCCAGTCATTCATATAGTATTAATTAACACTGTTACAATAAATTTAGTTTTCTGCTCTATTTTCTGTACAATAGATAGATATTCTTTTACAAAAAAAAAAGAATCATCACTTAACACTACAGTAACCGCCCCCTCCATCCCGCAAAATAAGTCCCCATTCTTAGAAAGTGTTGTGACACAATATAAATCTACTGCAAAAATCAAAGATATAGTTATTGTAATATTTTCACCATATACCTCTCCTTTAATACTGAAAATGCAGATGGATATATATAGTTGTAGTATGCTATTTAATAGGGTATGCATAATCCAATGAAACGTTTTTTGGATTTATTGCTTTCTTTATCTGCGTTTATGGTGGACTTTAGACTTTTAATTATTACAAGACAGAGGGAGTAGTATTTGTTTGAAAATTGTAGTTTTGTTATTACTAAATCCACAAATACCAAAATATTTGGTGCAGCCTGTTTGTATAAATACACATGCCCCAAGGTGTGCGCACATGCACACACGAACACATGAGAATATATTAATTGTAAATTAATTGTGTTTTCAAACGGAGGGTCCAGCTCAAGTAACTAAAGTATAAGTGATACCGTACTAGATAAGTCACTAATATTTCTTTTGAAGAGAGACTTGTCACTTAATTATATGATCAATGCGCTACATCCATCCTTAATTTTTATCGTAATTACATATGCATTATGTTTTGTCCAGTTACATGATTCTTAGACGGTTGAACCAACGTTTTCATAGCACGTTTTCACTGGCTCTGAGGAATATTTTTAGTGCTGGAAGCTATCACCTGCTAGATATCTTACAAAATAAAGTACTTGTGTACGTGTGAAAGTACTATACTGCATAGGTTTTTCATAGAAGTTCATACTTTTTTTTATACTTGTTCTTTAGTAGTATTTTTAGTATTTTCCTTATGCAATATGTTTATGCATCTCCCATGCATATTTCAGTAATGAACTCGTATAATCAATTGATACGAATAATACGAAACTGGTGTTTGCTGAAAATCCTTTTAAAAAAATTTGTAGGCGGCGTGACATCGATGGATGATTTCCTGCGCGAGTTCTTCCCGGCGGTGCTGCGCAAGAAGCACGAGGGCAAGGACAGCAACTACTGCAAGTACGACAACCAGGGCCTGCAGCTCTTCACCTCGTCGCTCTACCTCGCGGGCCTCACCGCCACCTTCTTCGCCTCCTACACCACCCGCCGTCTCGGCCGCCGCCTCACCATGCTCATCGCCGGCGTCTTCTTCATCATCGGCGTCATCTTCAACGGCGCCGCCCAGAACCTCGCCATGCTCATCGTCGGAAGGATCCTGCTCGGCTGCGGCGTCGGCTTCGCCAACCAGGTTAGCAAAATTTCCATGTTCCAAAATTACATTTGTTATACAGCAAATATGCATGGATACGCTCCTCTTTTCCCCACTACTTTTCTCGCGGCAACATTGGATTGATAAGTCACTTAGAGTCAAAAAGTCTTAGTAGAAATTTAAGTCAAACATATAAAGCGGTGGCAGATGGTTTGAGAATATGTAGCACGCACGAGACATAATTTTCTGCATCCATGATAAGGACGTGGTGTGTGTCGCGGTCATAATACTAGTCACCGTCCTTGGTATTAAGAATCTTTGGGCCCAAACCTACGGGTCTTAAAACATCTTAGTTTGGTACTTTGGTACTCCCCAAAAGCGTAATTTTCATACGTATGATCGCGTGAAATACTGGGGTACTGCTAGTATGACATGGGATCCTTCACATTTGCCGGAATTTTAGGGTCAAACGCGTAGAAAATGTGTATTGTATGTGTGCATGTATACATGGACACCTGGGCACAGGTGACGGGTGCCGAGTCTCGTGCATGACGTTCGTGTACGTTGACACCTTCCATTGGTGGCCTCATTGTGCGATAATCTTTTCAAGTTTCAAGATTCCACTGCTCCCGTGACTCCAAGCCTAGAACCACTGAACCAAATGTTTGAAGAAGCTAGAGCCAATAATCAACATGTGCATAGTGTTAGTATATTGTTGTAACCTAATTATGGCATTGGTTTTACTAGTAATTTTGCCGGTGGCTACCTTCTCTTATCAACGGAGGGATCGATCGGTCTGTAGCTTGGAGCTAGCTAGCAAGTCTTGTTGACTCTGCACAGCAACAGTTATGTACACCTATCTATCAGTGACTGCAACATGGAGTAGTAGTATATACGCAGCAGCTTCGGCTTGTTCTGATTTGTCGTAACCGACCTTGATTTTTTAAGTAGTACTAGGCCACAAGGGTCGCGATATATGGAGCCCTAGTTGATGGAGTAGTAGTTTGGAGACTTGGGCCGGAAATTACTTGCCTGCTAGGATGCTTGACTGGGAGATGCACTTTTATTTGGATTCATCCGGTTCTGTTCTTGTCAGTTTACTGCACCGAAAACGTGCTTTCGTTGTCGCTGCAGTCACAACCAGTAGATTTTCACGGTTTAGAAATCAAATCGAGTAACCATGCTTGTGTGGATTGTATAACAGGGAGCTTTCGCGGATTGGAACTTGCAAAATTAAGCACCAGTATATGAATAGCAGTAGGATGCATGAGACTACACAGATCAATGCATAGATCAAAAACATTAGTTTACGTTTATTATGCACACTCCAACATATGGGACATCTTAAGACTCAATTATACGAAGCAGCCAAGACACAAGAGTATGCAAGAACCCTAGTAGGGCAGTAGGAGTAGATACTACGGATTCATTACCCTAAAAAATGATTAATCTTTAAAAAATAAAAAAATCGATTTGTTAGTTCCACGGCTACTGATTAGGCCCCTCTTAAATTATGGTTACGATAGCTTAAGCTAGCTGCGCTGCGAGAGAACAAAACACTTGTCCGTTTTGCTGGCCGATATAGTTAGGTTCAACCGCCAAGCAGGCTAGGTCGTAAATATACGCTGCATGCAAGCACGGGGTGCAGTGTAGTGCACCAACCGCGCTCACGCTCTCCTTGGATGAATACACGAGAGATGCTTCTATACTTTTCTTTTTAACAGTTACATAAATATTAAAGTATAAATGAATGATAGATAATGATTACATGAGAGATGCTTCCATATTTTTTTAGTCTTTAGGGACGGCGCAATAGAAATGGAGAGTCGGTGCATTTGAAATGTTGAATTGATTGGTCAAAACTTACAAGTAAAGCGTTCAATATCATTCCGGGTTATTTACTGGTAGCTTTTTTTTTAACTGAATTACTGCTAGAGTTAAAAAAGAAAGAAAAAAGGCAGGAAGTTGGTCGAAACCCAGGGTGTTGCATGCTACTACTACTCTGGCGAAAAGGAATTGAAAATAGTCGTATGGGCCTGGTTAAGCCGATCTGGATTTGGTGGTCGGTGTTGGCATCTCCCGAATTTGGCCATATTTTGAGATTATGTTCTTTTCAGACGCTGTTACTCGCAAACTTGATTGACCTAGCTATGATCTCATCTGCATGATCAGTAACTTAACCGAGGCGCATGTGCAGGCCGTTCCTCTGTTCCTGTCTGAGATCGCGCCGACGAGAATTCGCGGCGGGCTCAACATCCTGTTCCAGCTCAACGTCACCATCGGCATCCTCTTCGCCAACCTCGTCAACTACGGCACCGCCAAGTACGTGTCCTCGATTCGATCGGCTATGAATCACTTGCTCCTCCTGTACATACGAAGCTTGGCATCGCGTGCACATATATACTGACTTGCCAGGAATTATACCGCCTACGTGCAGGATCCGCCCCTGGGGATGGAGGCTGTCGCTGTCGCTGGCCGGCATCCCGGCCGTGCTGCTCACCCTCGGCGCGCTGTTCGTGGTGGACACGCCCAACAGCCTGATCGAGCGCGGGCGCCTCGAGGATGGCAAGGCCGTGCTCAGGAAGATCCGCGGAACGGACAACGTGGAGCCTGAGTTCAACGAGATCGTGGAGGCCAGCCGCATCGCCCACGAGGTCAAGCACCCATTCCGGAACCTCCTCCAGCGCCGCAACCGCCCCCAGCTCGTCATCGCCGTCCTCCTCCAGATATTCCAGCAGTTCACGGGGATCAACGCCATCATGTTCTACGCTCCCGTGCTGTTCAACACGCTCGGGTTCAAGAGCGACGCGTCGCTCTACTCGGCTGTGATCACGGGGGCGGTGAACGTGCTGTCCACGCTGGTGTCGGTGTACTCGGTGGACCGGGTGGGCCGGCGGATGCTGCTGCTGGAGGCCGGCGTGCAGATGTTCCTGTCGCAGGTGGCCATCGCCGTGGTGCTCGGGATCAAGGTCACCAACCGCTCCGACAACCTCGGCCACGGCTGGGCCATCATGGTCGTCGTCATGGTCTGCACCTTCGTCTCCTCCTTCGCCTGGTCGTGGGGCCCGCTCGGGTGGCTCATCCCCAGCGAGACCTTCCCGCTCGAGACGCGCTCCGCGGGGCAGAGCGTCACCGTCTGCGTCAACCTGCTATTCACCTTCGTCATCGCGCAGGCCTTCCTCTCCATGCTCTGCCACCTCAAGTACGCCATCTTCGCCTTCTTCTCCGCCTGGGTCGTCGTCATGTCGCTTTTCGTCCTGTTCTTCCTCCCCGAGACCAAGAACGTGCCCATCGAGGAGATGACCGAGAGGGTGTGGAAACAGCACTGGTTCTGGAAGCGCTTCATGGACGACGACCACCACCACATCGTCAACGGCAAGAACAGCGTCAGCAACGGCGCCGTCTAATTACTCTGCATTGCTGATCGAAGCTAAGTTACCCCGCACATCTTGATTTGGAAACAAGATCGATGTTGAACTTGATCGATCTCATGCGTGACATGTGAGATATGTAGCTAGGCGCTTCAGTCGTCGCGTGCTCAACTACGACAGAGCCGGTGGCATGCAAACCAGCAGGCAGTGCCGCAAACCTTGATGTTCTACAAGCAGTGATGACCATTAATTTTCGGAGTGATTCTCCTTTGTATCCTTTATATTTCTCTTGGCAAACTCATGGTGGTCTCGGATCATCGGAACCTACCTACTAGTACCTTGTACACAGATGTTACGGTTCATGAATGCAACAGTACTGTTCGGCATTCGCCTCTTTTAAGTCAGCTGTGCGATCTGGACTCCTGTGTGTTGTGGCCAGGCCGTGCCCCAAAAAGGCAGAGAGGAGGAACGATCTGGCAGCAAGTTCGGTTTCTCGGCACGCTGTGCGGTGCGGCCTTGGAGCGCAGGCGCAGCCCGTCAGGTGGTGTCGACGCCGTGGGAATTTTTTTTAAAATAATACATTTTTTTATTTAAATTGCAAAAATATATCTTGATCTAAAAAAATTACAAAACTATACTTCTGTCGCCATATGATTGACGACAGAAATATGTCGTCCAACCATTTGGTGATAGGAACATATCGCCTTTTCATTTCGCGACATATTCCTGTCGCCAAATGTTTGGGCGACAGAGCACCCAAACCAAATAAATTATAAAAGTTATGAATTTTTTTGGAGGAAATTAAATTTATGAGGAACATTTTTGCACTGATTTCATTCGAAAATTTCCTATAACTTGTGAGCATTAATTATTAAAAGTCAGTGTTATTTTGACAGTTGCTAGAATTTTAGAGTTCAAACCAGGGTTCAATAAATTCAGAAAAATTCATATTTGTCAGTGATAATTCATGTAGTATTTTACAAAATTATTTGTCAGTTATTTTTTTGACAAAAAATTCAAATTTCGTTGTTCCTCATTCTCTTTTGGTGTGCGACACATTTGACGATAAATCATAGTAAAACATTGAATAAAACCTGACATTGATATTACAAAGTGCAGCAAGTACAACAAATACAATAGCATGGCATATGAACTACACCTAAGATATATACATGCCTTAGAGAATTCATAAAATTGGGATACAACATAGGTACATTCCTCTGGTGAAAGACTAAGTCACAAAACCATACATTCGATGGCTATAGTTGTCAAAATAGGTCACTACAATAAAAATAAGAGTAGTTATCTATTGGTTCCAGACGGAGTACTACATATGGATACCTGATAGGGCTTAATGTAATATCATCGTCAGGATTTGGAGGACTCCGAGGACGCAAGGTTTGTGGCCTAGGTGGTATGAAATCGTCATCATCATCGTCATTTGTATGGTTAGGAGCTAGCCCTCCTTCAATGCTAGTTGAACTTCCTCTTGCATTGTTGCTTGAACGACCTGTTGTAGTAGTGCTTGAACGGCCTGTTGTGATAGTGCTTGAACGTCGAGGTCTAGGTGACATGAAATCGTCATCGTCATTTGTATAGTTAGGAGCAAACTTGTCGGGACCCGAATATGCAAGTCCAGGATCACGCTAGTGCACACAGGCTCAACATAAGTAAATATCACAATCATACATAGCGAAAATATTATGAAAGACATCATATGATACATACTACTAGTTGAATGACCTTATGGTCCACTTACATGACTATGCCTCGCAAGGCTAAACAATATATTAAACGGCAGCGGAATGAAAACGTAGACAACCCCTAAGTATACCACAGTAATCGACAAGGCTTGCGCCTAAACATTCGTCTCCTCCGGAATCTTTCCTCCAAAGATTGATGTAGACTCTTCAATTGGTGAGGTTATTGTTGGCAAGGGTGAGTACTTAAAGCACTCAACAAGTTGTGCATGTAATGCAATTCTATGTAACTATATGCAAGGCTTATTCCAAAGGATAAGCTATCATGGCTATTTTGCAACAAAGCAAACATTTACGAACAAATACAATAAATAGATTGTAAAGACGGTAAAACAAATAACAATAATGATAGATTCAACTTTTCTCAAGTAAACCAAGTTTCCAATCTTAAGTCAAATTTCATCTTCTATATGGCATTCCGCCATCCCAACCAAGTTGTCCAATTAATTAAGCTAACCCTTAACTGTAATTCCCGAGCATTGCTCACTACCGCGAGCACGGCTATTCGAATAGTTTTACACTCTGCAGAGGTTATGCACTTTACCCACACGACATGATCGTCTCTTAGTGCCATGCAATTAACACACTTCCCTTGGTGTGTCGGCAGAGAGATCATGACAAAGCCTTTACAAAGCTCTGCCTTAACCCAGTACTACCCGTTAAGGTTTCAACACTGGTGGGTCTGAAAACCACAACCAGGGCCCCCCTCTTGCGCCATGTGAATTACACCATAACTCGGGAACTCACACCACCAATGATAGTACCAAGTTAAGACATTACAAATTAATCACTAGGGTTGTCCCATTACAACATGTGGTTGCATGATTGGCTCAGTCAAAGGCTTGCAAGGTTAAGTCCTTAGAGGATCAGGCAAGACATCCACATACCCTCGCCCATTGGGCCCACCTTGGCATACTCGCCCTTGTCACTTGCCCCAATCTAAGTTATTATCACCCGTTGATTACAAGCACCACGTGCCATCAACAATTCAACATCGTTGCGTGACATGACTCGCCACAACAACTCAATCTCATCGTGTGATTCCACATGACACACAAGTTCTTAACATTGTTCCATATTCCATTAATCAAGATTAATTATCAATGATTCTGACACATGTGATGACATGGCATGGCTAAGCAACTAATACGGACTAACCTCCAATGTTGATTATAATTATTAATCAACTATATTCAACCAATCTAGGGTGACAATGAATCATGGCATACAATGACAAGGTAGGGTATAAATCAATCTGGTATATTAGCTAAACCCAATCTAATTTGAAACAATTGTATATTTGAAATATATGCAATAGGGTAAAACAAACATAGCAATTTTATAAACATGGGTTCAACATGATCAAAGCACAACTTGCTTTGGAATAGGTCCTGATCTGGTTCTGGAACTTGATCTTGAGTTGCTGAATCTTCCTCCGAAGCGCCGCACAATTCAACGCCTACGCTGCATCAAGGAGAAAAGCAAATAAATACCAAAACAGAGAGCAAAAGAACTCCAAAAATCAATTAAAATTCACCATTAAATAGATCTCAATTTTACAAATTTTTAGAAATTTTAATCACTCAAATCCGAGTTACGATGCAAAAGATATAGCCTTTTGAAGTTCGAAATAAATACTGAAAATACAGAAATTAGATATTCGGGATTAACAGATTTATTCTTAAACTGAAAAACCGATTTATGACGTCAGCGTGACCTCATGATGACGTCATCATCACAGAATTTCTAATCGGATTATTTTTCCAATTGAAAAATACATTTATGACGCAAGCATGACGTCAGCGTGACGTCAGCGCTGGACTGAGCCAATCAGAGCTTGACACGTGTCTCGGGCGTATGGACCCGGTCCATGGGACCTCCTCTAGTCCACCGTGAACCCGGCGCATGACGCCTCGATACCCGCAGCGCCACGCGTCTCAATCCCGTTGGCTACGGCGACGGCGCGATCTATGCCCTCCACTTCGATCTGACGGTCCACAGCGCTTCTCCACGAACGGCACACGCGGCGCTACCTCGATCCAACACGCGGCGACCATCTAACGGTTCACGAGCATCCAACGGACAAGAAGCTTCGCTAGCGCAAAAGAATGGCACGACGGCGATCGTTACCGGAGTTAGGGACGAAGGTTCTCCGACGACATTGCAGAGGCTCCCCGGCGACTTGGATTGATGGCTCCGACGCGCCCCGACGTGAGGGCTGCAGATGTGGTTCCAAACGCCGCAAAAGACGGCCCGGCGACGACCAAAACCAGCGAAACCGAAGCATTTTGCGCTTCCAACTCCGGCGAGCTTCAAGATCTCGCTGACGATGATCTCCTCGAAACCACACCAGCCAAACTGAGCGCAAGAGGACGGCGGTCTCGAAGCGGGTACCGCCTGGGCTTATAAAGGCCTAGAAGTCCGTGCTTAACACGAGAAACCGAAACATCTCGGCGGAGGACTCCGACGGCGTGGCGGTGATGGACTGCGCGAAGACGACACCGGGTAGCCATCCACGTGGCGAGATGAACGGCGCGATGCGCTCGGCTGTGCTCTGATCCGAGCCACAACGAAATCGGCGACGAGATTGATTAGGGTTTCGGCTCGCCTTCAACCCTTCGATCAAAATCCTACGGCTGCGGCGATTGCTTCCAGAAGCGGGCCGACGCAGGCACAGTACTGGGCCTGGCCCATTACTGTTCTCGCAAACTTCCGGGTTTTATTAATTAAAACAATTCCAGAAATTCCTTTAATTACTTTTAGACAAATAAATAATCAGGAAAAATCCCAAAAAATTCTCAAAAATATTTTGAGACATTCTGGACTCAAATAAAATATTTTTGGCAAAACTTTATTTTAACTTTGCACAGATTTATATAGATTTGAATAAAAGGCAATAAACTTGATTTCAAATTTAATTCAAATAAATCCAGAAAAATCCAAATAAATTCCAGAAAATCATAAATGCACATTTAAGCAATAAAATAGTATTTAAGCAAATTTTTGGGATGTTACAAAACTCTCCTTCGGTGGTGGTTGAACGTCCTCTTGAACTTTCTGCTGCAACAGTACTGGGTGGACTTTACCCCTCCAGTTAGATCCTCTTTTGTGTCTTCTGCGCGAACTAGGCATCACACCCCCACCAAAGAGCATATACATCGCTACGAATTATAGAATATCTTTGTTCAGCAACTCTTTATCCTCCGGGAATGACTAACACACAAGACAAGCATACGAATTAGTGAACTTATGGATAATGCTAAAAAGATTAGTAGGGTGAACAAATAGGAAATATATAACCTTAATATACTCTGCATACTGATCGAATAGCACCTTCAACGTGTAATGAAGTATTACGCTGCTTATATTAGGTGTCCACGAGAATGCTCTGCTAGAGGATCCAGCCATGATGAAGTGTGAGTGGGAGCTGTGTATGTGTGCCTGCGGTTTGGCCTTTTATAGTCTCGAAGGGGTGGTGTATGGACTAAGTGTTGGAAGGTAAGATTCAAACGTGCAGACGGACAGCAAAACATTAGAGTGTGTAGTCAAGTCGGGTTGAAAAGGTAGTCATTCATGCAAGGTATCAGTACTGACAAATATACTGTGCAATAAGTGGTCACTTGAGAGTTAAAAGTAGGCAGTGAATGGTCACTTTGGACTGTAAAGTGTGCAGTTAGTGCGTACTGAGTGTACCGATGGGACTTTGTACCGTGTAGTGAGTAGTCACGTCGGACTATATTGTGTGTAGTGAGAGGTCATTTCAGACTGATAAAAGTTTTCAACGAGTTGTCCTATCGGTCTAAAAATATCATCTCGTATTACGGTGCAGGTCCTAATGTAACAAAAAATAAAAGTATTTCATAACCAAATATAATAGTTCGTGATCATAAAAATCACATGTCGTACAACATATCTGGAACGGATTAACAAAATACATAAGATAAAAAGTTCCAACAATCCAAAACATAAGCAACTACTGCCGGCCCTATTTTGAGGCGGCTCCTCCCGTCGTGGTAGTCCTCCTGCGAATCTGCCTGTGCGAGTAGGTCAGCTGCATCGGCGTGCGGTGGTCCCTCTGTGGTCTAGCTAGAGGTGTAGCGTACTCCGGTTGAGAAGGCTGCATCGGTGGTGGTGCTCCGTGCAACTGCGATGTTCTAGGCAAATCCGCATCAATGAAGTACCTCGACACACCACCATCGTTGAGGTCGTAGTCCGTGTGGGCTAGATCATTAGGCTGCCCCTCATAGTCGTCAGGTGCAGGTGAAGATATAGACGTGAACCACTGTGCCTATAAGCCTGTAATAAATGAAGAATTGTTGAGAGCATTCAAAAAATGATTGTAAAACATAGAAAGTGCGATTAAGTACTCACCTCCGGCGTGAGCGGTTAGACCAGTGTGTCCAGCAGCTCGCCCTCTCACAGACGGTTGTGTGATGATGACACAAGAGGATGTAGCACGAGAAAATGTACCTGCAGCACCCCTACCTCTACTAAGCGGCATGCCGTCAACCACGTCGAGAGGCTGGCGGAATCCTGCCAACTGGAGGATGCGTCTCGAACTATCCCTAAACCTCACGAAGAAAGAGGTTAGCTCCTCTCTGGTCACGTCAACCCCGTAGGTCAGACAAGAAAGGAAGCTCCCTGACTCCTCATAGTATTGGCCTAACACATCAGTCTGGAAAACACATTACGAATTAGTTAGCACGTTTACCAATTGAGTGAAAATGAGATCGTAGATTGGACGCAACGTACCGCACTGTGCAGAGCTGAGTCCGTATGGGTAGGATACGTGTCCCTCAGCCTGTGAACATGTCTAGGAGGATCGGGGTCGACATGTACCAAACGCAGATGGGTACAGAAAGTGTACCACTGTCGGTAGCCGTGATACGTCTGTGGGTCGTAGCCATATCCTCAGCATTGACGTCGTCCAGGGCTCCTCCCCACTCCTTGATCCATGGCGCCATACGTACGTGCCAGGGGGTGGCCCCATGCACGCCCTTCCTAGTCTGGCTACGGATAAGAAATAAATATAGCAATATTAGATGTCATTACACGATAATAATTACAGAACATCGACGTAGGGAACTTACGTATGGGTGTTGTATGGGACCTCACGGCCCACTGGGACTGGGAACTCCTGTCGTAGATTGAACTGCCTCATCACTCAATGGACAGTGTAGCCCTCGACCTGGATGTCGAACAGGAGGAATCGACGTGTACGCCAGTACACCGCGTCTCATGTGCATAGGGTGGACAACCCACCTGTCACGTGTAGCTGCACCTCTACCTCTGTGTACGGCGTTAAGCGTACGTGGTCGTCAGTGAGGTGGTCGAACGCAGTGGCGAACTACGGGTAGCTCAGTCGCACCGTCTTGTGTGCCCACCTAGGCTGCAGTGACGACAGAAAAATCAACGCAGAACGTTATCGTTAGTACTGACAAATGTTAAAGATAAAGTTTCACAATCATGATTGCAATATCTTACTCGTTGGTAGGACCAGATGGTGCCCATGATCGAAGCGTCAACGTCGTCATCACCAGCATGTACAAGAGGCTGAAGGTCGATGTCGGGTCGCCAAATCTGGAACCTCTTGTATGCCCAAAGTTGTACAAGAAGTGGACATCCGGTGAAGGTCGAGTCGTCGGTGATCTGTCCATGACCGTCGCAGAGTGCACGGTACGTGGCGCACAGCATAGTCGACCCCTAGGAGTACTGCGGCATGACGTCAAGGGGTGTGTTCGCAATTGCCCTTGCGAACTGGACGAGGTGCCTGTCCACGCTATCCTCATGGGAGCTCGTGAACATGCACTAGCCAAAGAGCCACACCAAGTACGCCTCTAGGTGGCGGCTCACCCTCACCTCGTCTGTAGACGCGATGATGTGCTCCGCCTGTAAATTTAAGCTTTGTTGTTAGTTCAATCAGTATATGCACAATTAAGCTTTAAAGGTTAGTTGTATACCACGAACTGTCGAAGCCACCTCAGTGCCGGACCATGTGTGCTGTTGAATGGTCGGTACGTAGCAGCTGGGAGCACACCCTAGAACTGCGCAAGTAGCTCCTAGCGCCACGTTGGGTCAACATCCTGAGGCACCATAGGGTGACCGACAATTGGGAGTCCGAGGAGGTGACGTCCTCCAAAGTGATGGCCATCTCCCCGATAGGTAGATGAAAGGTGTGCATCCCCGGCTTCCACCGATCCACCGGAGCAGTGAGCAGGGACCTGTCGAACGGCAACCGACGACCCACGTTTCATCCCTGCACATCGTCGTGCGCCGCCTCCACCATCTGGGCGAGTGGCAGCAATCCTGTTGCACGAAGCCTACGAAACAAAAATATGAAATTAATATTAGCACCACACTAATTAATTAATATAAATTATGATACTACAACAAAGGTATTTAGAAATATGAAGAATAGTATGTTACCTGGGGATCCAACGAGGATCGAGCGACCAGAGCTTCTGCGGTGTCCTCGGTTGTAGTACGCCGAGCTCCAGAGAATCATGTCCCTCCTCTCGAAAAGCAGTGGCGTAGTGGGCACAGTGACGACGATCAACAACCGGATCTAGCAACTCAAATGGCCCGTCGTCATCTCTATCCCAGTCAACCACACCTGCAAATTGCAATAATAAAAGTTATATTTCAGATGCATATAGAAACAAATGCGTACAAAAAACTATACAAGCATCATAACAATATATTGAAACAATTTCTAATAATTTAGTGAGCAACAACACTCGCAACGACATGCAACTCGATTACAAATAAGGGTTCCTACAGTAACAGTAACGACATGCAACTTGCTTACAACTAGTTAGAAAACAGAGTTCATACAACACACACTACATCAATAAAATATGAATTTGACATATACCATATGGTAATTCAAATAGCTTCTCCGGTAGTATGATGACGTCGTCCACCACGCCTTGCAGACGATGATCCCTCCCCTGCCGTTGGGTTGCCCTCCCTCCTTCATCTTTTTCGTTTTGTGGCTGGCAGTTCTCGAACGTATGTCCTATTTGCTTGCATAATGAATATTTATTCACACGCTTTCTAGCTTCAGACTCATCCATGTCATTTCTGATACGCCTTGTTTTGCGAGGCCCTACTTTGCATGTCCTTGCATCAAAATCAGGAACCCACAAACTTTCATTGACACTAGGAGTTGTGGTGAAAGAACCGACAACATCATAACCATAAAGCTCCTAGCTCCAAGTTTCCATCACCTTTTCCTTTGTAAAATATTCAGATAGATATATATCGGGTCGCATTTCAAATAACGCACATGCGGCTATCACATGAGGACATGGCCTGTGCAAAAGGTGCGGTTTGTTACACGAGCATTTGTAGTCAGCATGCAAGATGCACTCTTGGGTGATAACCTTCTGGTTGGTTCCACTCCGTCCTTTATCCCTGCATATCACCTCGAAGCGCAGAGTTGATAGCATCTAGGCAACCCTCAAATTTATTTGTTATATTATTATGATTTTGGTATTAATGACTAAGTTAGTAATATTCAAAGCCTGAAGAAAGTGAGCTGGAACGTATGATGAAATAAGCTGGGACAACAAGATTAAGGCCTTTAGTTTATAGTTTATGACTGAAGGTGTTTTGTCTTTGTATAGCTGTTCAAAAGAGGGACTTAGCACAAGGAAATAGTTTGATAGGCAAAAGCAAAACCAGATCACTTGGAGCAAAAGACACTCAATCTATATCTTTTTCTAACTATATCTTCCAGTTCAAACGGACCATATCTTTACCTATCTATATTCTTCAGTTCGTTGCAAACCTTGAATCTATTCTTTGTCAAAACTTCCTTTGTACATCTGCTATTCAGATTAGAATTTACTCGCTTTGATATTCACATATTCTTTAACAAACTTTCCCAGAAAAATATCTTAGTCAGAAAACTGCCTATGTATGACGGACCAAATTTTTTAGTCCGGCATACATGTAATTCTCGCTTCTCAGTATCGGACCAAAGATGTCTTAGGTTTCCTATCCTCAGCAGACCAAAAATTTGGTCCGGTATCCCTTTCGGCATATAAGTTTTGGCCGGACTAAATCTTTGATGTTCCTTTTCGATCGAAACCTAAAATAAGTCTTTACTCAGGAAACAGACAAAACTTTTGTGCTTACTTTCTTTTAAGTCCGTTGCTAGATTGAAAAGCCAGTTTTTTTATCTATAATTGAAAAAGGTTCTTGGCACATATCTTCTCTAAAGTCCATGCATAACAGACCAAAAATTTGGTCCGAAATACATATGTTTTCTCGCCAGAACCTATCTTCTCTTAAGTCCACGCATTACGGACCAAAAATTTGGTCCGAAGTACATGTGTCTTTTTGCCTGGCAAATCTGTGGCTTCGTCCATGTATGACGGACCAAAATTTTGGTCCGGCGTACATAAGTCTCTATGTCTAAGCAAAATCTTTTGAAAGTCATGTGTAACGGACCAAACCTCTTAGTCAGATACTCTTTTATATATCTCTCAGTTGTATGCCAGACCATCTTCTTGATCAACCCATGTACTGCGGACCAAAATATTTGGTCCGTCGTGAACTCGGAAATTTGGTCCGGCATACACATACCCAGTATCGCTAAGCACTGATACATAGTCCGTTGTACGTGTGTTTTTTCGTTGTTTCGACATCCGACACGCCCAACGGCCATCGAAAGCAGTGTAACGACTATATCCTCTCAAAATGGCTATATAAGCATTTCCTAAGCCATCTACCTGTGATATACATGAACTCCTTACATTTTGGCATTGATATATAGCTCTCATTCTCAAAAAGGAGTCTGTGCTTCATTTTCACACAAAAATCTTCATACTTCCCTAAGTGTGTAAGCTCCAAGTCAGTGTCTAGTTTTGTGATTTGCATAGTGAACCAAGAGACAGAACTTGTGCGAGGTTTATTACTCTTGGATCTTGGTGATCCTAGACAGCTTGGAGGAAGTAAAACAATGTGACCTGTCCAAAGGTGTTTTGTGGAAGGCAACTGTATTTTGTGAGAGGTTTGGAACTCACCTCTTTGGAGAAGTGAAAGAGTTACTCAAGTGAACACAGAGCTATCATGACTAGCTTTGGAGAAGTGAACTTCAAGAGAAGTGCTTCAACGTGGATTAGGAGGCAACAACCACGGATAAATCTTTGTCTTTCCTGTATCATTTCTTTTATTGCTTTCGCTGTATTTGTTTGTTGCTTGAATTCTGCTTTACTCTTGCTATAAGTTACTCTCGTTAAAATAAGTTAGTAAATTAAAATTGCAAGAATTTGTAAAATTGCCTATTACCCCCCCCCTCTAGGCCATATCGATCCTTCAAGTGGTATCAGAGCCTAGTTTACCTTGTTTAGCTTAACCAGCTTTGGTATATGGCTGAGGGAAATGGTTCTGCAATTGTTAGTATTGGTAGAGTACCTGTTTTTGATGGCACAAACTATGCTTATTGGAAAATTAGGATGAGATGCTATTTAGAAGCTGTTGGGTATGATGTGTGGAGGGTTACAGAGAAGCCTATGCCTCCTTGTTTCATACCTGAAGGGCAATCTGCATATGGAGAACCCACTCCGGGTGAAATTCAAAATATGCAATATGATGCCCAAGCTAGAAATGCCATATTTTCTTGTCTTAGCTTAGAAGTCTTTGATAGAGTAAGTAATCTTACTTCTGCATATGATATATGGACAACATTACAAGAAATTCATGAAGGTACCTCCGATGTAAAAGAAGAAAAATACTATGTTGTTAGAGAAAAATTTGATCAATTCAAAATGCTTCCTCAAGAAAATGCAAATGATATGTTATCTAGGCTAAATCCTATTGTAAATGAACTAAAGGGCCTAGGAACTAAAATTTCAGATGTTGAAGTATGCAGGAAGATGATTAGAGTGCTTCCACGATCATATCACAGCTTGATCACTTATCTGTCCAACAGTGGTGATCTCAAAAGGCTCACTCCAACTGAACTACTGGGCAAGATATCTGCTTATGAGCTCACTCTGGCTGATGAAGATGCTCCAAGAAAGAAATCCATCGCATTAAAGGCCAAAGAAGTTGTTCAAGACTCATCCAAGAAGATGATGATGAGTCAAGTGAAGATGAAGATGAAGACGTAAAGAAATTAGCTCTACTCATGAGAAGAGCAAACAAACTCATGAGAAGGGTCAACTTCAAAGACAGAGAAAGGTCAAACTCTTACTCAAAGAAAATCCTTTTCTAATGTTGTATGTTTTGATTGCAATGAAAAGGACACATAGCTGCTCGGTGTCCCAACAAAATCAAGAAGAAGAGCAAATACAAGAATAAGGATGATGATGAAGAAGAAAAGACACATGAAAAATCAAAAGGAAATTCTTCAAGAAAAGCTACTCTAAGAGATTTATGAAGAAAGGAAAAGGAGAAGCTCACATAGGAGAATGGGTTCTTGATGATGAAAGTGAAAGTGAAGACTCATCCTCGTAAGAAGAAAGTCCAAGTCAAAGGGGCTAGTTGGACTCTCTCTAGATGAGTCAACTCCACCACCACCTTTATTCCTCTCCGCCTTATGGCAAGATCGATGAGGAAAAGTGAGTGACTCTCCTTCTTATGATGAGTTAGTAGAACTAGTTGAAAACTAAATAATGCCTTGCATGATAAAACAAATTCAACTAGAACTCTTAAGAAGACTATCTCTAGCTTGCTTAATGATCAAAGGATGCTTACAGACAAGTATGAAAACCTTATGCATGAACATAAAAAGTCTGTAAAAATTCATGATGACCTTGTTGCAAGTCATGCTTTGCTTGTTAAGAATTATGAAGACTTGCAAATCAACTACTGTGAACTAGAAATTGAAAATGAAATGATGTCTAACAAATCCAGTCATGTCTCTTCAAGTAATATATCTGTCTCAAGTGGCTCTTCATTCTTAACTTATGGCTCTTCTGATGCTTGCAAAGAAAATTGCAGATATGCTTCTTGTGTTAAGAAGCTTGAAGTTGAAAATAAAGATCTAAAAGCTCAGATAGCCACATTTGATAAAGGCTTAGAAAAATGTTTTCTGGGAAGTGCTACTCTTGACAAAATTCTTGTTAAACAAAGACCAAACTTGGGCAAAAAGGGCTTGGGTTACAAACCCACACCGCCAAATAAAATGGGTCAGTCACGTTACACAAGTTTTGTCAAGAAAAACACTCATTGTTATTATTGTCATAAATCAAACCATGAATCCAAAAATTGCTATCTTGCAAATGTTTCTCATGCCAAAAGGGATTGCATGGTAGATGCCCATTACATGCTATTTAAAGATTTCAGGGGCAAAACAAATGTGAAATATGTAGGTCCCTCAAATTTAAATAAGAAGCTTAAAGCTGTCTGGGTACCTAAGGCCATGTTGACAAACCCTTTCAAACCTAAGATGGTTGTAACTAACATCAAAGGACCCAAAATATTTGGGTACCTAAAGTGAAGAAATGAACTTGTAGGTAAATTATAAGAGTGGAGGCGGACATTGGTTCATTGTGATGGTTGCACTCAACACATGACCGTACCTCAAGAATGTTCACTTCAATTGAAGGAGAAAGTGATCCAAGTCACAAAATCACCTTTGGAGACAACAGCAAAAGAAAGGTAAAAGGTCTTGGTAAAATTGCCATATCAAACGATCACTCTATTGACAATGTTCTTCTCGTTGATTCCTTAAACTTCAATTTCTCGTCTCATTGCTCAATTATGTGATCTTGGATTTCATTGTAACTTCACTTGATGGGGTAATCGTATTTGATAAAAATGAAAAGCTTATATTCAAAGGATTCAGATTTCAAAATCTCTATTTAGTTGATTTCAAATCTAACTCCTCATGTATCTCAACTCGCTGCTAGCTAAAGTCTCCTCGGATGGCTTTGGCATAGGCGTCTGGGCATGTAGGTATGTCTAATCTAAAGAAGCTTTTCAAAATGAGCTTGTGGTGGGTTTGAAAGATGTCAAATTTGAAAAGAATAAGCTATGTAGTGCTTGTCAAGCAGGCAAACAAGTAGCTAATTCTCATCCAATTAAAAGTATCATGTCCACCACTAGACCACTTAAGCTTCTGCATATGGATGTGTTTGGTCCCACCTCATATGCCAGCATTGGTGGTAACTCTTATTGCTTAGTAATTGTTGATGACTTTTCAAGATTTACTTGGGTATTCTTTTTGCCAAACAAAAGTGAAGTTGGAAAAATCTTCAAAACTTTTGCAAAAAGGGCTCAAAATGAATTTGATTGTCCTATCAAGAAAATAAGAAGTGACAATGGATCTGAGTTCGTTAACACAAATATCATTGAATACTGTGATGGATTAGGGATTAAGCATGAACTCTCTGCTACTTATACTCCTCAAAAAATGGTGTTGTTGAAAGGAAAATCGAACTTTGATTGAAATGGCTAGATCTATGCTAGATGAATATGAAACCTCCGATGCTTTTTGGGTGAAGCAATTAATCCGCTTGTCATGTCAGTAAATAGACTATATCTTCATAGATTGCTTAAGAAAACTCCTTATGGACTCTTGGTAGGTAGAAGACCAAATGTATCATATTTTCGTGTGTTTGGTTGTAAAGTTTATATCTATAAAAAGAGAACTCATCTGGGAAAATTTCAAACTAGATGTGACTCTGGCTTCATGCTAGGCTATTCCTCTAAATCCAAAGCATATAGAGTCTTTAATAATACCACAGGACTGGTAGAAGAAACTTATGATGTAAAATTTGATGAATCTAATGGCTCACAAGGTGAGCATGAGAATTTAGATGATGTAGGAGATGATGGCTTGGCACAAGCCATGAAGAAGATGGAAGTGGGAGATATTCGACCAAAAGAAGACAAGGATGAACTCCCCACTCAATCAATAGTGCCTCATGATGGAACACAAGAGGAAGAAGAAGATGAAAAAGAGCAAGATCATCCTGTTCTCATCAAAAGCCATCATACCATTGCTAAAGATCATCTCTCAGATCAAATCATTGGTGAATTCAGTAAGGGTGTTCAAACTCGTTCTAGACAAGCTTCTTTTTGTGAACACTACTCTTTTGTCTCGTGTATTGAACCTAAAACAGTGGAAGAAGCACTAGAAGATGCTGATTGGATTATTGCTATGGAAGAAGAACTTAACAACTTTGAAAGAAACAAAGTCTGGAGTTTAACCAATCGCCCAAAGAATCACAATGTTATTGGTACAAAATGGGTGTTCAGAAATAAGCAAGATGAAAATGGAGTGGTGATAAGGAATAAAGCCAGACTTGTAGCTCAAGGATTTACTCAAATAGAAGGACTGGACTATGGAGAGACCTATGCCCCAGTGGCTCGTCTTGAAGCAATTTGGTTCCTTCTTGCCTTTGCTACTCATTTTGATATCACTCTTTTTCAAATGGATGTAAAAAGTGCATTTCTAAATGGATTCATTGATGAAACTGTCTATGTTGAACAACCACCTGGGTTTGAAGACCCAAATTTGCCAAACCACGTGTATAAATTATCTAAGGCACTCTATGGTCTAAAACAAGCTCCTAGAGCTTGGTATGAACGCATATATGAGATTTTCTACTCAATAAAAACTTCAAAGCTGAAAGGTTGATCCAACATTGTTTTTAAAAGACATCAATGGAACATTAATGATTTGTCAAATATATGTTGATGATATTATTTTTGGTTGTACTAATACTTCTCTTTGTAAAGAATTTGGTGATATGATGGCCAAAGAGTTCGAGATGTCTATGATTGGGGAACTATCATTCTTTCTGGGATTTCAAATCAAGCAACTAAAGGAAGGAACCTTTATTTCGCAAGAAAAATATACTAAGGATCTTCTCAAACGCTTCAAAATGGAAGAATGCAAGATCATAAAGACTCCCATGGCTACTAATACACATCTTGATCAAGATGTGGGAGGTAAGTCTGTAGATCAGAAGCTCTTTAGATCCATGATAGGCTCTTTACTATACTTGACAGCATCTAGGCCTGATATCATGTTCAGTGTGTGTATGTGTGCTAGATTTCAAACTGCTCCTAAAGAAATTCACTTGAGTGCTGTAAAAAGAATATTTAGATATCTTAAGTTTACTTCTAACATTGGTTTGTGGTACCCCAAAGGTGCTCCCTTTGAGCTTCTAGGCTACTCAGACTCTGATTATGCCGGATGCAAGATTGATCGTAAGAGCACCTCGTGGAGTGTCATTTGCTTGGAAGGTCTTTAGTTTCTTGGTTTTCTAAAAGCAAAATTCAGAGCACTATCCATCGCCGAAGCCGAATATGTGGTTCTTTGGAAGTTCTTTGTGCTCAAATCTTATTCATCAAACAAACATTTACGGATTTTGGTATAAAATTTGATAATGTACCTCTGTTATGTGATAATGAAAGTGCAGTGAAAATAGCAAACAATCCGGTTCAACATTCCAGAACTAAGCATATAGAAATTAGACATCACTTTATCCGTGATCATGTTGCTAAAGGCAATATTACGCTTAGTCATGTAAGAACTGAGGACCAATTGGCTGATATTTTCACTAAGCCACTTGATGAGGCAAAATTCTCAAAATTAAGAAATGAACTAAATATCATTGCTTTTTCAAATATTGCTCGATAATGTCAGTCCAAGGGAGAGCATTTTTGTTTACCATGTATATCTTAATGCTCTCTTCCCTTGCTTTCTTACCCAAGCCTTGCATGTTTTTCTATCAAAAATCGTTTCGGTTTCCGTAACTCCCAGTTTTTCCGTATCTTCTCAAACTTCAAAGTCGCTTCAAATTTTGATGCATTTACTTCTCTCTTATCTAATTGGCTATAAAAGGGGTTCCAGAGACCCTGAAAATGCATTCCCATCTTATCCATCTCTCTTCTTCTCTAATCTAAAGTTCTTCACCATGCCAAAAGACCCTATGGAGATGATCGAGACAATCCAGAGTTGGTGAACTCGGAAGGAGTTTGATCTCTATCTAAAGGAGATGGCGAAGAAAAGGAGGTCGTCAAGGACTCGCTAAAGTAGATGCCTTTCTCGTAGTCTTCCCGCTCTGTCCAAGCCGAGATGCTCTCATAGAGGCTCTCGATCGCACTCGTAGGGGAGAAAACTAGTGTCTGTTCTTGTCCTGTCCCATTTCCTCTGATCATGTTATCCGGGACTCTGTATTTAAATAAAATGATGGTGTTCTAAAATGATCTATTGAGTCATTTCTTGTCTTTCATACTTTATTTGGTAAACTCTATTCATAAGTGTATGTCGCTAAAACATAACTTCGACTAGTCGCATAGCACGTTATGATCTTTCGCGGCTCTAGTTCGACAGATTACTGTTTCGACTACATAATATGAGTAAAGTAACTCTGTCAAGATAAAATGACTCTTTAAATAAAGTTTTTTTAAAAAAAATGTCCATATTAAAACACTTGAGTTTTTCAGATAAGCTTAGTTTAAAGAAATACTTAAGCTTACTTGATTACCAGACTCAAACATTCACTAAAATCGTTTGTTTGATTGAATTTGGTTGGTGATCTTAGATATATCTCTTATCTTTAAAATATTCAGAAATATAGACATGATGCAGACTGAGAACAACCCAAAGTTACGGGTTCCTTCTTGGATCGGACCAATCTCATTAAACCAATAATGCTCTCCGGACTAAATCTTTTTGGGTCCGTCAATAAGAGTTTTGGTCTTAATACCAAGCGGACTAAATCTGGTCCAGACTGTGTACAAAACTTTTGGTCCGGCCCAAATTGTAACCTGTCCAAATCCGTTTAAGTCAAGTCTGCCTCATGTTTAAATACCTCTAAGTCTTAACTCTTATCTAAATTCAAACAATTTGCACCAAGCTTAAATAAAATTCCTTGTTCTCTTCTCAAATTTCAAAAGTTGTTCAAAATCTTACCTATTGTTTTAGGTCTTACCTATTGCTATCCTGTCCTTATCTCTTTGGGACTCTCTGTGCCTGCTCAAACAGACTTTAAAAAGAAGGGGTCCCACTGCTCCTGTTCCTATTCAACCACCCTGGTTAAAAGGTGTCAGTTCTCAAAGCCTTTACTTCTGCCAATGCATTCAATGCAGTAACTTCTTCCATCAAAAACCTCCTTGTTATTGTCTTGCTTGCGCAAAATCTTCTCTGAACCGGAAGTTTCTTTCCTCTCTTCACCGAAGCAAATCCTGACCAGATCTTGGCGACAGTGATCATTCGACATTGTGCGCAAGAATCTCCTTCCAAGTTCAGTAAGTTCCTTAGAACTTCTCTTTGTCTCTTCATATCTCAAACCCTAGACCTAGTGCTTAGATTTAGTTCTTCCTTTTAGGTCTATTCTTTTGTTTGAAGAAAGCCTGGTCCTGAGTCTGAGCAATTAGTCCGTGTTTAAGTCAGAAAGCAAAAATGAGGTCAAAGAATCCTGACAAAAGGGGTTTGATTGGAAAAATTATTGATAAAGTCAAGAATAAAAGGCAAAGAAGATCCAGTTCAACGTCTGAAACAAATGAGTCTGAACAATCTCATGGACCAGTACTAATTCCTGATATTCATAGTCTTTGCTCGAGCAAACAGAAAAATAGTGACCTCTCATCCAAGAAAAGGAAAGCGGATAGTTGACTCGAGTCATCCTCGAGGATAATCCCTATGAACCCGACAGGTGAATCATCCTCAAAAAGCACGGAATCGATCTACGAGATTGATATTCTTAGTAGTGAAGAATTGGGAAAACTTAATTCTAAGAAGTTAAGAGCCGTTCGTTTGGTCGGTGAAAAGGTCGGTTCCACGAGTCAAGGCCGTCCGAGGTGAAAATTTTGTGTCCCTTTACACAAAAATATTTACAATGCCTATCTGAATGTAAGAGATGGAAAAGGAAAGCGATTTACGCTCACAAATCACCAATATATAGATTGGGATCAAGTGAATAATATTATTGGATCATCAGGTTATATGATTGCATAAACTCCACTCCGGACTAGTAGGAATCATGTCAAATAAAACAATTCCATGGAGTGTTTCGGGACTCTAGAGTTTTATGCTTCTCTACTAGTGAACAAACAAAGGAAATATATCATGTTCACTATGAATGGAAAAATAAGGAAAATCGATCATCCAGTTTGAATCATCAATAGGAGCTTCTAGTCCTCGTGCAATTAGGACAAGGATCTTTGAAAAGATGTATCCACATCAAAGGTGGAGACAAAGTGGGGTCATGCCAGATTTACAAGTATCAGGGCATATATACCAAGATACCTCAAGTAAGAATTTTAATCCAAATAGGGTGTCACATGCATCGGAAGAAGCCAAGGTTACGCTCTTAATCTTAAGACACTCTATATATCCCAAGTCTGGATATAAAGAAGGAATCACCTCAGTTTTAGCATGGTTGCTACACCTGATTCTGTCAAGACAGCCTATAGATCTAGCTGATTATTTCTTTGGACAGATGGAAGAAGCCATCTATAAAAATTCAGCAGACTCTTTGCCTTTGCCCGCTTAATCTTTGAGTCTTATTGGCTCAAGGCATTATTTCTCAAGATGATCTAAATAAAGAGTTCAAATGCTTCCAAGAAATACAAGATGCATCAAGCTCTTGGTCATAATCTAAGGATTTCAGGTTTCTTCAAAAGTGGCGAAAATCAACCATTTGAGCCCAAGAAGAAAGTGAAGAAAGGGTTGAGGTGAGAATGAGTTTGTGAAATTGTGCTAGAAGTCTTTCCCAAGCACAACAAAGTGATTTTGGCATCATCCTATGAAAGCTATCATCAAGAATATGAAAGTCATCATATATCCGATCGAGCGAAATGACAGAGAACCTAGTATTCAAAAGGAAAAAGGGAGACTCGAGCCACCCTCTCAAGAAGCAATCGAAGTCATTTATGGAAGTGAATCATGGAAAGCAGATGATGCTGCTACTCAAAAGCTTTCAAGCTCAGTTGATAGAGCCTTGGATGAAGAACATCAAATTCATCAACTTCAAGAAGTAGCTGCAGCAGCAAGGTTCATGGAAGCGCAGAATTTCAGACCAGGAGCAAATGAAAATGAAGCTGGAGGGTCTAGTATTCCATCTGAAGTACCTCAATCATATGAACCTGTCTATCCTTCAACTTCAGCTCATCCTGAGCATGATCAAAGGGATACATTTCCTGGTTGGGAAAGCTTGTTTGATTATCAGTACCCCAAATCATCCTCTCCCAAGTATGATGAGCAAGGACAAGACAACACCTTTCAAGCTCAAGTAAACATCTTTGAAACTCAGCCTTCCTGGTTTTCAAACTTTGAGCACCAATACTATGCCGATCAAAGAGGATTTCAAGCTAGATATATTGAAGACCAAAATGCAGCAGCTCAAAGATATGAGGGAGAAATGAAGTTCTATAATGAAACCATGTCAAGATTTGACCACCTAAGCAAAAATCAGGAAAACCTTAGACAGCAGGTCCAACAGCTCGACACTACTCAAAATCTGATAAAGGACAGATTGTATGACATGAACCAGAAGATGGATGACCACTACAAGAAACTGAGAAATCAAGTGGAAGCTGCAAGAACACCACATACAAGCAATCAGTTATGGATGAGGCACCAATTAGATCATCTAAGCGAATTTTCTTGAAGATGCCTTGCTCGACTATACCCGCCTAGCACATGATGTCACATATGATGTGGGCGATGTCCTTCTTTGAAACTCGCAATATGAATGAATCCTTGGATCGATTGATCGGATCTTGGTGTTGGTTATCCGACCGGAGACCGGACTATCCAAGTTCGCATGATCGAGCTATGTCTCAAGGGGCAGATAATCCAAGCCAAGAAGCTACTGATGAACAACATGCCTCTTCTCCAAAGAAAAGCAAAGCTCAGGGCCAGCTCAAAAGATTCTTTTCAAGGCGCAAATAGGGACCCTTTTTGGCTATTGATGCCAAAGGGAGAAAAAAACTTAGTTCTCCTCTATATGCTGGCTTATCTATATGGATATTAATTATGTTTTGTTACGTGCTATGTTTATGGTGTGATTTCTTATTTACATTTTAGATACTATATGCTCAGATTCTCTACTTTGATATGAATGCTTTCATTAAGGGGAGCAAATTTACTCTCTACTTACACATCGGTATATTATTAACTCTGCTTTTGCAGAATAAATAAGATATTACTAACTAAAAGGTATGTTGTCATCAATTACCAAAAAGGGGGAGATTGATAGCATCTAGGCACCCCTCAAATTTATTTGTTATATTATTATGATTTTGGTATTAATGACTAAGTTAGTAATATTCAAAGCCCAAGAAAGTGAAAGTGGAGCGTATGATGAAATAATTTGGGACAACAAGATTAAGGCCTTTAGTTTATAGTTTATGATGAAGGTGTTTTGTCTTTGTATATTTGTTCAAAAGAGGACTTAGCACAAGGAAATAGTTTGATAGGCAAAAGCAAAACCAGATCACTTGGAGCAAAAGACACTCAATCTATATCTTTTTCTAACTATATCTTCCAGTTCAAACGGACCATATCTTTACCTATCTATATTCTTGATTCGTTGCAAACCTTGAATCTATTCTTTGTCAAAACTTCCTTTGTACATCTGCTATTGATTAGAATTTACTCGCTTTGATATTCACATATTCTTTAACAAACTTTCCCGAGAAAAATATCTTAGTCGAATCGCCTATGTATGACGGACCAAATTTTTAGTCCAGCATACATGTAATCTCGCTTCGATGTCGGAACAAAGATGTCTTAGGTTTCCTATCCTCAGCAGACCAAAAATTTGGTCCGGTATCCCTTTCGGCATATAAGTTTTGGCCGGACTAAATCTTTGATGTTCCTTTTCGATCGAAACCTAAAATAAGTTTTTACTCAGGAAACAGACAAAACTTTTGTGCTTAATTTCTTTTAAGTCCGTTGCTAGATTGAAAAGCCAGTTTTTTTATCTATAATTGAAAAAGGTTCTTGGCACATATCTTCTCTAAAGTCCATGCATAACGGACCAAAAATTTGGTCCGAAATACATATGTCTTCTCGCCAGAACCTATCTTCTCTTAAGTCCATGCATTACGGACCAAAAATTTGGTCCGAAGTACATGTGTCTTTTTGCCTGGCAAATCTGTGGCTTCGTCCATGTATGACGGACCAAAATTTTGGTCCGCGTACATAAGTCTCTATGTCTAAGCAAAATCTTTTGAAAGTCATGTGTAACGGACCAAACCTCTTAGTCAGATACTCTTTTATATATCTCTCAGTTGTATGCCAGACCATCTTCTTGATCAACCCATGTACTGCGGACCAAAATATTTGGTCCGTCGTGAACTCGGAAATTTGGTCCGGCATACACATACCCAGTATCGCTAAGCACTGATACATAGTCCGTTGTACGTGTGTTTTTCTGTTGTTTCTGACATCTGACACGTCCAACGGCTACTGTAGCAGGTGTAACGGCTATATTCACTCAAAATGGCTATATAAGCATTTCCTAAGCCATCTACCTGTGATATACATGAACTCCTTACATTTTGACATTGATATATAGCTCTCATTCTCAAAAAGGAGTCTGTGCTTCATTTTCACACAAAAATCTTCATACTTCCCTAAGTGTGTAAGCTCCAAGTCAGTGTCTAGTTTTGTGATTTGCATAGTGAACCAAGAGACAGAACTTGTGCGAGGTTTATTACTCTTGGATCTTGGTGATCCTAGGCGACTTGGAGGAAGTAAAACAGTGTGACTGCCCAAAGGTGTTTGTGGAAGGCAAGCGTATTTTGTGAGAGGTTTGGAACTCACCTCCTTTGGAGAAGTGAAAGAGTTACAAGTGAACACGAGCTCTGCGACTAGCTTTGGAGAAGTGAACTTCAAGAGAAGTGCTTCAACGTAGATTAGAGTGCACTCTGAACCACTGGATAAATCTTTGTCTTTCTGTATCATTTCTTTTATTGCTTTCACTGTATTTGTTTGTTGCTTGAATTCTGCTTTACTCTTGCTATAAGTTACTCTCGTTAAAATAAGTTAGTAAATTAAAATTGCCAGAATTTGTAAAATTGCCTATTCACCCCCTCTAGGCCATATCGATCCTTCAAGAGTTCGTGCACCTACTTTGATAGCTCTATGCTTGACCGCCTTCTTACTCTTCTCATCCATGTATTTAATGAACATGCTAGAGTATATTAGATTCTCATTTCTCATTATTACTTCAGCAACTCGATTTGTATCCACAAAGTACTTGGTTGTGCCCCGCAGCACTCCCTCAACTATTCCTACCAATGGGAGACACCTCATCCCTCTCATTACCCAGTTGTACATCTCCGCAAAGTTAGTCATCATGACACCGTATCTAGCACCATGTATGTCATGTAACAATGACCACTTCTCTTTCGGCTCGTGCTTTATCCAGTCTGAGAAATATTTGATTGGCCTTTGCCTTCGACGACGATTCGTCGCCTCATCTTCTGTTGGCAGAGGGAATAGAGGCTCCGCCTGATCCTGTGTTTCACTGCTACTAGCCTTGTTAATTTGCTGCTCTTTGTGTTTTCTTGTTAGCTCATCAAAATTCTTCCATAGAGTACGGAACTTACTCGCTTGATTCTGCTTACATAGCCTTTTAAATATGTTCATCAGTTTCTTATTTTTGAATTGCTTATAGAAGTTCGCACCCAAATGCCTCATGCACCATCGGCTCTGCAAGTCAGGCCATAGAAATTGCTCCTCTTCCCCTGTTTGCAACTGTTTGATAGCACTAAACAGACCAGCATGCCTCTCATGCAGTATGCACACATCTTGACGAGTTTTCACCACCCCGATCTTCAAGTTTCGTAGGAACCATAGCCAACTCTCGTAGTTATCGCTTTCTACAAAGGCGAAAGCAACAGGCATAATCTGGTTGTTTCCATCAACACCCACAACTGTCATTATTTGCCCTTTGTATTTCCTGGTCAAGAATGTGCCGTCCACGCACAACAATGGATGGCATTGATAGAACGCCTTAATGCAAAGAAAACTCTCTTTAGATGCCTCTTGATCGGCCACTTGCTTGACGGACAGTCTTGATAATCATAATAAGTGCCAGGATTTCTTTCTTGAATGCAACTGAGCAGTGCGGGCAGATTATAGTAGGAGTCTTCAAATTTCCCAAACTTCATTTCTAAGGCCTTCTGCTTTACCCTCTATGCCTTCCCGTAGCTAATTGTATACTGATGTCTGTTCTTGATTGCTCGGATAATAGCACGGAGCTCAAAATTGAGATTCTCCACTATATCTGGGTACATGATATTTGTGACATACCTGGATGACAAGTTCCTATGAGCCATCAGGGTTTCCTCAGCCAGTGGGTGCCCCATTTGGGCTTGTACACGTGCACTCTCCAGGGGCACCCTTGCATCTCGCACACCACGTCGTAGTAGGTTGGGGTGGACTTCTTAACCCTGAAAGTTCTTACTGATAAGGTCCAATCTTTCACATCATCCTACACTGCCTCTTTTGTTAGGTACATATTGTTATGCCTAACCTCATTCTCACTATACTGCCAAGGTGTATCGTTGTTTTCATTCACAACCAGCTTATTAAATTGATGAGTGCTCCAATCTGTTGGCACAAGTAGCTCGGTACCTCCATCTTCCTCATCCGAGTCATCGTCGTCTTCCACTAGTCTTCTAATGTGTTCACGGTCTTCCTCTTTCATCCTTACTGTTATTTTATCAATTTCCTTACCTTCGTCTACTTGTCCCTGCGCTTCTTGTTCAATATTTTCATCATCTTCCCCAACCTCAACTTGCTCACCACTCTGGTAAATGATGTCCTCATTGCATTCCTGTACATGCTGCTCACGGCTAGATTCCCCAATTTCGGTGTCACCATAACTGAACTCATTTTGAGGCTCACTACACTCACCGGCGTCCAACTGCTGTGTGGGGCAACAACCCTCGATACCATCCACGTTGCTCCGCCCCCCTCACATATGACCTCCATGATGCAGTTCCTTTCACCTCAACTAACTCCCAATAAACAGGATCATTTCGCATACTACAAAGGCAAAATAACTTCAGCTGATACTGATCTGGTTTCATCCGAAAAGTATAATACAACCAATTTAACATAGAAGAAAATATACGCTCCTCGACCCTACTCAAACTTCTGTCCACATAGTAGAAGTTACTCAGATCCGCACCCTCTAAACCATTCATGACAACCCTTCTCCATAATAGATTCTAAATGAAACTCGTTTTGACATATCTGCAGACCAATTCATTAACCCACGAATTAATTACTTTTCGTAAAAAATACTGTGTCACCTAACATAACTATATCTATATGCTCAAAAAATATATCTAGATCTATTTATATCTACACTTCTAAAAATATATATCTTTCTAGATCTATCTGTAGAAAAACAACTATATTCCTAAAAATATATATCTACGTAAATGTATTTATACAAACCAACTAAATTACTAAAAAAATATTAAATCTATCAGTAACCTCTAAATTTAACTAGATCTATTGTTTTCGCTATCCTACCATGGTATATTGCTAAACAAAATAAACAGAAAAAAAAATTTTACCTGCACAATGAGCAGAAACCTCAAATCTCGCTTTCTTCTTCCCTTCCCTTCCCTTCCCTTCCCTTCTCTCCCTCCCTCCCTTTCCTTTCTCTCCTCTCCCTCCCTCTCCTCTCTTTTCTTTCTCTATAGCCGAAATGAGGCCCTCACGCCAAAACAGTAACCACTTCGACTTAAATAGCGGGCGTGGTCTCTGTCGCCCGTTGGTTTGGTGACAGAGGTGCGCCCTCGCTGTCGCCAAACCAACAGTCGATTTTTGTGCTATCGCCGTATGGTTGGGCGACAGGGAGGCTAACCATTTTTTCGTCTACGTAGCACCACGTGGCTATTTCTCGTCCGTTCAAATAGCGACGCAACTCTTTGTCGCCATATGATATGGCGATATTTCCCTCTCGTCGTTTCAAACGGCGACAGGGGTATAGTTTTGCAATATTTTTCAATTGAAGTATATTTTTGCAATTTGAATAAAAAATATATTATTTTAAAAAAAAATCGACGCCATGGCCGGTGGCGCGCGCATACACCATGCTGTGGAGGCGGCCCGGGCAACGAGTCCCGTCGGCTGGCTCGAGCGCAGGTGATCGAATGTAGCTCTCCACCGAGCTTGTTGGTTGGACTCAGTTGAACCTAGGGGTGGGCATTTTTAAACCGAAACCAAAAAACTGAATCGAATCGAATTAACTGATTTTTTGATTTTTTTTTCTGTTTTCGATTTTTGGTTCGGTTTTTATTTTGTTGTTGTTCGGTTTTCGGTTGTCGGTTCGGTTTTCGGATTCTGGCAACCGATTAAACCAAAATACTGAACTGCCCACTTCGACCCATTACATTAGCTCAGACCCAGGCGGCGAGGTGAGGTCCTCTCCCCCGAACGGCCAAACCCACCCCCGAAGACCTAAATCTAACCCCCATTCCCCCATCTAAGCCGTCTCCCCAATCGGATCGCCACTTCGATCCGGCGATCCCCAAACCCTCATCCGCTTTGACGCTTCTCCCTGGGCCCCTAGCTCCCTCGGCGCCGCGGCCACCGCCCCGACGCCTCCTCAACTCCTCCGTCGACCCTCGGCTCCTCCCTCAGCGCCGTCATGTAAGGCATGTACTTCCTGTCCTCCAACTTTAGCATTTAAAGATGGAGATTTCCTTTAGCTTTTGTACCATGCTTGGTTATAGTGAAACAACTTCTAGCATGATAGTCAGTTAGTCACTCCAGTTTAATAGTTTATGATCTTGAGTTCTTGACTGTTATATGATTTGCCCTCATTCAGTCATTCTTATTCATGGATGAAGACACAATGCAACAAACACTGGACAACGCTGGGTTGCATGTAATTCGGTTAACCGAATTAACCGAACCGAATTATTTCGATTAATTTGGTTCGGTTTCTATTTCTATTCAATTTCGGTTCGGTTTGCAGATCTCAAAAACCGATTTTTTTTTATAAACCGAATAAACCGAACCGAAAAAACTGAATAAACCGAATGCATAGGCCTAGTTGAACCCAACATGAGCATTTTCATAAAGAACCCTCAAACAACACCCCGGTGGCGCCGCCTAGGGGTGGTCATTCGGTTTTAAAATAATTCGGGTTTTTGAAAAATGGCTACCGAATTTCTCGGACCAAAATGAAAAATCGAACCGAATTAATCGAAATATATAGGTTCGATTAATTCGGTTTACCAAAATATGAATAAACACTAGATAGATTAGATTTAGTCATTCTCATATCGCAATACAGAGTAGGGATAATCCCACATAATATTCATAGGTCATTACAGTATAAGCATAATTGAACATATAAATATACCAAACATATGCATAAATATTTTAAAACATAAGAATTGTTTAGTAGCTTTAGAAAGAATATTATAAAAGTGGTATTGTACATGGACTATTCGGTTTTTGAAAGCGAAAAACTGAATCGAACACCGAAAACCGAATTATATCAAAACAAAAACCGAGCAGAAAACCGAAAAAACCTAAATAATCGATTAATTCAATTCAGATTGGTAATTCAATTTTGGTTTAAAAATGCCCATCCAAGCGCCACCAAGTAATCGAGATGTTTTTGAGTCACGCCTGTTTCTGAAGGAACGATGAACAACTTCAGGCAAAACCTTACAGAGACACGGTCGGCCGAATGTGCTACGAAATGCGGAGCAAATAATTTGAGCAGAGTTTACACGTGAATTCTGTTCGTTTGTTGCAGAGCGACTACAGACTAAGCAGCGATTCGGAAAATGGTTAATGCATCTTCTCGTTGATAACGTGGACCAGAAATTTATCATAATTTACAAATATAATTTCATGCCCTAGCCAGGTGTACTACAACCAACATGCCTAATTTAGCTGCCATCTCCCTGTATACATTTCGAGGACCTTCCAGAGCTGTTTGCTTGAATCAGCGACTTTCCCTTGCATTAAGCATACTTAGTCCAAAACTGGATTGGCGAAACAGGTTATTAAGAATAATCCACACGCCTGTTTTCTACACAAGAAGATAAAAATACACATTCTCATCTCTCTCATTATCGTGATGCCTGCACCTTGAAATTCAACATCATTGATTTCTGAAGAGCAATGCATGTTGCCAACCAGGTATGCAAGCCTGATCATGCTCGTAAGGATTGTCCTCCTAGAAACAAGAGAAACCCAAAAGGATCAATATTTCCATTCTTTTTCATTAAGGAATGCCATGCAGTGTACCTAAAGACGAGCGCACAGAAGAACCAGTCCACATCATAATGATGATATTTTCCATGAATTTTTTCCAGTATGAAAAAATAAGGTACCAAAAGACTAGTTGCTGCATTTAGCTCTATACATTTACTACAAACGGCAAACACCACCTGTTTTGTCCACTTACACCAATCATAACATCAAAATTAATGTAAACACACTGTTGGGGTTTGGCATGACATTTTCAACAAACTGGCGGAAGAAGTTCCATCTGTCCAAAAGCTCGAGAGCAGATATAAGTCCCTTTGTATTCACTACTCAGTTTCAAGCCTCTAAACTACTAAAGCTTCCCAGAGCTTATTGTCAAATAGAAAATGATGGCAAATGGTACTGTGCTTAATAAGAAAGATCACTTTGACGGGGTATACTAATTTAGTAACCAAATCTTCAAAAAAATAGTGGCTCTGTATAGTTCAGGTCACAGAAATTTAGAACAGCAGATCAGGAAAACGTCACTTGTGCTGTCGTGCATGTAAATAATAATTCAAAAATATACAGCAACAACTAAAGTTTATTGCTAATCATTCTGCCAATATGAATGATACACATAAAAAAGTAACTAGTAGCAGGTAAATTTTCTTTAAAGATATGGTAGCTTCAATAACAGAATATGAAATGATCCAACAGAGAAAAGGAAGCTATATGATAATATTAGAAAAGGAATAATCTTAGACTATGTAAGTCTTAAAAGCATTGAGGGGATAAACCAGGAAAGATTTAGAACTTACAACATCATATGGAGGCTGCCTTCAATAAGTTGAGAAAATTTTGATATCTGCAACTAACCACAAGTAGAAACCTCAGTTCATGTGCTTAAATTTTGTTTTGTTGCCTCCATTTTCAACAATAATTCCCTAATGTTAGCTTCCATCCTTGTTTTCATGCTGAAAAATTGATGGTGTGTCCTTTCAATGACTTGGAGTTCTTCAATCTTTTGCTTGCGCCGCTCTTGTAACTCATTTATGTGGAGTTTAGCAATCTCACTAGCATAATGCTCCTCGATGCGTGCATATTTTACCACGGCAATATGTTTCAGAGACTCAGCTTCATTGCGTGCATCATTGGCACGTTCCTGGTACATATTTGCTTCAGCTTGCTTTAACCTGACTAGGCCATCCAGTTCATCAACGACAGGCTTAATATCGACTGTCTGAAATTCAGCTTCACCAATTTTTCTAAGCGCTGATGGGCTCCCAGTGGTAGAAAGAACGCCTGCCTTTTCTAGGAATGGAACCCCCTCTAAGGTAACTGATGGTAGCCATGTTGCCTTTCGACTTGAACTAGGAATCCCATCTACTCCTTCAGCAATACTGCACGGAATGCCCTTCAGTGGTACTGATGGATCACTGCCCAGGTTAGAATCGTCATCTGGAATTGGAAAGCGGAGCCTTAGCATGGTTTTATTTGCCAACAGTATATCTACTCGTATTAAAACATCCAGGTTATCAGGACATGGATAACAAAATCTTTTAGCACAGTGCTGCCACTTTCGGTGAACCCACATTATGTGTTGGAGAGTCCTAGAACATGGAAAACCTACCAGCTGGGCAGTTGATCTTGGTTTGTGGATCAAGCAATGGGCAACGGTAACCCAGTTACTAATCTTATTTCTATTTCTAGAAATATAAAAGCTTTTTACAGCACAACACAACAAAAGCAAGAATCTTAAAAGAGCATGGATATGACAACTATTATTTCTCATTAATTATGATGAATATCTTACCAGAAAAGAATGCGATGACATATTTGACTACTTCAGGATAATAAGACTTGTTTTCCAATTTAATCAGCATCTGCTTAACAAAGTCCCTGACTCTCTTACCCCTTACATCATCACTTGCAGAAAAGATTATTTCCACATACTGAAGCTCTCTAATCAGAGTCTCCATCCTCCATTGCTTAGCACATGTTCGAAAGACTTCCTTCACAAAACCAAACATCTCTGACGGATGTCCACAAGCAGTGCAATGAAACCGCATCTCATTAGTACTGTATGCCCTTGAACCACTTCCCCCCTTCCGAATAAGAGAGTGGCGCAATCCACAATCTGTATGGCACCAATGAAGACATACGTCACAACCAACCCAACTACATGTATTAGATGCCATGTCAAACTTCGAACAGACAATGCACATGCAAGAACTACAAAAACCAGTCTTCCGTTGACAAATTTTACAATCACAATCATCCACTGGTAGAATGCTTCGGCATGAGATATTGCGACATTTCAAATTCAGAAAAACGTCAACCAAATCAGATGTAGCAATGCTACTACTTTTCTTTATAAAATCCGGAAGACCAGTCCTTATAGCAACAAGTATGTCCAGCAACACCCGTGGACATCTTTGCAACATTTCACTATTCAAGTCGGATCTTTTTTTAAGTGTGTCCTGCAATGCTATTGTTTGTCCTCTTTTATCTGATTCAACTAGGATCTCAGAAATGGCCTCCCTCAAATATGTTACAGAATTTCCTGTCATCTCTTGAAGCATCCTTCCAGTATGATGCAAAGGTTCTGAAACAATCTTCGAAATAACCCTCTCAATGACACCAGCACCATTCAGGACAAGCTGTTCCCCATCCTGCCGCTCACCCCTTGTAAGACTGCTGCTCATTCTATCTCTTGTGAGCTGTCTTCTATGTCTACTATTTTCCAATCCAGAATCATGAGAACCATGACTATGAGCTGGCGACAAAACGCCTGGGATCCCTGCACGTCTTTGGACATCATTGGAAATTCCACTATTCTGCACATTCACACCAACCAAAGTGTTATCTAACAGATGACCATTCTGGAGTACTCTCTGAAGGAGTGTGGTAGCTTCCCCCTTCTTAGTAGATTCATTCGACAACTGAGCTTGCCATCTTTTGCTATTACTCACCTTTTCAACTCCCTGAAACAAAGGCTTGCTGCCTACCGAATGCTCATAATTGTCTAACGAGTGTTGGGTAAGTGAGCAACTAGGATTGTGCACAAATGTTTGAGAATTGGTCAATGACATGGAAGATGTGAACCCATCTGAATTTGTGTGGAATGATGATGATGGCAACGACTGGGGGCATGTTGCATTGGCTAGAGAATCAAGTCTCGGAATTGAACATTTGAATTCAGGATTGTGTAAACCACCTGATAAGCTCAGTGAAAGATCAAGTCTCCCTATCTTGAGTGTCCCATCTTCCTGCTTTACAGAGGTAGTCCCATTAGATTTGGACGCTTCTATTTGGTGTAAGTCAGATTGCCGCCCTAAGTCAAAAGCTCTTCCCACTGAACTTCTTCCACCAATGTTTTCTTCCTTACTAAGGACATCAAATGCTATACCCTTTCCTTTATCTTCAGCCCTCGGCTTCCCCATAATCAGATTCAAAGTCGTGACCTCTTCCTTACTATCCCCGGTGTGTTCCTTGGTTGGTTGACGGAACACTGTCGCACCTGCTGATTTGGTCTCCAGATCAAAATCTTTTACTTGTTTCTCGACAATTCCATGCTCAACAGCTGCCTCTTCTTCCGCGACTCCGGTTTCATCCAACGAAACTCTATTTCCACAATGATCCCTCTCAAGCCATTCTTTCACTGGCTGAGATGCAACAGATTCAGTTGGTTCATCCATCTTCTTGTCAACCGTAGTTCCTTTTTCAGTTTCTTTAATTGCTGGACCCTCTTGGCACAGAGAAATCATCACCTCTTCCTGCACTAGTTCCTGCAGCCTAGTGGATGGATTGCTCTTTCCAGCTATATCAAGAGCACTTTCAGTTCCTTCTTCCATGGTTACTTTCCCATGCATTGCTTCCTCCAGCATACCAGATGAATTGCTCTTTCCTACCACATTAATGGTATCTGCAGTTTCATCTAGCAACATCTCTTCTTCACACATCACTTCCTTCAGCATACCAGAATAATTAACCTGTCCCAACACATCAACAGTATTGGCAACTTCATCTACTGATGTCACTTCTTCCTGCATCGACCCATGCAGCAGACCAGATGAAGTGCCAATTTCAACCCTATCGACAGCATTGGCAGTTCCATCGCTCATTTCTTCCTGAAGAACTTCCTGCAGCACACCAGATGACCTGCCCTTCCCAACCGCATCAACAGCATTGGCAGTCTGGTGTAACGCCATCACTTCCTCCTGCAGTGCTTCTTGCTGTATGCTGGCAGAAGTGCCCTGCCCAACTTCATCAACAGCATTGGCAGTCTCATCTCGTGTTGTCGCTTCTTCCTGAATAGCCTCCACATGAATAGCATTGGCAATCTCATCTCGTGTTGTCGCTTCTTCCTGAATAGCCTCCACATGAATAGCATTGGCAATCTCATCTCGTGTAATCACTTCCTCCTGCAGCGCTTCCTTCCGCATACTGGATGAAGTGCTCTGTCCAACCTGATCAATAGCATTGGCAGTTTCATCTTGAACTGGCACTTCATCTCCTCCCCCAACTTTCTCTGGGGCCGACAATGCCAACTTTTCATGCGTTGTATTTGTTGTTTGCTCTTCTTCTACAACCACGTCATCCTTACTCTTCCCTTCCTCCTTCCCTGCATTGTCACAATCAGGTGGACCAGCCACTCCCTTATCTTGAGTTCCGGAATTCCCCCTCGCCCCATAATCCACTTTTTTCACCTCGCCTCGCTCCATTCCCTTCTCCTTTACACGGCTTGACTGAACCTGCTTCCGATGCTCCGCCGCAGCAGGCCGGACCTTGGGCTCGGGATCTGGTGCGACCTCCCCTTCCTCCATCTCACTGACGCCACAGTTCTGCTTCCTTAACTTCTCCCCCTTCCCACCCTCTAACCTCCTGCTCGACTCACTGGGCGACCGCCGCGGCGGCGTAGGTGGCGACGCCGCTGGCCGCCTGGGCACCGCCCTGTACCCGTCCAAGCCCTCCGAATCCCTCCAACCGCCACCCGGCCGCCGCCACGCCGAGCTGCCGCCTCCATCCCGCCGCGACCTGTCGCGCTCCGAGCGGAACCCCTTGGGGAACTCCCGGCGGAACCCGGAGAAGCTCTCGGACCGGTGCATCGCCCGGTCCCCTCCGTACCCCCGCGGCGAGGGGGACTCCCGGTACCGGTGGTCGTAGAACCCGCCGCCGAAACCCTTCCGGCGGTCGAACCCATCGCCCTCGTACTCCCCCGGGCGCCGCCGCTGCGGCGGCAGCGGCGGCGGCCCGCAGTCGTAGAACCTCCGCCGTTCGTCGTCTAGGCCGTCGCCGGACGACCTCTGCCGCTTCATACCGCCGCCTGGACCAAATCACCCTCGGATTCGCCGCGAAGGCTGGTTTGCTGCTCAGGAGAGATAAGGGAAGAGCGGAGGAGCGTGTACGGGGAAAGGCGTGCGCGAGATGGCTACCGCTGTTCTCCCCCCTCCTCTCACCTCCCCTTGCTTCCGGGTCACTCCTCCTCCTCTGGCTCGCTCCTGGCCACTCCCCCAGTCTCGGTCAACGGCCGTCACCTGGATTTGGACCCGGGTCGGCGATTTTTCTCCCCCCACCGCGGTAAAACGCCCCGGGTTTTTACCGCCTACGGGGCGGAGGGACACGCGGCGCCCCCACGCCACTGACGCGCGAGCGTGCGGCTCGGCGGGGCCCGCTGTCATGGACCGGGGCGCGGCCTGGTAAGGAACGAGGAGGCCCGGGTGGGGTCCCCGGCCGCACCACGTGAGAGCCGGTGCGGACTGGCAAAGCGCGGATCCGGCGCGGGGAACGGAACAGGGGGCGCGGGTTCGGGGGTGCGGCACGGCGGCGCGTGGCGGGAGGGGAGGGGCGTGGCGTGGGACGAGTGGTGGTGGTGGGGGTTGGTGGCGTGTTGGGGGATGCGGGGGGGTGGTGGATTGATGATGGCTTTGTGTGGAGTCGGAGGGCAGCGATGTGGTGGGGTGGGGGTGGGGTGGGTCAGCTTTTTGACTAGTACTATTTCCTTAGGTCGGAGAGCGGAGGCATCAGCATTTTGACTTTTTTTGACCTAACGCTTCTCTGGCATCTGTCATCCCCACCAAAGTGGAGCAGGAGTATTTTGTTCTGTAGCTAACAAATATCAAATTTTTAAAAAGAGTTTTTGTTTTTTTCCGTAATTACTTTTTCTGTTTCGTAATATTTGACATTTTGCTCAGTGTACGTAGATTTAGACAATCAGTTTTAAAAATAAGTGATGACCAAAATGCCCCTAACAGCTCTGTACTACTCTCTTCGTCACAAAAAAAAAAAGAGTTATCGTTTTGAACATATGTACGGTCAAACTAATATCCTTTTAAATATATAAATTAGATACATGAAAATTGTATGTGTGTGTAAAATAGGTTAAGAGAGGTTTTCATATATATATATATATATATATATATATATATATATATATAGATGCTATTCTATACCTATGTGTAAAATAGACTATACTACTCTCCAACCATTTAACACAGAAAGACGAGTCAATCCACGCAATGAAACGGTCCGTGGCAACCAACTAGTAAACGACTAACAAATGCTACTTCTAGTTTGTACATGAATCTTTCTTTTTTGATTTAGCCATAACTTTCAAATGAGATTGATTTTTGATTTCAAATTTTACACGGTTGTAGAATCTTACCTCCCCTACGTATGGTACTTTTTTTTAGAATTTTTCAAAATTTGTACATATATTTTTTATGGACTTTACATGATAAAAGTGGTTTACTGCCAAATGAAAACCAAATTACTGATATGTGTAAGATTTTACTGTTGAACAGATGCATAATATTTTACTAACGGTTCTCATTTGATTTTGTCATCTATTACAGTAATATTTAGTTTTGTCCATATAGCATTTTACTACAGGGCCGACAAACGGAGTAAGAGGCAGTAAAATGCAGCTTTCTTCACAGTAAAAGATAGTATATGTTGCTGTCTCGTATATTGTTATTTTCATATCTCTCAAATCCCATTGAGTTTGGTTTTCAAATTTTACAGGGTTGTAAAATATCACTCCCCTACGTGTGGTAATGTTTTGAGAATTGTTCACAGTAAAGTGTTATTTTTTATAGTAAAAGATAGTATATACTGCTGTTTGGCACATTATTATTTTCATATCTCCCAAATCCGATTGATTTTGGTATTTAAATTTTGCAGGATTGTAGAAGCTCAACTCCCCTAAGTGTGGTAATTTTTTAGGAATTTTCAAAATATTTTACTGCGGACCCAACAAATATAACTAAATTTTTATTCATGAAAACCAATAGTACACATTTTAAAAAATTCTAAAAAAATTACTATATATATGGGAGGTGAGATTATACAATCCTGAAAATTTGAAGATCAAAATCAATACCAGCTGAAAGATATGACAAAGACAAATTCGGTTGTTTAGTGATTTTTTATTGTCTTGTACTTTGTCAATTTCATATCTTTCAAATGCGATAGAGTTTGTTCTTCAAATTTTGTAGAGTTGTAGAACCTCACGTATCCTACATATGGTAATTGTTTGAGATTTTTTTAAAACTTATATATATTATTTTCATAGACTTTACACCATATAGCTGATGTGTACAGAATGTTGTAACACATTTAGTAAGAGGCAGCAAAATACAGCTTTCTTGACAGCAAAAGGTAGTACATGCCGCTGTTTGGTACTTTTTTATTTTCATATCTCTCAAATTCGATTAAGTTTGGTCTTCAAATTTTACAAGTTTGTAGAATATCATATCCCCTACGTGTGGTAATTTTTTGAGAATTTTTCACAGTAAAATATTATTTTTTATAGTAAAAGGTGGTATATGTTGTTGTTAGGCACTTTGTTATTTTCATATCTCTCAAATCAGGTTGAGTTTGATTTTCAAATTTTACAGGAGTGTAGAAGCTCAACTTTCCTACGTGTGGTATTTGTTTGAGAATTTTTGAAATAATTTACTGTGGGTCTCATAAACAAAACTAAATATTTATTCATGAAAACCAACTGTACATATTTTCAAAAATTCTAAAAATTACTATAGATATGGAAGGTGAGATTATACAACCTTAAAAAATTTGAAGATCAAAATCAATATTAGCTGAAAGATATGAAAAAGACAAATTTGGTTGACTAGTGATTTTTCACTATCTAGTGCTTTGTCAATTTTATATCTTTCAAATGCGATTGAGTTTGGTCTTCAAATTTTGTAGAGTTGTAGAAGCTCACGTATCCTACGTATGGTAATTTTTTGAAAATTTATACATATAATTTTTATAAACTTTACACCATATAGCTGTTGTGTACATTATTTAGTAACAGATTGAGTAAGATGCGGTAAAATGCAACTTTCTTGATAGTAAAAAGTAGTATATGCTGTTGTTTAGCAATTTGTTATTTTCATATCACTCAAATCCCATTGAGTTTGGTTTTGAAATTTTACAGAGTTGTAGAATATCACCTCCCCTACATATGGTAATTTTTTGAGAATTTTTCATAGTAAAGTGTTATTTTTTTTGTTAGTAAAAGATAGTATATGCTGCTATTTAGCACTTTGTTATTTTCGTATCTCTCAAACCCGATTGTGTTTTGTCTTTAAATTTTGCAGGATTATAGAAGCTCAACTCCACTACGTGTGGTAATTTTTATGAGAATTTTTGAAAATATTTTACTGCGGGTCCGACAAATAGAACTAAATTTTTATTCATGAAAACCAATAGTACATATTTTCAAAAATTCTAAAACAATTACTATAGATATAGGAGGTGAGATTATACAACCTAAAAAATTTGAAGATCAAAATCAATACCAGCTGAAAGATATGAAAAAGACAAATTTGGTCGACTAGTGATTTTTCACTGTCTAGTGTTTTGTCAATTTCATATCTTTCAAATGCGATTGAGTTTGGTCTTCAAATTTTGAAGAGTTGTAGAAGATCACGTATCTTACATATGGTAATTTTTTGAGATGTTTTGAAAACTTATACATATAATTTTAATAGACTTTACACCATATAGCTGCTGTGTATAGCATGTAGTAACAGATTGAGTAAGATGCGATAAAATGCAATTTTTTTGATAGTAAAAGATAGTATATGCTGCTGTTTAGCACTTTGTTATTTTCATATCTCTCAAATCCTATTGAGTTTGGTTTTGAAATTTTACAGAGTTGTAGAATATCACCTCCCCTACGTATGTAATTTTTTGAGAATTTTTCACAGTAAAGTGTTATTTTTTTGTTAGTAAAAGATAATATATGCTGGTGTTTGGCACTTTGTTATTTTCATATCTCTCAAATTTGATTGAATTTGGTCTTCAAACTTTGCAGGATTGTAGAAACTCAACTCCCCTACGTGTGGTTATTTTTGAGAAATTTTCAAACATTTTACTACAGGTCTAGCAAACAGAACTTTATTCTTATTCATGAAAACCATAAATACATGTTTTCAAAACTTCTCAAGAAATTACCATAGATAGGAGATGTGAGATTATATAACACTGTAAAATTTTAAGACCAAAATCAATATCAGTTGAGTGATATGAAAAAAACAAAGAAGAGACAGATTCATGTACAAACTACAACACACATTAACTAGCTGGGTTGACCAACGCATGAACTAGTAAATGATTCGGTAGTAATTCAATATGTTGTTCTATAGTAAAATATATTTGTGATTTACTACCGAATTGAATTCAGGTGTGCTTTGCATGCACTTCGCCAGTAAATTAATCAGTTGTTCTGTAGTAAAATATTTCGTAATTTACTAGCAGATTGCATTTACTAGTGTTGTTTGCAATGCATTAACTCACTACGTTTCGACCAGCTTGTGGAATTTACTTCTCTGGCCGGAGCGCAGAATAGCTATTCTATGCTCAGGAGTAGAATAGCGCCACCGTATGTGTATGTGTATATATATATATATATATATAGTGAATATTAAGTAAATTTGAATATTTATTTGAGGTATAAAAGGTGTGATTTGCATTGAATACGTCTTATATTTATTAACAAAATCATTCAAAAAATGTATCCAATAAACTTAAACGGAGAGAGTATAACATGTTGCAAGATTGAAAGCCAACCCGTTGCTTGACGAAAATAAGCCAACAACGTCCTGGGACTTATACAAGCTGACTTCAAAGTAGCCTAGTGTTGCACAAAAGTTGGTTTGCACCCAACTGGCTCTGCGACAGTAGCATGGTATATGTCCTCGTGTTCTTGTTGAAATCATATTCCTACTTGATTATTCTAATTACGTGTTGATTATGTAATTGAATCTCTCAGCTTCCTAAAAAAATTGAATTCTCAATGGGTTTCATCTTCCTATTACTAAGGCCCTGTTTAGGGGGCTGTGCTTTAGTTTTGGACCAAAAGCTTCCCCAAACAGTATGGCTGCAAAGCAGCTGGGAAGCTAAGTCACAGCAGAAGCACCCCTAAAAGCTGCAATCCGAGGAGTTTTTCAGCTATGGCTTCGCTTGACCGTCTCCTATCCCGCTCACTCCTCCTCCCTGACCTCCGCCACCCTGCCTCGCCACCTTCGCTAGGTTACTGCTTTCCCGCTCGATTGCCCCCCAAAAGCTACAATTGCAGAATCGTTTGTCAAGCAAGATAACAAGAAAAGGCATACCGCTACTACAAATCGATTCTGATCAAAGAAACCAAAAGAAGCTTTTCAGCCTAACCGTAGTCCCCCAAACAGGCCGTAAGTAAGTTTCAGCTCGCTTGGTAAGATGTAGCTGGAGGTGGTATCCAGATGTTATTATACCTTTTCAGATGGTTCAGATGTTATACTTTTATAAAGGCTTAACAAACACCCAAGCTTTTCCTTATTTGTAGAACATCAAAGACAATATCATGCTTACAAAATGTGTGATGCCACAGATATTTTCTTTTCACACGCTTGCACGATCGAATGATCCTACGTATAAGGGCATGTACAGTTGTACATGTAAGTTGTCTGTAAGGCTATGTCATATAAGATATTAAGTGATGTGGAGGAGAGAGAAAATTGATATCTACTATTTAACAGACGATCTTATAAACGAGCTTTATATTTTGTATACCATTGAATATAGAGACAGAGCTAAAGCTAGGCCTCGGGCAGGTGGAGCCTTGGCCCGAGACCTAACCCAAATAGCAGTGGAGAAGTGCAGCCTAATCGAGATAGGGCACGAGGCCAGGCCGAAGTTGCGCCCCAGTCAGGCAGTCCCCACGGCCCAGGTGCCCAGCAGCGAGAGCATTACCTAGCCGGTAGGAGCAACGCCCTAGCCTTGCACGCCCGAGTCTGCCCCTGCCCGCCCGCTGACCGCCACCCCTGCACCCCGCTCTCGCCAGCCAGTCACCATTGTCGTGCCCCGCGCCTGAAGGCTGGACCGTCGAGCGACGTGCCCCCGCGGCTAGAGGCTCTACCCCGCGCGGCTCTGGGAGGCTGAGGCGCCGCGTCGCTGCCGCAAGAGCCAAGGAGGGAAAGGGGAGGTGAGGCGGAAGGCGGCGAAACAAGCAGCGACTGGGGGGCGACGACAGGGGGGCCTCCCTTTGCTGCCTTTGCCAATGCTAAGTCCAAAACACCGGCTACAATCCGGCGCTCATCAATGAGTTTCGTGCCTTTGATGTGGGATTTTACTTTCAAGCTTGTTTCTTGTGGTCTAATATTGGGTAAAATTAATTCCTTATTTGGATTATAGGACATGATTTTTGTCTTGTTGGTGTCAATGCTTGAGGATTTAGGATAATTTGGAGTGCGGATTAGCTAATTAGTAACTCGTATGTTTGTCCATGGCCTCACTGAAAATTAACTACAACTGTCGTCTGTCAACGCTCATATGCATTGCATAGCATATGTATTACTCAAAAGGAATCTGCATCAGCTAATAATGCGTAGCATGCAGCCTACTTAAACATGTTTGGTTGCATGCTGGTGGTGGTGCTGATGCCTAATAGAGGAGTGGAGTTTAGAGATAAACTTGTCATGTAATTTTTTTACTTATTTTCTAAAATTTGTCCATCAATCTTGTATCAATGTTGCTATGACATGTGCTACTACTTTTGTCATTTGATTTCAATTGCAACAATGCTAGAAGTTATCATGGACTGTTATGGTATTAAGTATTAGCCATTGCTTTCCTCTGCAGAGAAGCAGAAAGAATTCTACAAAAATGCTAAATTAATTAGCAAGTACAAAAGGTCAAGAAGCAACAAAATCATTCAAACAATGCTCTACAATTTCCAATCCCAGAGGTAATTTTCTTTCATATTAAGATTGCTCTCAGTGAGAGTAAGTTAGTAATAGCACAATCGCGTTTACAATCTTGTTTTGTAATTTTCTTCAATAATTAGCTTTCTAGTTTTGTGTGCCTAATTTGCATGTGCAATTTCATCTTTTGCAGGTTCAAGTTCTTATTCTATTGTTGATGAAGATATAATAGGCTCAGATGGACCAAACTTTGTTAATTAGGTATTACCTTTTGTACCACTGCACTACGCTATACTGTTTTGACGTACGCTATACTGTTTTGACGTATTTTGCTTATTTTGTTGAAATTTTAAGCATGAATTCAAATTTACTTTTAATTATGTATTTGTGATGTACTTTGGTTATACCCTAATATCTGCGGTCTTTAACGTTACTAATAGTCGCTTATTTTTTAGCCCGAGTGACGAATACTCATAAAACAGGGGTGCACCAACGGCCCAATTGCAACAAGCAAAGCCCAGAGCAGCAAGCAGCGGCCTCGAATACGGCCTTCACTTAAACAGCCGCCCCGCCCGCTACCCAAATGCCTACGAGACCATTCAGGAGACCATTCCCGACCGTCCCGACTCCGACTCAGCAGGTTCCCGACCTCGCAATGATCGGATCCCCGACCGACTCAAACAGGTTCCCGACCCCGCAATGGACGGATCCCGCGACCGACTCAGCAGGTTCCCGACTTCGCAGCAGACGGATCCCTGGCCCGACCGAACCATGATAATCCCCGCCGAGGGCCACGTGTCGCGACGGAGTCCCGTGTCAACCTAAGGCCACGGTCCCACTAACGGTCATTCGAAGTGATCGAGCGAGGCGTGTGGTCCTTCCCAAGACGGTTTGATAATCGGCCAAGCCACGCCTCCCGTCCCATCACCACCACCCACAGGCAAGGACACGCCTCTCCCGAGGCAACTTCAACGCCACACGCGATCACGTCGGCACCCACATGGATCACAGAGAGGCTACGCCACTTCCTGAGGATTACCTAACCGCTCGACCGGCTAGACCACCGACCCAAAGATAGGCTCAGCAGTGCGACCACCACGGCGAGCAAGCGACCACCGCGAACGATTACGACGGCGGGGCAAGACAAGCCCCTAGAAGTAGCTCGCGGCACTTCGCCAATTCGATGTAACCCGCCTTCAGATGAATAAAAGGAGGCAGAACCTCCTAACAGGCAATGAGTAAGAGCTACAAGAGAGCTTTTCCTCTTCTTCCTCTTCTTCTTTTCTTCTCCTTCCGAGAGCTAAGTTTAGATCATTCTAGTGTTGAGGCTCCACCTCTCGCTTGTAAAAAACTCCTGCGCTCATCCGCACCCTGATGAATACAACACCAACGCACGACCGGAGTAGGGACCTTCGGCCCAACCAAGATACATCTTGACTGTGGTCTAACCATTCAGGAGCGGGAACGCGCAGCCCCTTAGACTTACAAATTTACTTGCCGGCCAAACGCCGCTGGGCGCGCTGTAGGGGCTTTCGCAGGCCTTCAGCAAAGATCTCCGATTCTATTCGTCTCCTTGATGGCATTCTTCTCCAACGACGGCATGATCGTGTTCGGAGCCGATCCGCTTTCGGCCCTCGACCACCGTCACCACCGGAGGAGAGCTCACGCCATCCGCGCCGCCGGAGGCGGCGCGCTGGGAGCCCGACACCATCTCCGGCAGCCTGCCCCACTCCGGCTTGAGCGCCCTGTGGCCCCAAAGCCGAACCCGAGGAGCGCTTATACCTCCTTTGGCGAAAGCCCTCCGGCCTACGCAGAGATCCCGTCACCTCCCGCTCGCTCACGACTTGTAGCTATGGCTGGCTACATGCCAACCTCCGCCCACGAAGGTCGGAAGACTCTTCCAACCACGGCCCAGCCCGACACGAGTATCCCGCCCAAAGCACTCGCGAGTGCAACGTGGGCGCACAATGACGGCCGTAGCCACCGCGCTACGACGGTCCCCGTCCCGCGACCGAGGCACGTGAGGGGAATACCAGGAAGGCCACGAACGCGCCAGCCAGCTCGCTACCGAGCTCCAACGGCAACGCGAGAGCCGAGGAGCGAAGGTCGAGCTCGACCGGCTCTAGGCCAACTCGAGCAGACGAGCCCGAGCCCGCGCAAGCTTGGCGACGCGCGGCGCGCGCGCTAAGAGCACCACAAGTTGGGGCGTAATCCGCGCTTCCGCTTTTTCCTCACGCAAGCCAAAACGTGGTCGCGCCGCAATGCCGCCCGAGGCCTTCCGGAGCCCGCAAAACCGGAGGCCGTGAGCTACCTACCGTAACCTTCGGGTGGTGGAGCGCGCGCGGCAAAGACATGCAGCTCTCCGGCCCTACCACACCGGGCGCTTACTTCCGCCATCGGCCCAGACACCGCCACATGGAAGCTGGGCGCGCCAAGACCGCACCCCACCATGAACCACCCTGTGCCTCACGCACTCGGCGGCGCAAATACCAGAATGCCTACGACATCCGCGCCACCCTCGAGGCGCCAAGAAAGATGGCGGAGGACGCCGCCCACTCACGTGTTGCGGATGGTGAGCGCCACTATCGCAGCCCGAGCCTCGATGGTCCCGACCACGGGCTTTTTGCTGGCGGGATCCGCCAGCGGATTTCGCGCCGACCGGCGCTACCAACATTGCCAAGTACACCGGGGCCACCAACCTGTGTCCGCTCAAGATTACCGCCGCGTGTTGGCCGGGGAGCGACAGATGATCTCTTCATCATCCAAGACTCTCCCATCTACTCGCGGACTCCGCCGAGCCGGCTCGAGTACCGCACCCAAAACCGCCAGAATCGGGGTGACTTGAAGAATCTCTTCGTCGGAACTTCCGTGGCACTTATAAGCGCCCGTAACTCCTCGACTCGAAAGGCTGCAAGCAAAGCAGCTCGGGAGACTCTCCGGGACTACATCCGGAGGTTTTCCGCCAAGGTAACGAAGCTCCCGACATCTCCGACGCCGATGTCGCGGGAGCCTTCATCTACGGCACTCTCGCAAGGCCTTGGTGCACAAGTCGGCCGCCTCAAGCCTCAGACCACCAAGGAGCTCCTCGACATCGCCATCAACCACGCCGCGCGAGGCCGAGGGGCTATTTTCGAAGGAGGAAAGGCCCAGCAGAGCCCGGCGTCAAACCGGTCTCTTCCACCGCTCGACAAACAAGCGGACGGAAGCGATCCGTGAGACCCTGCGGTCGCCACGGCCGACCGCCGCGCCATAAAGTAGCGCCGACCGTCGCTCCGACCACTTCGAGAAATTGATGGACGGCCCATGCCCGAACCATGGGTTCTCCGTCAAGCACAAGTACCGGATCGCGAAGTCCTCGAGGTGCTATCTTTCTAGCGCCCCCACCACGCGCGAAGCAAAGGAAAGAAGCTCGCGCGCCCCGCGAACGGCGGAGAAGAAGGCGACGACGAGTTCCCGAGCCCGACGCGCGCTCATGATCTTCGAGGACCGGCTTGCTACGCCGACAAGCGCCGGCTCAAGCTTCGCATCGCGAGGTCCACACCGCCGCTGGGCGCCCCAATATCTTCGTGGTCGGAGTTCCGATCACCTTTGATCGACCGATCACCCGATCGCGCCCCACACCGGGAGGTACCGCCGTGGTCACCGTCGTCGAACGGGTTACCAAGGCGGTGCCGGCGGATCGGGGCAGCTTTAACATCCTCTACGCTGAGACGCTCGACGCCATGGGGTCCCGCGCCAAGCCTCGGCCAAGCAAGGCACCTTCCATGGCGCCATCCCGCCAACAAGCCCATCCGCCGGCAGTCGACTGCCGGCCACCTTCGGGAGCCGGAAACTTCGCACCGAGACCTCACCTTCGAGGTCGTGGATTTCCCGGCGCCTACCACGCCATCCTCGGGAGGCCATGCTACGCCAAGTTCATGGCGATCCCCGCCACGCCTACCTCCGTCAAGATGCCCTGATCGCATGGAGTCATTATCGCGGCATCGCTTTTCCATTTGCCTTCAATCGCGAGCGCTGCAACGCGAGCTCGCCGCGGTCGTTGCTTTGGCGAACTCAACAAGCTCGGGAGGAAGCCGCCGAGTCCGCCCCGAATCCAAAGAAATCGGCGGGATCCTTCAATCCGCCGAGGACACGAAGGAGGTCACGGCCGATCCTCGTGGATCCGACCAAGACCGCGCGGGTCGAGCCACGCCCCGCCAAATAGGAAAGCGGCCGACTTCCTCCGCACTAACAAAGATGTCTTCGCATGGAGGTCCTCCGAGCATGCCGCATTCCAAAGGAGGTCGCCGAGCACTCCTTGAGCGTCCGACTGTGCTCAAAGGTTGCCGTTTAACGCGCGCCGCTCGACGAGGAAAGGCGCAGGTTATAGGAGGAGATCGCCAAACTCTTGGCGGCGTGGTTTGTAAAGAGGTGCGCCACCGAGTGGCTAGCCAACCTCAGACTTGTAAAAAGAAGAACGGGCAATGGAGAATGTGTGTTGACTATACGAGTCTCAACAAAGCATGTCCCAAGGACCCATTCCTTACTCGATCGACCAAGTCATCGACTACACGCTGGGCGCGAGTCTCTTTCCTTCTCGATGCCTACCTGCTACCACCGATTGGCGCTAAAGGAGTCCGACCACCGCGACTTCCTTCATCACTCCGCTCGGCTCGCTCGCTATGTCACAATGCCCTTGGCTCAAGAACGCGGGCGCTACATACCAACGATGTATGCAAACGTGCTTCAATGACCGTGATCGGCCGCAACGTTGAGGCGATGTCGACGATATTGTCGTAAAGACCAGAAGGTCGACGACCTTATCGCCGACCTAGAAGAGACTTTCGCGAACCGACGGTTTCGCATAAAGCTCAACCTGCAGAAGTGCGTCTTCGGGTCCCCAAAGGAAAGCTCTTAGGCTTCATCGCTCTCGAGCGAGGCATCGAGGCCAATCGTGAGAAGATCTCGGCGATCGCAAGGATGGGCCCACCAAGAACCTCAAAGGGGTCCAGAGGTCGACCGGGTGCTGGCGGCTTTGAGCCGTTTGTCTCGCTTCGCGAACGCGAATGCCGCTCTACAGCCGCTCAAGAAATCCGACCGCTTCGCTTGACACCGAGGCTCGTGAGGCCTCACCCGCCAAGGCCTTCCTGTCCTCGCCTCGATCTGGTCGCCAAGCACTGTGAACCGCCGCCTCTACATCGCCACTACCCAAGTCGTCGGCGCGGCCCTCGTGGTGGAGCGAGCGGAAGAAGGCCGTGAGCTCAAGGTACAACGGCCGGTCTACTTCATCGATGAGGTACTTTCCGAGTCCAAGACTCGGTACCACAGTGCGAAGTTACTCCACGCGTGCTCATCACAAAGAGGAAACTCGCTCACTACTTCGACAAGACGCCATCACGCGTGGTGACCACGCCCCACTCAGGCGAGATCATCCACAATCGCGATGCCTCGTGAAGGATAGCCAAATGGGCGCCGAGCTTAGCGGCCATGGCATAATATACGCCCCTGACGGCGATCAAGTCGCAGTTCGCCGACTTCGCCGCCGAGTGGACCAAGCCTGTGCACCACCGGTGGTCGAAGACCCAGCATCGACAATGTACTTCGACGGGTCTTACACCAAGAATGGCGCGGGCGCGGAGTCGCCATCATCTCCCGCCGAAACGAGCTTCAATACGCCATTAGGTTGCTCTTCGACGCGACCAACAACATTGCCGAGCACGAGGCTCGCCAACGGTCTCCGGATCGCCGCTGACCTCGGTGCCCGCCGGCTTTACGCCCACGGGACTCCAAGCTTGTCGTCGACCAAGTCATGAAGGTGCGGAGCTCGAGACGCCGCATGGCCGCGCATCGTCGAGAAGTACGCCGGCCGAGGAGCGGTTCAAGGGTTTCGAGATTCACCATAGCTACCGACGCTACAATGGCGAGGCCGATCACCGCCAATCTTGCCTCCAGAGAGCCCGCCCCCGCCGGGATCTTCGTCTCCGACCTCCTGCGGCCATCGCCCACCGACTCGGCACTGGCGCCACCCGACCAATCCAAAGACGGTCGCCCGACCGACGCTACGGCCGGGCGTGAGACTTGGCGGATCGCTCGCGGTGTGCTAGCACTTGAGTCCGATCGAGGAGGCCCTACATCGACCGCTTGACGGACGGGTCACTTCCTCGACCGACCGAGGCCGGCGCACCGCCGGCGGCAAAATCTTTTCGTCCGATCGGCCAGACCTCTACTAAAAGGAGTCCCTCCGGTCCTCCAAAATGTATCTTGACCGACCAAGGAAAACAATGCCGGACGACATACAATGAGTCTGCGGTCACCACGCAAAGACCCGATCTCTTGTGGGAAAGGCCTTTCGACAAGGTTTCATCGCCAACCGCGTGTCGACGCCGAGCATATCGACGCGACTGCGAAGGATGCCGTTCTTTGCTCGGCAGACGATCTCCCATTTAAGCTTTACTGAGACGATCCCCATCACGTGGCCTTTGCCGCCTGGGACTCGATTTGGTCGCCTTCAGAAAGCGCCGGGGCTTCACCCACCGCCGTCGCGGTAGATAAGTTCACCAAGTGGATAGAGGCTGCGGCCGTGAGCGCCACGCCGGTACAAGCGCCATCTTCTTCCGCGACATCGCTTTTAGGTTTGGAGTCCCAAACTCCATCATCACCGGCAACGAACACGCTTCACGGGAAGGAATTTCTCGAGTTCGTGGACGACTTCAACATCCGCGGTCGATTGGGCAGCGAGAGCCCATCCGCGACTAACGGCGGTCGAGCGCACTAACGGCATGATCCTTCAGGACTCAAGCGCGCGATCTTCATCGGCTCAAGCATTTCGCAGGCGCTGGGTAGCCGAGCGCGCTCCGCCCTCCGAGTTTGCGGACCACGCCGACCCGGGCGACCGGGTTCACACCCTTCTTTATGGTGTTCGGCGCTGAAGCCATTTTGCCCACTGACCTGGAATACGGCTCCCCGAGATTGCAAGCCTTCGATGAGGCTCGGGGCTCGCCTCGGAACAAGACGCCATCGACCACCGACGAGGTGCGCGACGTGGCCGCCCCGCGATCGCCGGATATCAACAAGCCTCGCGCGCAACCACACCGCCAAGTTCGAGGATCGATCCTTTATTGGCGACTTGGTTCTCGCGTCAGGTCCGCATAACCAAAGATAAGCACAAGTCGCGCCCCACAGGAGGGTCCTTTCACCGTCGTGGAAGTTCTCCGACCGCACCTTCGACTCAGGACGCCGATGGTCGATCCTCCCTAATGCCCGAACATTGAAAAGTTAAGGCGATTCTATCCCTAAGCTCTTTCTTTTTTCCTGGTATAAGTCTTTACCTTTCTCCCAACCGAGCACCTGGTCGCCACGTGACGACTCGGGTCGCCTGCGGGCGCCTGCTCGTGCCGCGGATGGTGTCAGCAGGGTCGGTGACTCCACCGACCACGAGGTCTATCCCGAGCGGTAACCCTCTCGACCGAGTGCTACGCCCACGCCACCGGCTATGGTTGCCCAAAGAGCACTCCGCGGAAGAAGGAAGCACCTGAGTGGGATGACCTTCTAGTCGATTGGGAACAATCTTCCCCCACACGAACTCGGCTAACTCACGTACTCATGTGGGTCGGTGACCCGACTAGTCACAGAGTCTATCCCGAGCGGTAACCCTCTCGACCCGAGCGCTACGGCCTACGCCCCAACGGCTATGGTTGCTAAGTAGCACTTTGCGGAAGAAGGAAGTGCCCGAGTGGAAAACCCTGGCCGATCGGGACACACCAACCCCATGAGTGCGCGTGAACCATCAGATAAACAAGACTCCTATCCTCTTCGGACCTCTCAAATTGACCCGACCTACGCATAAGCGACCCCGTGGTCCTTGAGGCTATGGTCGGTCAAACCCAAACGCAAAGGAGAGCAAAGAGGCAAACAAGAGCTTACAATTACTTACGATCGTTTACACAGATCTTTGCAAGAAAAGAAAAAAAAAAGGGGCTAACTTCTTTCTTCCTCTTCTTCACGGTGGCCGACTCAAGACGGAGGAGGAGGACTGCATCTTGAAGGCGACCTCGGGCGGGACGTGGTCGGCGATCTCTCGAGCATGCGGCTCGACCGAGCTCGAACTCGCCGACCTCGTCGTCGGTCCGGTTCGGCGATGCCGCTTACTCACCATCGCGAGGTCGAGCACCGCCATAGTGCGAGACGGTGTTGACCGGTCGATGACGAAAGCTCGATCTTTGCGCCGCAATCACGCCGCCTCCACAAGCCCGGCAGACTCGGGCGTAGCGAGGCAAGTGCGCTCGGGCTCGCCTCATGCCCAAGACTTGGCGCAGAACCTCTGGCCGGCCTCCGAAGGGCTTCCGATTGGCGCCCATCTCGCCCTACCATCCTCGGAGACCCTCAGCGCCGCCAGAGCCTTCGTCCCTGGCCGCGATCGCCACGTCGCGGGTCTCCGCCGCCGCATTCCGAGCCTCCATGGCGACGCTCAGGTTTTTCTGCACCTCTGCGAGTTTTCGGCGTCTCCAGATGAGTCTCCTCTACGGGTTACCCCAACCAAAGAAATCAATGGAGGAGTTGAGATACTTACCAGTCGCAGAGTCGATCAGGCTGCCGACTTCCCTCCGAGACTCGTAGGACGTCCTCAAAGGAAGCAGCGCTTTAAAACGATCTCGCGCTTGACCGAGCTTGTTCTGCGCCCTCCCTGCCCGATCCCGCTCCGACCGCAGATGGGTCGCCGCCGTGCCACCCCTCGGTGACGGCGGCGTCCTTGGCCTCTGTGACTCCGCCAGGAGGATTCAAGCTCCACCACCCCGCCTCAAGGCCTCGGCCCCAGCGCTCGTCGTAAAGGGCCTTTGAGGCCTCCTCCACTCTAGGCGGAGTTCTTTCGCCTCCGTCGCCCAATGTTCAAAGCCTCTTGGGCAAGACGAAACTCAAGCCGCAGCCGACCACTTTCTTCCACTGCGGCCGCCCGCTGAGCATCCGAGCGACGAAGGAGCCTGGCCTGGCGCTCGGAACGGGCCCGCAAATGCTGCACAACACGTATATTTCACAAACCGCGTACATATCGAGAGTTACAAAGTACGACTCCTTCGCCACTTACCAAACTTACGGGTTGATCCTCGACCATCACCTCCAGCGCCTATTTGAAGACTCTAAGGCTAGGGTCGACCCTTATGGATCACCTATATCTCCTCCGCAAGCCCGTGGCGCCGCCAAGGGCGCCACTCTCGCCTCGGCCGGTCCATGGATCCGGCCACAGGGCCCATCCGGCAGCAGACCTTGCACTGCGCTCGGAGGAGCGGCGCCCACAGAGCGCCATGGCGTGGGCGATGAAGTCGGCCTCGGAGCCAGCTTGGGGCTGACGCCTCAGCATCGGCGCCGCCCGACCGGCTCGGCCGCCGCAGCGCCTTCGCCGACCTCCGGCGAAGACTATCTCGACCGGCACCGCCGATGGAGTCGCGGTCGCTCCACCTCTTCCGCTACGCCGCCGATCGCGCATGGCATGGCCACGGCGCCGTCCCTCCTCTTGAAGACTCGCGCGTCGGCCGGCCCGGGCGGGCGGCGGAGCTTTCGCGGCCTCGATCTCTCCTCCTCAAAGGAGGCGCGTCCACGGTCGCGTGCTCCATAGGCGCCGACCGACGGTACCACCGAGCCGCCGTGACCGCCACTTGAGAAGTGGTCGCGACGCCCCACCGCCACGCCGTGTAGGCGCCGTGACGCCACGATATTTAAAAGTCGCCGAGCGGCTTTGCTACAAAAATGTTCGGCAGAAGGAAGAAATACTTCATCGAGCGGTGGGCGCGCGGCACGCGCTTCTTCGGCCCCCACCAAGCGGGCGGTCGGCGCGCCGCTCGGCTACCACCGGTCGGGCGCGTCGACAATGCGGCCGCGTGTCGCTTCTTCGCCGAGGGACGCGTCGCGGGGCCTGCTGTCGGGCCAACTCGAGCCACCACTCACCGGAGGGTCGGGAAGGAATGCGGCGTAGTCGGGAAGCTCCCCACTATCGATAGAAGTCGCCCCACCGCGGTGGACTCCGACACGTCCTCGCGGCGCTGCTCTTGCCGCGCTTCCTTTCGCTTCTTCTTCCTCCTCTCCTCATACGCCTTTATGGAATCGGCCTCGGCGGTCTTCGCCGAGAGGTCGCCTCGCTTCTTTCTCCCGGGAGCGGTGCCGGGAGGACATGCCCGCGAGCCCTAGAGGATACAAAACGACCGTCGGTCCGACGCTAAGAGCGAAGAAGAAAGAAGCAGAAAGAAAAATCCCACAAACTCACAGATTTGGGGATGAGCCGACGAAAGGCCCCGGGTGGCGCTCGCGCCACCGTGGCGCTTCCTCCGATAATCGCCGCCACCGGGCCTCCACCTCGGGACGCGGCCAACTCGCCACCTCCATCCTTGCCCGGTCGGATGGCCCTCATCTTGGAACATGGGGTGCGGCTCGGCGCGAGGGGTCAGCACGCGCATCCTCATGAAGGCGTGCACGACAACATCCCCGGTCGGCCCCGTTTCCTCGAGCCCCGATCTCTCCACGATCGTGGCCACCTTGTTCTTCTCCTCTTCTCGGCGCCCTGTGTCCATTGCTCCATCGCGACAAGGAGCTCGCCAGAAAAGCTTCGGGCGCTGCTTTCAACGTTCGGACATAGATCCATTCGAGCGCCATCCCTTGTTAGAGGATCAGCTTGATGTCCAGTACTTTGAGCTCCTACCGTCAAGCCGAGGGCCAGCCGCCATGGGCGCCGTCGCGTCGACTACTGTCTTTCCAAAGCCTCGCCGAAGAAGTGCGCACAACGCCCAATGCGGCTCAATCCCTAAGAAGGCCTCGCACGGGGTAATGAAAATGGCGATGTGAAGGACCCGTTAGGGTTGAGGTGGTGCACCTCCACCTTGTAATGGAAAAGAAGCCCTCGGACGAAAGGGTGGAGCGGCAGGCGGCCGCGCCAAAAACGAGGCGGGACCACAACCTGCGCCGCTCATGCGGCACGGATAACGGCCCCGGGTCGGCACTCTCGGCCAGAGGTGCCTCGGCGGGAGGAAGCCCTTCTTCACTAGGCCGAAGCGCGACTCTCTGTGTATGAGCACTGGCCCACGACATCTTGGCGGGAAGCGGCGAAAGGTGAGAAGAAGAGGGTGAGGTTTCCTTCTCGCTCTCGCTTTTTCTTGCTTTAGGACGGAGACGAAGAAGGCGAGAAAGCGTGGCTACCCGAGGCACCCCAACAACGTACTTATAGGAGGCGAGCGGACGCCGACCAACGGACTCCTCGAACGAATAAATCGCGCCCGCCCTCGTCACACGCCGCCGGTAACTCCCGATTTCCAATTCCACTCGCATTTAATCTGTCGCGTCAAAGTTGCGAGTCATAAAGACGCCGCCCGACAGCGTGTCCGTTACCTCTTGGTCTCCGCTTTTGGCCGGACGGTTGTTCCGGAGCGCGAGAGGCCCATTGGGCGCTGCGGTCCCAAGATGGCAAAAAGCTTTGTGGCTTGCGCCAGGGGCCCAGCCGAAAGCTGTGGGTTCAAAAGGCCTAACCCACCGGATGGGCGTAGGGCCGCCCCAGCGAAACTTGAGCGAGGGGCAAGTACGAGGTGAGCCCCACGGTGGTCCCGGCTGGGTCTACCGACGACCCAGTCCACCTCTACTGCGTCCGAGACCATACTTCACACTCTCCCGGGCGCTCATCGATGAGCGACAGCCAGCTGTGCTCTGGGTCGGCTGACGACCCAGGGTCCATACGGGATTGAGTAAAGAAAGGTTTCTTATGGGTCGCCCCACAGCAGGCTGAGACACCTACTGGGACCGTCCGCCGGAAGGGTCCCCTGGGCTGACCTCCCAGACCCACTGACTACCCGCACTACCTCCAAGAGCAGCGCTCAAACCAACGCAGTAAACGTCGCTTCGCCCTCCAGTCCCACACTGCGGATGGGGTAAACTTGTGGGATAGACGGCAGCTACTCCTCTCGCTTCCCTCGCCGGACGGGGACTCGGATGGATACCCGCGTCCGGCTACGACGTTAACGAGCACTCGGACACCGGAATCTCGCGGAGGCATCCGGCCGTCCTTGCCGACTAAGGCACTCGGACACCGGAACCTCGCGGAGGCATCCGGCCGCGTCCTTGCCGACTAAGGCGGCGTCTAGCTACGACGTTAAACGAGCACTCGGACACCGGAACCTCGCGGGGCATCCGGCCGCCCTTGCCGACCAAGGCACTTGACATCGGAACCTCGCGGAGGCATCCGGCCGTCCTTGCCGACCAAGGCACTCGGACATCGGAACCTCGCGGAGGCATCCGGTGGCCGCCCTGCCGACTAAGGCGGCGTCTAGCTACGACGTTAACGAGCACTCGGACACCGGAACCTCGCGGAGGCATCCGGCCGTCCTTGCCGACCAAGGCACTTTCGGACACGGAACCTCGCGGAGGCATCCGGTCTTCCTTGCCGACTAAGGCAGCGTCTAGCTACGACGTTAAACGAGCACTCGGACACCGGAACCTCGCGGGGCATCCGGCCGTCCTGCCGACCAAGGCACTGACATCGGAACCTCGCGGAGGCATCCGGCCGCCTTGCCGACTAAGCGGCGTCTAGCTACGACGTTAACGAGCACTCGGACACCGGAACCTCGCGAGGCATCCGGCCGTCCTTGCCGACTAAGGCGGCGTCTAGCTACGACGTTAAACGAGCACTCGGACACCGGAACCTCGCGAGGCATCCGGCCGTCCTTGCCGACTCAAGGCACTCGGACATCGGAACCTCGCGGAGGCATCCGGCCGTCCTTGCCGACTAAGGCGGCGGCCCACCACGACGTTAACGAGCACTTTCGGACACCGGAACCTCGCGGAGGCATCCGGTCGTCCTTGCCGACCAAGGCACTTTGACACCGGAACCTCGCGGAGGCATCCGGCCGCCCTGCCGACAAGGCACTCGGACACCGGAACCTCGCGGAGGCATCCGGCCGCCCTTGCCGACCAAGGCACTCGGACATCGGAACCTCCGCGGAGGCATCCGGCCGTCCTTGCCGACCAAGGCACTCGGACATCGGAACCTCGCGGAGGCATCCGGCCGCCCTGCCGACTAAGGCGGCGTCCACCACGACGTTAACGAGCACTCGACACCGGAACCTCGCGGAGGCATCCGGCCGCCCTTGCCGACCAAGGCACTCGGGCACTAAAACTTCCGAAGGCATCCGCTCATCCTTGCCGACCAAGGCACCGATTAGCTACTACTACCAAACGAGCGCAAAGGAAGATTTCTTGAGGAACAAACCGCGAGTTCGCACGTCCGACCACTCGAAACCGATCGCCGAACTTTCTAGCGCCGAGCCGATCAAAGCGTAACAAGCAAAGCTAACTCCTTCATGAAGTCATTCATAGAGAGAAAAAAAGGATTTCATTAAAAGCCGTGAGCTCAAAACTTTACACCACTTTACATGAGGCACACGCAAGACTCTCTATCTACACCCGGACTCCTAAAACTCCCTACGACAACGCCGACGGTAGGCCCTTGCTCGCCGACGGATGCACTTGGGGTCGGTGGACTGAGGTCGTTGGAGATGACTCTTGGTAGGCCCTTTCGGTCGTCAAGGTGAAGCCATACCGCGGAATGGCATGCCGCCGCTGCTCAACGACATCGACGCGGCGCGCCTTATCGCAATCGGCGCCGCTCGCGCCATTGCCTCTAGGAGGGCCCCTTGCCACTCAAGCCTCGGATCGCTCAAGTAGCGCGTCAACGGCAAACAACGTCGCGAGCTACTTCTTCTCTCTTTGGGAGTTCGCTATCGCCCGATCATACTCAACCCAAAGCTCGCTCAAAGGGTCTTCTCTTCCACCACGATGTCATCACCAAATCGAAGACTAAAGGGTGTCTTGAACACATTTCAAGAAGGAAAGGATTCTCGCCTAAGAGTCCGCCGCCGAGCAACCCGTGGCGCCCTTATATACCCATTCGAAGGAAGATCAAACGACTCAGAATAAATGCCTGGCGATAGAAAACGGCGCCACCACCGGAACCCGGCGGTCAAGAAGACGAACGAGCAAAACACACCTAGCGCGCGCGACGCGCACAACGAAGCAATTAAGAGGCTCCGGCGGTTCGCATACCTCAGAACGTAATCCCGCGCGGGCGTCGGATGCGTTGGGGCACGCCCGGCAAAAATCGGTAGGTCCCGTTGGCCCACCTAGTTGAGCGGATCCATCAAGCTCAACCCCAACCGAAGTCCGCGAACTCGATTGGAGGTTCGGGCTCTTGACGAATACTCATAAAACAGGTGCACCAACGGCCCAATTGCAACAAGCAAAGCCCAGCAGCAAGCAAGCGGCGGCCTCGAATACGGCTTCTGACCTAAACAGCCGTCCCTACCGCTACCCAAATGCCTACGAGACCATTCAGGAGACCATTCCCGCCGGTCCCGACTCAGACTTCAGCGAGGTTCCCGACCCCGCGGGAGGCGGATCCCCGACTCCGACTTCAGCAGGTTCCCGACCCGCAGCGGGGCGGGATCCGCGACTCCGACTCAGCAGAACCATTGGGGAGAGCGAGGTTTACCAAAATCTTGGCTCCGTAACTAATTGTATAGACATCTATTAATTGTATAAGAGACTAGTACAGATAACTATATAGACGATTTATTGTCTGAGTTATTTTTAGTGATGTCTATAGATGATATGATATGTATTATCGATAACTATCATCTATATCGTTGTATATGCCCTAAGTACAGGGACAGGGCAGGTTTTCATTTCCAACCTATCAGAAGCAAAGCTGTACATTAACTACCGTACTTAACCATCTTGAGTCATGACTCATGACACCTTGATTGCGCAGTTTCAACTTCACGTTAGCGACTGTCGTCAGACAATCGGAGTCCTGGGCCGAGACTGGGTCTCGTTGCAGCCCAAACCACTGACGGGCTCTCGTTGTTAGGCCCAATTTTGGGTCCACAGTTGATATTGCCCGAAACAAACTACACCCTGCCCTGGTTAACTTTGGCAAAAACTACTCTTATAAGATTTTCGGACTTGCTAGTTTGAGGTTATGCTCATCAATTTTTTTGAATCGAAAGTTTTCAAACCAAAAGTTCTTGTTTTCGATTGAATTTATCTATTTTTTCTAGTAGAGGAGAAGGAAGGGCCGAGAGAGGGGAAAGGAAGAGAGACTGAAGAGAGAGGTGCCATATGGCAACAACCGAATATGTTCTCACCAAAAAAAAAATGTTGAGAATAACCTTAAATTAGCGGTACTGTTTGGTGAGCCTAAAAATACACTCTAATCTAGTGTATTTTTGACCAGGTTGTATCTATCGATATCACAATTCACAAGAGTACGAGCTTGCTTGGGCCAACTGCCAGCCTGCTGCTACATGACACGCCTACATGTCACTGTCTTCCCTTCTCGTCCTCCCATAGTCAGCTACTTATCCTTTCTTGTTGGAAAAATCCACAAAACCCCATAGATCCCATCTCTACTCCTCAAGATCTGATCATCCATCATCCATGCATGGCTTCCCTGGGCTTGTTTGCCATCAACACCACCGCTCCACATGTCACGCAAACCTTTAGACGACGACGAAACACCGCCGTGTCTAGGCCGAGACCCTCCTTTCTCTGCCGAAGCCGCCTGCCGACCGAGCCGCCGACCGACGGTGGCGGCGGCGGAGGAGGAGGAGGAGGAGGAAAGAAGAGGGCCTGGTGGGTCTCCATGGCCGAGAGGCTGCACGGCGACGTGGTGAAGGCGGGGATGTCAGTGCAGGAGAACCTGAGCCCCAAGCAGAAGGGAGACTGGAAAGACGTCACGCTCATGAGCTTCTCATTCGCCGTCTACGTGTACATCTCTCAGAAGATCGTGTGTACCTATTGCGCTTGGATTTCCATGATTAATCACTAGATAGTGATCATAACTTCCCGTCTTTCTTAATTTCAAGCTTAATGCTGTAATGATCTACACACCCTTGTGTAGAGAAGTAGCAATATAGGATTACAGAAAAATAGAACGTAGTTGTACATCTGTGGAGGTAGTGCTTTTAATATATTTAGCGCCAATAAAGCTCCAGTTGTTATTGTTTACCTGTATGATTCTATTGGGTCGAGTTTCTTTTCGTGCTAAAAATGATTCAGGAAGAAAGTTAAATTTGCACGGTGCTGCATGTGGCCGCTTTCTCGCTTCATATATCCATGAACACCTTCACCATCTATGCGGTTAATACACAATGATCATATATTCGAAGGAGCAGGAACAAAATTGCATATATTAGTAGCAGAAAAGAAGCATTCGCCTTACATACATATCGATCGTACCTATTCCTCAACACTGTGCCCCGCAAATTAACTCCGTCTCAGCTCACCTACTGGCTAGTGGCTAACTTACTACAGATCTGACGAGAAGTCAGGCGGCATTACACATTACTGGGTTGTAAATTATTTATCAGAGATCCGTTGATCGAAGCAACTGGAGACCGAGGCTAAAATGGCAGAATTCTCTCTTCCCACTCCTGCCTGAAACCTTGATTGCAGCAGAGGCTCCCCATGCTTGTCAGTTCTCACCGCTGCCGTGGCAGGCTGATGTTGCCGATCTCCTGAAAAGGCGAGCGCTTTGGGATCACGCTCGGCGAGTGCTTCACACGGCAGATCAGGACTTGTTTTTCTTTCTCCTTGCCGCATTCCTGCGATCGGTAGTGCTGAGCCTTGGTTCTTGGGTTCTCCTTCTCCATCTTGCAAGCTTCCGACCATTCTTGGCTAGGCAGACTTGGGCTATGAAAATGGGCTTTGAAGGTGTGTAACTTGCTTTGGAGCTCTGAAATCTTCTTCTGCAGCTCTTCCACATGCTGTTCCGACACTTGCGCCCGATGTTTCCACTCCATCATCTGGTGAATGTTAAAAACTTCCGTTTAACTCACTGAATCACTGTGACACAAGCATGAAGTACCACTAGAATGAATGTAGTTGCTTGAATTTGAGGCTTAGATGGAGATTAAAGAACTGAATATCTGAAATGTTAAAATTTGAATCGCAGATGCTACGAAATGATGTTCAACTCATTCCGAAACTCGACATTTAACCAGAGCCTTGAACCCAGTTTAAACATTTGTCTCTCAGTTAAAATGCGTGGAGAAGTAGTAGGTTAGTGCCAAATAAAACTGCAAACATCTGTACATGTACTGTAGAAAATCTAAACTAGTTCAGCATTAAATTCTTAGATCTTCACTATTTTGCTTTCAGTCAGCAATAATTATATAGTATATTATATAGTAAGAAATGAAGTGAGTAAGATTTTTGGTCGTAAAACAAATTTACTAGTACTTCAAAGTAGTAGTACTATTTTGTTTTCAACCAGTACTTGTTATTCCCAATTCCAAAACTGGATTGATAATAAGCGACACTAGTCATCAAGTATGTAAGAGGAGGCTTTTTACTATCCTTTGGAGGTACCAAAATAAAATTTGTTATCTCCCATGATGGTAAAATGTCTCTTGTAAAATATGATATTACCACAACCTCGAGAGTGTAAAATCATCTGACATGATAGCAAACAGAACACAACAAAGACATGTTTCATGTAAAACCAAGAGTACTTCAAGATACTGATGCATGAGCACAATCAGAGGCTACTACTCACCTGAGAATTCAAGGAGCGTAGACTCATGTCAGAAGCAATAGCACGACGCTGCCATGTATCCCTGGAAGATTGCAGCTCTTGCATCTCTAGCCTGACCTGCTCCAACATGTCCTGCATCTCAGTCCATTGCGCTGATTCTGCTCTTACTTGCTCCATTATCTTCCCCACGATCTCCTTGCAGTCGCAGCAGCTTCCAGAGCCCACCAATTTGCAATCTTCAGCCACGATCTGTTGGGAGAAGGAATAGTTACACTAAGGATGTTTTAAAGCAACTTTTTTTTTAGATTTTTTTTTTTGCAGGCAACACTGAATAGATTTTAGCATTACATAAATTTAGCCTAACGCGACAAATAGATTCCATGCAAGAAACATGTATGGGTCACAAAGACAGAATGTGCAGACGAGAGAACGCCATAAAAGTTTACCCCAGCATGTGTAGACCAAATTAGGCAACATTGCTCACCATCCAAACTGAAGCCTATAATACCATAGCTTGCTCATGATTACAAACAGCTTGACATGGGAATGCGGTGCCTCTTAACATGGGTTTCCAGGCAAGCACAATACTGTATTGCCATTCACAGCCACCCCAACCAACTTCAGCCTAAGAGATTACTACGGCTGTAAACATTCAGAAGGCAATGCATATGCGCATGAGCCGATGGTCCCGTAAGGCCGTAACACGTACTAGTCGTTGCAAAAGCAACTCGATGAGTACATTTCCTGGTCCTGGGACTGGCCCATACCTTCTGCATTAGCCAGGAAAGGCTAGCTTTCTTGTTATGGAGGCATCTCCTCCTATTCAAAGGTCATACGTGGCCCAGATACACTATGTGCCGGCTTGTGTCTCCAAAGCTTTTAGACGTGCATGGTATGCTTTTGCCCAAAGTGGATACTTCTGTTCCTGCTGTCTGCTCCGGTACGTGCTTGTTGTCTTAAGGTCAGCTCCTTTCCACTTTCGAATTTGCACTTCACATTCGTTTCTTGCATCAATTCAAACATGTCCATCTTTGGGTGCGAACCATTCAGAACAATCAAGAATGGCATCGTCGTGCTTCAGGCCCAAGTGACTAGTACATTTCTCGGATAAAATGCAGACAAATATATGCACAGGTACAGTACCAATCTTGAAATACGCAATTTACAGAACCGGACTGTTTGAAAATGTAAAAAGGAAAGCTTCTCATTGGCTCAGGTCTCGCACGAGCAATACAAAAGGAACTTAAAGAACATTTCCAAGTTCCAACTCTTAGCCCAGGACATTCTCCAAAAGGGAAGGAAAAAAAACACCTATTCCAGGACCACCTGCCAACATGGACAATGGGGGCAGCCGTCAGCGGGACTGACAGCGTGGGCCAACCCGCAATCATAGACGGGTTCAAATCAGGGGAACATATGGTAAAGCTATTTTTTGAAATTGCTAGCCATGGACCATGGTTCTTACGAATGGTCCATACATCAAACCAAGTAACCAACAGTGGTTACCAGCAGTATAGTATCAATCCGAAAAGGCTCACAGCCATTAACCTACGTATTATGATATTTTATCATCTTTGATAGGTACCAAATTATACATTGAGCTCGTACTAAGAAGTACAAAAAATTTAAATGATAGAGGTACCAAAAGGTAAAAGATTTTAATGATAATTTGGTGGTACTTCCCAAGGATCAAGGATGGTAAACACTTTGAGAGGTGCTTCTATGCATTTCTATTAAATACAAGTTGCACAAACCTCAAAGCAAACAAATGGTTAAGTAATCACTATCTACACTTCATTTATACTTCAATATTTATGTAACTTTTAAAAAGAGATGTACGAAGCACCTCTCAAAAACTCTATATCCTATTAGATGTAGAAGGGCGAATGCATCGTGACCATTTATAGATTTGTGGACCCAGGGGATCAGATCAATTACTCATCTCCCTACAAAACTAGTGCAAAACCCTGTACAAGTGATCCCCACAACACAGCAGCTGAGCAGCGCTTGCATTGCATGCATCCGGCTGGGGCTGTAGGCGATTTCAAAACTTGCCTTGCGGCTCTCCCGGATGAGACAAAACCGACCTAAGCGTGGATTAACAATGCTGTCAAGTCGCTCACCAATAGTACTCCCAAGTCAACCATATTAGGGTGGCCAAGGCTAACCACGCAACACTTGGTGGACTAGCTGCTACGCTACTACTAATCTTGCTTCCCAAAAAAGCAATGAAATAAGATAAAAAAAAGTGGAGTAATAAGCATAGTGGCTAAACAGTATTATGAACGGTAAGCGGGCAAATTTGAATCTTACCTTGTGTTGCTGGTGATGCTTCTCCGCCGCCACGCTCTGGCGGCCGCGGCCGTGCAAGGCGTTGTCCCAGGATGCCGCCACATTGCCGTTGCTGGCGTTGCTGCCGCCGCTCCAGCTCCTCTGGCTACTCGCGCTTGCCTTTCGACTGTGTCGGTTGCCGCATTTCCTGGACTGGCAGTCAGCGTTGTCGCCACCGGCGACGGCTTCCAGTCGCCTGCTGTACTCCGCCATCCTCTCGCGCATCCCCTTCGACATCCCCTCCATTTTCATCCTCAGCATCTCAACCTACATAGCACAATCGCGCATTTAGTAATCATCAAAGAGAGATGCCACCACAGCAACATTAGTACGCTACAAGTGTTATACGGATACATTACGTACATCAGACAGGTTGGCGCTGCGGACGTGGTCATCGTCGTTGTTGTGCTCGGAGAGTGGCGGCGGGGCGACGGGCAGCGCGATCTCTTGAATGTCCTTGATGCTGGGCTCGGCGTCGGCCGATGACATCTTCTCGAGGCCGCGGCGGAGCGAGGACGCCTGCCGGTCGAAGTTGCGGCCGTGGCTCCGCTGCAGCTCGCGCAGCGAGCTCATTGCCCTCCTCCCGCTCTCCTTCTCCACCCGCAGCTCATTCATCATCTCCTCTAGGTCCTCGATCCCCTCGTCCAAAGCCGCCGCCACGCCGACCTCACCCCTGCCATCAATCTTCTTCCTCCCCTGTTGCACCCGTACGATCGAGCATCATCAGACTGTTTGAGAGGACGAGGGATTCGATTGGTGCGTGACGTTCATACCGAGAAGAGCGTTTCGACGGCGGACTTGAGGGCGGCCTCCATCTGGCCGCGGTGGTGGTCGAGCTTGCGTAGGGCGACCTCTCGCTCCATCCGGAGGAAGTTGCACTCGGCGCGGAGGATCTCCGCCTGGAACCGCCACTTCTCCTCCTGCTCCCCGGCGTCCTCCAGCGATCGTGCCGCCCGGGAGTAGGGTGGCGACGCCTGCGCGGACTCCAGCCCCCGCACGCGGCGCTCCATCTCGAACAGCGCGCCGAGGTTGACCGCCCTCGGCCCCGGCCTCGGCTGCTCCGCGCGGCTGGCGCTCCGGCTGGGCCTCCCGCCAGCTGGCCTCCTCGGCAGGTTGAGGATCCGCGCCGATCCCCCCGGCGTGGCCATCGCGTGCTGGCCCCTCGCCGCCCGCCGCGCGGACATCGAGGCCGGCCCGGGCGTTCAGATTGCGCTGTTGTTTCGAACCGAATGGGAGAGCGCGCCGGCCGGAGAGGCGTGCGCGGATGCGGATGGGGGGTGGGCAGTGCACTCTCCCCTCTTTTCCTCGGGCCTAGGTGCCAACGGTCGGGTGCTTTTGGTGCGGTGGGTATGTGATCATGTGGAGGGTGTTGGCCGGAGGGGGGAAGGCCCGGGGCACGACAAGCGAAAGGAGGCGGTGTTTCTCGTTTTCCGTGAAAAGCCACGATTTGAAAGGATCTTTGCGCGGAAATGACCCCAGGCCGGCCGGGATTCCGATGCGGCAGCAACGCAACGATTGAGCAATGAGTGACTCGACTGCGGTGCTGGGTGTATGGGTGGGTTATGGACGATGAGAGGAGGGGATCGAGCGGACAGGCGAAGCTGCTTGCTAGTAGTTGCTAGTTTTTGGGTGACTCTTGGGAGAGACCTGGGCCGCGGCGTTTGGCAAATTTGCTGCGCAGGCGCAACTGCAGCAGTCACCCGTCCAGCATCTTGCATTTTGAAACGCATCTGCCTACTCCAAAAGTATTAATTCCTCCTCGCTCTCAAAAACACAATTTGCTCTGTTACACTTGACAACAACAGTGAGCGGATAAAGCTCAAGCCAGTGGTACTAAAAAATTGTCATCGTCACGCATTCTTTTTCTTGCCTAGTTTATATTCCTTTGGCTTCTTGTATCACCTGCCGGGACAAGGATCCTGTGCAGTTGTAGCAGTAACTGCTAAGTTTGCAGTTGCTGTTCGACCGTTCGATCAAAACCAGGCATACGAGATTGTTTTGGATACTGTAGCAAATTTTTTTTTGCACCACTTAACTGTAGAAAACCGTTTTTTCAATCTGAACGGCCGATTCGCTCGAACCAACGGTTAGATTGTCCAGCGACTGTAAACTTAGCGGTCACTATTGTGACTGCCAAGGATCTGGTTCCCACCCGCCATGCTGTTTGCCATTTTGTTCGATCCAAAATCAACGTTTGTGCTCGCAACGACCTACTCCAGAGTCCAGACACATTCCAGCGCATTTGACGTTGAAAGTGATGCTGATACAAATGCTTGATTGGCAGTCATATCAGTGATTCAGTGCAACAAATTACATACTATTCATACTACGATCTCAAATCATAAGTACATATCGTTTTGAACATTAGTATGGTCTCCAAAACGTAACTTTAATAACTAATTTATATTGTAACGTATTTAATAAATCTAATAAAATTACTTTTCAAGACAAATCTATACCTATAATTTTCATATATTCAATCTAAATATGTAAAAATATATGAATAATCAAAGTTTTAAAATTTTGAGTGCATGCATTTCAGAACAACATATGTTTGTGATCCGAAGGAGTACTAAATATTCGTTTTGGCAAATTAAAATGTTTGATCGGCTATCATAGTAGTGTAGTAACTTTGGCATATCGACAAGCTAGTGCCAAAACAGTGCAGAACCATTTTTCTACTAGCCAGCGGCGGAACTAGAAAAATTTATATAGAGGTGCACACTTCTCACGTATAACTCTATAGTCTTGTATAATTACTTTGTAACATCATAAATCTAACACATGTATTTGAAATTTGCTAAAAGTACAATACAGATAGTTCTAAGGTCATAAAAATCATAAACCACTAAAATTGAAACCAATTCAATCAATAAAATTAGCTTATTAAATAGGTGATGTTATAGCGTTTCACAATTTTTTTGGAGGGTGCCAGGACATACCTTGTACCCCTAGATCGCCTCTGCTACTAGGAACCGAGTACGGAACGACAATGACACGGAGGAAAGACAATAAATTCGCCGGTCTCATGTAACCCAACACCACACATGCAGCAAAACACTTTCAAAACCAAAGGAACTCGCATAATCGCACATTCGTTTACCATTGGGCCGTGCCACAGTCCTCCCGGTAGCTAGGCCGGTACAGTGTCAGTACAGCAGCACCCGTCCTACTCTGAGTCCTTGACGCCTTGGAAAGAAAGGCCACCGTCGGTGCACCGTGCAGCCGCTGCACGGGCCTCTTCCCTGCGCTCGCAACGCCGCCACCAATGATCGCGCCATGTCACGCGGCCACGCATGCAGGGCAGCCACTCGCAGTAACTTTGCCTGCGCCGCTCCACGTTGCGGCGACGCCCCGGGACCTCGTGAGCCGCGACCAGCACCACCCGCCTGCCTTGCCTGTGCAGCCGCGCGCCATGCAGATGCAGAGCCCAGCCCGCACAAATTTTAAATCCGGTCGCTGGTTCGAGCCGGGTCTGGCCGTAGCCCGTTGTTGATGCGGCCGTTTTGCTAACCGCGGTGCAGGCCTCGTTCCGCGGCCGGGGAGTCGTGCCGTGCCACGTTGCCTCGGGCTCCGCCGTCCGCCAGATCGCCCGCGAGTGACATGCTCCGGCGTCCCCGCGCGTCGATCGGTTCAATCCAGACCGGGCCGCTGCGTCGTCACGGTTTCGCTGGCTCGCGCGCGGCGAGCCCAACGCCAGTACAAAACGCGAGTACGCGACGCAGCGCGGCGCGGCCTACGTGTCTCCGTGCGCGCTTCGTGACATGTGGGGCACCCGAGGACTGGAACGGAGTTGGCTTGGCTGTGTGGAGTTGGACGCATGTGGAGTAGAGGCAGGCAGGCAGGTTTTGAATTGGCAGGCCATTGGTTATTGGATGGTTCTGGACATGTATCGTTAGAGATAAGAGATTTCGTAATCATATTCAGTTCGACTCTATCTCTATATATGGACGAATCAGAATTTATCTCTTATTATTTTCTTTATATATTGAGCATATATCTCCTTATACAAAAAATCAATCAAATAAAGCGAGAGAGTTTTCCACCCTATATTGTGTGCTCCTTCCTATATCGTTGTGTTGATTGATCGAACACAGGTGAACGACTACGTTTCACAACATGTATAACCAAATTCTTGGTTTGGTTGTTGAAATATATCCGAACTCTTCATTTTAGTGGGCAAATTTTGAAACTACCTATGAAGAGTTATGTGTATAAATATAGCACCACAATTGTATAAGAGAATTAATCTATAATCAGTAAAGAGAAAAAGAGTTGATCTCCCTATATCCCAGGTTCATCTATTGTGATTGTTCTTCGTCTATTCTTGATTGACATTAGAATGAATCTACAGCAATCGTCATGATTTTCAACACTTCCAGCCGAAATTTGAAGTGCTACTGTACGCTCTAAGTTGCTAGCCCTCGGTGCATTGCTAGAGCACATTGGATTGGATAAGGGATGTAGTATAATCACTACAGAAGAAGATGTAGAAAATGCATCGTGCTGCCTCGATACAAAACTTGTGAGTACTACGTACTGCCTTATGATACGTTTTGATCGTGGAATTTCTTGCCTTCCCATCTTGAAGAATAACCATGTTGACGAGGGACCAATGTGGACGCTACTGCGGATCGAGCATGCACAAGCGGTTCGAAACCGCTTTCAGAAGCGGTTTTAAAACCGCTTGTAAGCAACCGGGAGTGATACCCCGTCGGGTATCACAAGCGGTTCCGGTTCGACATTTCCACAAGCGGTTGGTGTTACCAACCGTTTGTGGAGAGGTTCTCTCCAAAAGTGGTTGGTGTTACGAACCGCTCTCCACAAGCGGTTGGAGTTACCAAGCTACAATTTAGTTTCAATTTACAATTTTAAAAAAAAGCTTTTAGCAATTTAGTTTCAATCTACAATTTTTAAAAAAAGCTTTTAGCAATTTAGTTTCATTCTATATTTTTTGAAAAAGCTTTTAGCACTTCAGTTTCGTTTCATAATTTTTAAAAAATGCTTTTAGCACTTCAGTTTCATTTCATAATTTTAAAAAAAAAATGCTTTTAGCAATTCAGTTTCATTTCTTAATTTTTAAAAAGCTTTTAGAACTTTACTTTCATTCCATAATTTTTACAAAAAACTTTGAGCACTTTAGTTTCATTCCAGAATTTTGGCACTTTACATTCATTCCAAACAAACACTTCATACTGTAAAAGACTTACATATATATAGTTCATACAGTAGGGGTACATCTTAAGTAGTAACGTACTTTGTCTTTACAAGTGTTCCTTCATTATGATCGCGACGTATGAAAGGAGTATCCACGTCTGTGTCATTGAGGAGGCTTATGTCGACATCCACAGCGAAAGGAGGGATCTCGTCGAACTGACTATACTCTTCCTCGTCTGTGACGTCCTCAACTCCAACAATCCTTCGTTTGCCTTGTAGAACCACGTGTCGCTTTGGCTTAGTACTACAATCTTTCTGCTTGTCCTTATGCTTCTTAGGTTTGCTTGACATGTCCATTACGTAGAAGACCTGTCTCACATCGTTCGCGAGGACGAACGATTCGCGTCTATAGCCGACTTGCGTGAGGTCCACGATTGTCATACCGTATTTGTCTACCTTCACGCCGCTTGAAGTCAGTTTGACCCATTGGCACTTAAATAGAGGGACCTTCAAAGGTCCATAGTCAAGCTCCCATATATCTTCTATGAAACCATAATATGTATCCACCTTGCCTTTGTTGTCTTCGGCGTCTATACGGACACCGCTATTTTGGTTGGTGCTCTTGTTATCCTGCGATCTGGTGTAAAATGTGTAACCATTTATCTCGTACCCCTTGAATGTCACGATTTCACTAGATGGTCCTTGAGCCAAGCGTTGCAACTGTTCATTGTCTGACCCTTTCAAAAGGATGTACTTTTGTAACCAAGCGCCGAAAGAATCCATGTGCTTCAGTGTTATCCAATCCTTAGACCTCCCCGGGAAATCGCGGCGTAGAATACTCTTGTGCTCAAGGACATACGGGGCCACTATAGTTGATTGTTTCAAAACCGTGAAATGTGCTTGCTTAAATGTAAGAAGATCATTGCATGCAATTGCTTTCCTTCCTAGTGTCCCTTTTCCCCGTAGCCTCCCCTCATGGTGTGATATAGGGACGCCGATCGGGTTTAGATCATTAATGTAATCCACACAAAACTCAATCACCTCCTCTGTCCCATAACCCTCGGCAATGCATCCTTCCGGACGAGACCGGTTACGAACATACTTCTTTAGCACACTCATGTACCTCTCGAAAGGGAACATGTTGTGTAGATACACGGGTCAAGGATACCTATCTCTTTGACAAGGTGAACAATGAGATGAACCATTATATCAAAGAATGCAAGAGGAAAGATCATCTCAAGACTAACCAAACTTTGTACCACGTCATCCTGCAGCTTACTTAGTTTATCTGGGTCGATGACCTTCTGTAAAATCGCGTTGAAAAAAGAACACAGCTTTGTGATTGTCCCTCGTACCCACTCGGGCAGTATGCCTCTCACAGCCACTGGGAGCAACTGTGTCATTAACACAAGACAGTCATGGGATTTCATGTGTACAATTTTATTCTCTTTCGTGTTTACGAGTCTCTTTACATTCGAGGAGTATCCGGAAGGGACCTTCACACTGTTCAGGAACTCTATCACGCTTTTTTTCTCTTCTTTGCTTAGAGTGTAGCTCGCAGGATGTAGGTAATGTTGTCCTTTCTCTCTCTTTTCGGGATGTAGGTCGTTCCACAGTTCAAGAGTTTAAGGTCCTTCCGAGCTTGCAGTGTATCTTTCGATTTTTCGTACATATCTATGTAGCCTAACAGGTTCAAGCAGACATTCTTCGTGATGTGCATGAAGTCAAGTGAGTGACGAACCTCCATAACTTCCCAATAAGGCAAGTCCCAAAATACTGACTTCTTCTTCCACATGGGTGCATGACCATCCTCATTACGCACATGTTTGCTTCCGGGACCCTTTCCAAATACTACTTTCAAATCCTTTACCATAGCAAACACACGTGGCCCACTACGATGCTAAGGCCTTGCGAAGGTGCAGTTGCCGTTAAATTTCTGCCTTCCTTCCGCAACGGGTGACTCGTAAGAAGAAACCTACGGTGACCCATGTATACAACCTTCCGAGAGTTTTTCAGATACATGCCGTCCGTTTCATCTAAGCACTGGATACAGGTTACCGAGAGCAGGCAAGTCGTTGATTGTTACAAATAACAATGCACGTAGGGTGAAATACTCCCTTTTGTACTCATCCCATACCCTTGCACCATCATCCCACAACGTCACAAGATCTTCAACCAATGGTTTCAGATAGACATCGATGTCATTTCCGGGTTGCTTGGGGCCTTGGATCAACAACGGCATCATGATGTACTTTCGCTTCATGCACAACCATGGAGGAATGTTATAGATACATAGTGTAACGGGCGGGTGCTATGGTCTGCTGCTCAATTCTCGAAAGGATTCATCCCATCGGTACTCAACCCAAACCTTATGTTTCTCACCTCATCTGCGAAGTTCCGCACGCGTCCGTCGACTTTCCTCCATTGTGAGCCATCTGCAGGGTGTCTAAGCATCCCGTTGTCCTTACGCTCTTCTTTGTGCCAACGCATCATCTGGGCATACGCTTTGTTAGCAAACATACGTTTCAATCGGGGGATCACAGGGAAATACCACAACACTTTAGCTGGAGATCTCTTCTTCTTACGCTCCCCATCTATTTCACCTGGATCGTCACGCTTCATCTTATACCGTGATCCTCTGCACACTGGACAAACATCCAAATCGGCATACTCATTACGATACAAGATACAATCATTAGGACATGCGTGTATCTTCTGTACTTTCAATCCCAAAGGATAGACGACTTGCTTGGCTTCATATGTAGATTCGGGCAGAGTGTTATCTTCTGGAAGCAACTTCTTTACGAGTGATAACACCTCATCGAATCCCTTATCTGACACACCATTTCTAGCCTTCCATTGCATGAGTTCCGTGTGGTACGCAACTTTTGTGGCCACCTTACAGTTTGGGTACAAAGGAGTTCGTGGTCCCCTAACATGCGCTGGAACTTCTCGAACTGTCTTTCATCTGTGTAGTCTCCCTCTCCGTCATGCAGCATCTGGTCTAGCTCATCATCACCAAAGTCACCAAGTGTTTCTTCCACGGAACAGTATTGCGTGTCGTCCGGGATACTGTTAAGTCCATCTTCCTCTTCCTCGTCTTCTTCATCGTCTTCCTGGCTAATCACCTCAACTTCGCCATGGTTGGTCCAACAGGTATAGTTTGGCATGAAACCTCTCATGATCAAGTGGTTCATAACTTGCCATCGTTGGGAGTGCTCCTTCTCGTTCTTGCAATCTACACACGGACAATATATGAAGCTGCCTGGAGGCAAGAATGCAACGGCCGCATCGAGAAAAGCCTGCACGCCATCAATGAACTCTCTCGAGCGACGGTCCGCATTGTACATCCATTGCCGATTCATCTATACCAAGTTATAATTTCATTAAAAATTATAACAAATTCCGTTAGAAAAATTATAACCTAACTTAAATTTCGTAACATTTAAACCCAACAAAAAAAAAACTCCACCTACACCGTTATCCAATTAAAGACCTACCTTTCTAATTATTTTGTATCCCTTCCTACCTTTGTAATTATTTTTTATCCTTCTACATGTTTTTCTATTTTATTTCATACACCAATAATTACTTCCTTACAATGTTGTACCTAGATCTCTCTTAATATTGTGATATTTAAGATTCTAAAGCTAACAACCACCTAGATCTAAAGCTTCCAATCACCTTTACCTTGTAATGTCATATTTTGAACTAGATCTCCACCCTACATCTTCATACAACAACAAAAACAAAGCACGAAAAACAAAATTTCGATAATGCTTAAAAAGTTCAAGATTTCTCCACATCCATTGAAAAAAATAGCAATATCTAGGTGAGAAGGATGTTCACATGATGTTACTAACTTTGAAACACTTAATTTAGAGCTAATCACCTCCAATTAAAAATTTGGACAGCACCTCCCCAAGAACAGCGCTTGGTCGGCCTTCTCTGTTCGATCGTATTCGTACCTCTGCTGGCGCATGGAGGAAGAAGGGTTTAAATGCGCTGCGCGGGAGGGCTTTCAGAAGCAGTTGGAGACACGAATCGCTTCTGAAGGTTGCGTTCTAGAAGCGGTTCTTTTCTCAAACCGCTTCTGAAAGTAAGTCAACTAAACTGTTGCTTGCATTTTACACCAGTTCATTGCAGTTCGTCTTCCTTCCTCATTCACGTGAAGCATGCACAATGTACTCTAGCCTGTTTGCGTACAACTAAATAGCCTGCATGCGTGCACACATGTGCTTTGTACGTGTTTCCGTTCGATATTCAAACCACTATATACAATCATCCATCCACAAAACACATGCAAAGTGTCGGCGGTAGCCGGTACCTACTTGTCAAAGAATAAATAATAAATTGATAAACTTGAATATAATTAAGTACATGTGATGCAAACATACTACATTACCGCTCTGCAATAAGGGAGGTTATATCCCAATTCTCCTACTTTGGCATTCACATAAGAACACGCAACGTAGGTTCCTTCTCCAACCAAAGAAATATCTTGCATCACTATACCATCACAAGGAACAACTTTACTGCAAATGAAATTGATAGCAAATTTTGAAGAACTAGTTCCGCGTATGTTTCTGTAGCTGATGTTATGTATGGCAACAGCTGATTCCTACAAAAATATTTTACCAAACGTCACACATTTTTCGATTGCTAGAAGGTATTTATATATACACAAGGAAAGAAAGAATTTTGAATGTACTGTACGATAGTACCTGTTCATAACACGGTGTCTTGGAGTCACAGTAATTCTGATCGATGATTACCGGATTAGAAACATTGTGCATCGATATATCTTGAAAAGTAATTCTTTCTGCATAGCCATCTCCTCCCTGTCAATGGAATGAGATTAGAAGCACAGTAGGAACAAAACAAGCAAAGCAACAAAAATTACTTATTTTTCGATAATACTTTTCTTTTTCTAATGTTAGACATTTTTCAGTCTATCAACTCAGCAAACCATCTTTATTTAATTACTAAGTGTAATGGGAAAATTACAAAGACATGTTACGTAGACATCTCTAGCATAATCAAAGATCATCTTTTTAAAAAGAAAAAATGACCATCTTCATTTAATTATTACATATGCTCGTGCTAGCTTATCTGTACTACTTTTGGCATTATCTTATTGTTCTTTTTTTTATAAGATCATACATAGGCCTGTTTGGAGGGCTGCGGTTGGGCTGAAAAGATGCTTTTGATTTACTGGACTGTAAAGCAGCTGTAGCTGACGGCTGTGGCTTTTCTTGTTATGCCGTTTGGCAAACTGGCTGCTGCAACTGTAACTTTTGGGGGGTAACCGAGCGGGAAGGCAGTAACCTAGCGTAGCACAGCGGCGGACGAGTGGAGAGGTGACGTGGAGGTGGCGAGGCAGGGTGGCGGAGGTCGGGGAGGCGGAGGGAGCGAGATGGGAGACGGTCAAGCGAAACCACAGCTGAAAAGCTCCTCCTCAGCGGCTGTAGCTTTTGGGGTACTTCTGTTGTGGCTTAGCTTCCCAGCTGCTTTGCAGCCATACTGTTTGGGGGAGCTTTTGGCCCAAAGCTGAAGCACAGCCCCCCCAAACAGGGCCATAGTAAATACACGTCAGTGAAACGTTCTTTAAATCACCCTAAGCCCCAAACAATGGCGAAGCCAGCATAAAATAGAGAGGCTAATAGGGCTAACTTTCCCTAGTCACCTGCATTGATACTATAGATCACACTAGTTGACGCCGTCATGGCCTATGCTAGCACCGTCAACCTCACACACAAGCTCATGTCCATACCTGCTGGCTACGGTAGACGCATGACAAAATTTTATTCAAGATAAGCCTAAATATGGCTAATTCGCTACAAACAAGTTGATATATATATATATATATATCTCATGCATGTGAAATTCACGATCACAATAGTTTTATACTAAAATCAATCATGAAGTTAGATAGACAAAGAAAGCAAATTCATTCTATTAATTCAACTCGTTGTGAGTATCTTAGTGAGATAGTCCTCTCATTCATATATTCATTTAACACTCTCTTTCTTCCTCGTTCTCTCTCATAAAATATGATCTTCTATGTAAGATTGAAATTGGAACTACAATGGAGACAAGGACTTATCATCACGGGACAGTGGGCTAGCTTGAGCCTACTCAAGCCCCCCCTATTGGCTACACTACTAGCCCCAAAGGAACACAATTAGCTTCTACTTATGGTTACTCAGTTACTCCTACTTGTTGAAGTTGAGGGTGATACATATTCGTTTTTTACATAATTAGCTTCTACTCCGTCTCAAATATACTCCTACACAGAGTCTGCTATGAGGGTGTTTGGCACAGCTTCAGCTCCACCAAAATACGTGGAGTTGATAGAGTAGGGTATTTCTAGCTCCAGAAATTTATGGAGCTGGAGCTGTGGGTACATTAAGGGCCTGTTTGGTACGGCTCCAGCTCCACCAGATTCATGGATCTGGTGGAGCTAGGTATTTGTAGCTCCACAGATCCGTGAAGCTGGATCTGTGGGTATTAAGAGTGTTTAGGTAGGTCATTTTATTTAATTTTAGACTAAAAATATAAACTTAATTCTATTTATTTTAGCCTATAAGATTCAGATCTGAGGTGGAGGCAGAATCTGGAGCTCTACCAAACAGGGCCTAAGAGTGTTTAAATGGGTAATCTTGTTTACATTTTAGACTAAAAATATAAACTTAATTCATTTTATTTTAGCCTAGAAGCTCCAGATCTGAGGTGGAGCTGTGATCTAAAGCTCTGCTAAACATGGCCTATGTATCACTATAAATATGTCCCTATAGCCTAGGGAAAGAAATAGATATTATTGTAAACATATCCTCCTACAGTGAAATTGTCTTTGTGCGTCCGTGGTTTTTCCCGAAATGGGTTTTTGTGTTAAATCCATGTCTCCTATTCCTTTGACCCTACATTTTTGCCGTGCGTTTTTCTAACAAATGGTATTAGAGCTTTAGGTTTAAGATCCAAACAGCTGCCCCGGGAGGAGCAAGACTTTGGGGGTGGTACCCACATGACATTCAGCTAACTCGCGAGGCGACACAAAAAGAAAAGAAAAGAAAATCGTGAGGCGGCGGCGCAAGAAAAATTAGAGGGAGGCGTCGTCCTGGCCTACGTCGTGATTCATATCGTCTTCTTCACGCTGGACCAAGATGCCATGTCGCACGGCGAAGTTAAGATGATGGAGAAGAGGCGCAAGCGGTTGATGCTTTTCGCAATCCTAGGCGCAACCATTACCTACCAAGCGGGGCTGACCCCGCCGAGCGGCTTCTGGTCAGAGGATGATCGGCACGGGCACCATGCAGGTGACCGGTGACCCGATCCTCTTCTCCAACTATCCACGCCGCTACAAGGCTTTCTTCTATAGGAAGCTTCATGTCATCCATCGCTCTCATCATACTCCTCGTGAACCCAAACCTGTACACGCCAGCCATACGATGCTACACGCTCTTCGTCTGCACAGTTTTTTTTAAAACAGCCGAACTGTGATTATATTAAGGAGGGGAAAAGGTACATTATTTTTAAAGATTATAAGGTGTAGGAGACTGCACCCAAGGAAAAAATGGGTGATTTGAGGCGGCGAAAAAAGAACCAAGCAAAATACTTAGGTAGCTAGAGAAGACGCTGCAACAGATTTTTGAGATGTTTCGCTCCTACGAATACCAAGTTAGAAACCTCATCTTTGACCGATATATTGCCCAATTTGTTCATGTGTTGCCCAAGCTGTACGAAAGACTTTATTGTTACGCTCTTTCCATCATTGCCAGCAAGTCAGGATGATTAAGGTTTTGACGCCTTTTCGAAGGTCTGGTGGGCAGTCTAGCATCCGAAAGTTCCATTGTTCGAGATGCATAGAAGGATACCATTGGTCCAGCCGGAGTGACGGAATGTGAACCCAACATGCAACAGATGACCACAACTGTCGAACTTGAGGACAGTCGACGAAAAGATGGAAAACCGTTTCTAGACTTCGATAGCACATTGGGCAGAAGTATTGGTTGGGCCATCCTCTGATCTGCAAGCGCTGTGCTGTCCATAATCGATTCTGCTATGAAAGCCAGAGGAAGACCTTACAACGCAGCGGTGCCCATGCCGACCAGATTGTGGTCGTGAAGGATTTCTAGATGCTTCCAGCGAACTGCATATGGTACGCCGATCTAGCTAAGTAGATGCCATTTGAGGTGTGCGTCCATGTGATAACGTCATTTGTGTCTGGTCGAAGCGACACCGATTGAATTTTGGACCAGAGACGAACATATTCCTATATGAGCTGTGGGTCGAGATTGTGGCGTATGTCTCATATCCAGTTGTTGTTTCGCAAGGCGTCTGCCACTGATCTTGTCTTCCTCTTGGAGTGGTTGTATAGGCGAGGCGCGATCTGGGATGGCGCTACACCTTGCAGCCATCCTGCGGCCATTTCCAATGTTGACCATGGTTGCCACCGTGAAGAGCAGGCAGTCAATCTCGTCACACGGCATCTACCAACCATTCCATGGCCTTTTCGGGTCTGTGTGCATGAGCCACAACTAGCTCAGTCGAAGTGCTCGTGTGAACCTGTCAAGGTCAAGGACTCCTAGGCCTCCCATTTGAAGCGAATGGTAAACAGCTGTCGCCTGCACCTTTCAATTACCGCCATGCTTCGCTCCATGGCCTACCCATAGAAATGTCCTCATCCTATCAATATCTGTGATGAATTTTCTCGACGCCTTCAGTGCCATTAGAAGGTAGATTGGAATTGAGGAGAGCACCGATTTGACCAAGATCAGCCACCCCCATGGGTGAGGTGGCCCGTCTGCCTGGCTGCCAGACGTCGCACCACTTTATCCTGGATGGGCTGCAGGTGGGCACAACGTAGGCGATGCAATTTGAGAGGAATGTTCAGGTATTTCATAGGGAAATGCGATATAACACCAGTGAACGGCTGCAAGATACTGTCTAGATGTACGTCCTGGCACCGTGTTGGCGCTATGGAGCCCTTTTCCATGTTGACTCGTAGGCCGGAGGCTTGTCCGAAGCGATGCAGAATGGAAATAAGGGCCTGTAGCTCCTTCTTGACTGGGTTAAGGAAGATGACATCATCATCTGCGTAGAGGGAGAGTCGGAGGGAGCTTGCACGTCCTCTGAGGGGTGATAGGACCCTGTCATCACTGCTTTTTTGAGGATGTAGTGCAGCGGGTCTATGGCTAGTATGAATAGGTACGACGATAAGGGGTCACCTTGACGTAAGCCATGTTGGTGACTAATTTGGCCTCCCGACACCCCATTAAGAAGGACAGATGAGGGAGCCGACGCGAAAGAGGTGGAGAGCCACTGGCGCCATCGAGGCCCGAAGCCACGCGCCTATAGGAGGCCTAGGAGGTATTCCCAAGATACAGAATTAAAGGCTTTTTCAATGTCCAGCTTGAGCATCAGGACCGGAGTGCGTATTCTATGATAAAGCCTTGCCTGGTTGTGGACACTCAGGAAATTGTCTTGAATACTTCGACCTTTGATGAAAGTGCTCTAGGATTTTGAGATAAGTGTATCGATATGCGTGGACAGGCGCAAGGCCAACACTTTGGATATGATCTTTGCAATGGAGTGGATTAGACTGATCGGTCGGTAGTCAGAGGCCCTGGCCAAATTTTCTTTTTTGGGAATAAGAGCAATGGAGGCTGTGTTGAGGGTGGCAAAAGCTCCTGTAGTGCAAATTTGAAAATTGCAGACCGCGACCATGATGTCATGTTTAATGATTTCCCAGTAGTGCTTGTAGAAAACTAAAGTAAATCCATCAGGACCAGGGGCCTTCTCCGGCGGAAGGCGGTGGATTGCATGCAGTACCTCTTCCTTGTAATGGCTGCATCCAGGTGTCCCATATCATGGTTAGGGAGGTTCAGTCGTTGCCAGTTGACGTCCTAAGAGCGTAAATTTTTTGTACCCAGGAGCGATGAAAAATGATGGAAAAGAATTTCTTCCTTGTCCTTGTGGAGAGTGGCAATGTCCAGGTCATTCTGCAAGGTCTGGATATAATTTTTTCGGCGATGACCTTTGGCCTTCAGGTGAAAAAATCGGGTGTTCGCATCCTCCTCTTTAAGCCAAGTGACCCGAGAGGCTTGCCGCGTTCGCACCTTGTCCACCACGGCCAGGCCAAGGACTCTTAATTTTACCGCCTTGCGGAAACACTGCTTGGCCTGGGAGAGAGCCCTTGACTCTTGGGCCACATCCAGTCGCAGGATGATCTCATTTGCCAAGAGGAGTTGCTGATTAGCTTCACTGAAAAAATAGTTGCTTCAGGTGCGAAGCGCCCTTGCAGTCTTACGAAGTCTGTGCGCGATCTGTTTGAACGGATCCGTGAGAAGGGTCGGTTCATTCCACGCCTGCTGGACTATGTGGGGGAACCCCGGGAGGCGAGGCTAGAAATTTTCGAACCTGAACGTGCGGGGTCTCCTGGGGCCACCTTCACTAGTTAGCAGAAGCGGGCATGGTCGGACAAGGAGGAGGATAGGACCTATAGCAGATGGTTAGAGAATATGGCGTCCCAATGCTGGTTGCAGAAAACACGATCGAGCTTGACGAGCATCGGGTCATTTCATTCGCTACTCCAGGTATACAAAAAGGTTTTGAAGTGGGATTTTCGGAAGTGCACACTGATTGATTGCGGCACGAAAATGTGCCATCAGTCGATGGTTGAGGTTGGATTTATTCTTGTCTCTTGCTTCATAGATGAGGTTGAAGTCACCGAGGACAAGCCAAGGTTCGTAAGATGAAGGAGCAATAGAAGCTAGCTCATGCAAGAACGAGGTCTTTTCCTGGTCGTTTGTCGGGTCATAAACCACAGTTATCAGGAAAAACTTGTCATTGCTTCGAATATAGACATTCGCTGTGAGGGAATAAGAGCGGGAGACCGGGTTTGTCAGTTGGACCTTGTCATCATCCCAGAGAAGAATTATCCCTCCCCTAACACCCTTAGCTGGTAGGTGGTAAGCGGAGGTGAGCCGCTGGCCACCAATTTGCTGAATTAAGGACTGGTTGACATGTTGTAGCTTAGATTCCTGGAAACAGGCGATGGCAGGTCATGTGCCTTGCAGAGTTTGTCGAACCGTGGCACGTCTAGCCCCTCTATTAAGCCCACGAACATTCCATGTCAACACAGTGCAGTCACAAATGAGTTACGAAGGAAACTACGAAAATATTGATATGCATTGACAAAGGCAAGGCGGAGCACAAGTAGCAGATTGCATTGTTTTGTGCCTGGGGGCCTTGAAGAGAAAAGGCACAGGAAGCTACATGTGGTACGCCAAAGGCTTCTAGCCGGGCACCCATCGTTGGTAGTGAGTGACATATGTGACAAGCAAAAGACTTCTAGCCAGACACTTGCAGGTGTAAGATAAGCAAAAGATTCCCAAGTGGCACTGATCGACAGGAAACATAGGAAGCAAAAGCGAAATCCCATCGGTTAGAAAGATGCAGGTTGCTCGATGCTGATCAACTTCTGTGATGTCCTATTCAGAGTACAAGTAGCAGATTACATTGTTTTGTGCCTGGGGGCCTTGAAGAGAAAAGGCACAGGAAGCTACATGTGGTACGCCAAAGGCTTCTAGCCGGGCACCCATCGTTGGCAGTGAGCGACATATGTGACAAGCAAAAGTGACGAATACTAATAAAAAGGATACCCCAACAGCCCGAAGCGATGAGCCAGCGGCCTCAAGCATATCTCGACCCAACGAGCGCGCCGTGCCGCCACGACAAATCGCTGCGAGACGCGCAAGGCATCCGCTCCCGACCGGCCAGGAAGCGAATCCGACCAGCAGATAGCGCTCGACCCCTCTTGGCGGGCGGGATCTCCGACTCAACCAAACCAAGGTGACGAACGCCGAGTGCCGCGTGTCGTCCTCATCGCCTACCGCCACGCACCCCGAATAAGGTCAATCGGAGCGACTATACAAGGCGGTGGCTCCTTCCCAAGAAGATCCGGTGACTGCAGAAGACAAAGCTTCGGCCCCATCAACGATCCACGTCAAAGACGAGCGACGCTCCTCCCGAGGCAGCACCAACGTCACGCACCTCAACGTCAGCATTCGCAAGGGTCACAGAGGGCAAGTACGCTATTTCCCGGGAAATACCTAACCTCCCTGACCACCAAGGCTACCAACCCAGCATGGGCAAGACGGGTGGCGACCAGTCCACAGGACGAAGGACCGGAGCTCCTAGCATAGGTCACCTCGCTCTTCCTCCTAACTCTCGATGTAACCTGCCCCTTCCTTCTGTATAAAAGGAGGCAGGGCTAAACGATTCAAGAAGGGAGAGCGAGAACGAGAGAGAGAGAGAGCGCTATCAAACCCATCTCGCTAAGCCATTGGCATTCTCGCTTGTAAAACTTTGTGCAGTCATCTGTACCAAGAGTAATACAACACCACCACACGAACTGGAGTAGGGACCTTCAGCCCGAACCAGTATACATCTTGGACTCACGAGTCTAACCATTCAGGGAGTGGAACGCGACCCCTAGACTTACAAATTTACTTGCGGCGCTCAAAACGCCGGTTGCCAGCGCGCTGTAGGGGCTTCGCGCGTCTTCATCACCATCTCCGGATTCCGTTTATCTCCCTGATGGCATCCACCCACTGCGACGGCATGACTGCACCGGGGAACCGGATCCGCTTCGGCTCCCTCGACTTCGCCGTCACCCCGACGGGAGGGCTCACGCTCGTCCCGCCGCCTCCGGAGGACAGGCGCCCGCTGAGAGCTTGGGCGTCCTCTCCGGCGACTTCGCTAAGCTCCGGCTTGGGGCGCCCCTGCAGGCCCCGAAGCCGGAACCCGAGGAGTGCTCCGCCGCGGTCGGCGAAAACTCCCAGAGGCAGGCGGGTGACCATGTCACCCCGTAGGCTCGCGGATCGGTGGCAATGGCGGCTACCGGCCTCCATCCACGGCCGCTTGAAGACTCTTCCGGACGCGACTCCGGCTCGACACGAGTACCCCGCCGCGGCGGCGCACTCGCGAGTGCAACATGGCGGCACCGCCGATTTGCCGTGGCCCTCGCGGCCGCGGGACCTCTGTCTGGCGACTCAGCGCAGGAGGAGGAGTGCCGCCACAGCGTCTTGACGCGCCGCGGACCGCGCGCCGAGCTCCAACAACAGCGCAAAGAGTTGGAGGAACGGCGGATCGAGCTCGGCCGGCTCGAGGCCAACTGGAGCGAGGAGGGCTCGAGGCCCGCGATGTGCTGGCGGCAGCAGCGACGCTGGCGTCAGCACACCCCAAAGAGCGGAAGGGTCCGACGGTCCTCACTTCTTCCCCACGCCCGGTCAAAGCGTGGCGCGGCGCAATCGCCGAGGCCTCCGGAGCCGACCGACCGGAGGCCAAGGCCACCTACCAAAACCTCCGAAATTTGGTAGAGCACGCGGCCGTCAAAGACATGCACGCCTCGGCCCTATCGCTCGAGCCACCTCGCCACCGGGCCCGTACACTGTCTGGCCGGATGGGTCCAAGATAGCGCCGCCGCACCGCGAGCCACAACAGGCCTCGCGCGCCCCGGCGCAACGCCTCGGTGATGCCTACGACATTCGCGCTACCCTTGAGGCGCGGAGAAAGATGGCGGAGGAGGCCGCCCACTCACGGGTTGCGGGCGGCGGGCACCACCATCGCAGCCCGAGCCCCGACGGTCTGGACGCGGCGCTCGCCAGGATCCGCCAGCGGACTTCCCGCCGATTCCGAAGCGCCTACCAACATTGCCAAATACAGGGGCCACAAACCTGTGTCGGCTCAAGATTACCGGCTCGCGTCTGGCGGGAGGAGCAACGGATGACCTCTTCATCATCCAATACCTTCCCATCTACCTCGCAGACTCGGCCGAGCTCGCTCGAGTACTTGCCGCCAAAACCATCGTGGATGGACCGACTTGAAGGCCCTCTTCGTCGGCAACTTCAGGCACTTACAAGCGCCACGAAATTTCCTCGACGAAGGGCGCAAACAGCAGCTGGGAAACCCTCGGGACTACATCCGGCGGTTTTCCGCTTGGTAACGAAGCTCCCGACATCTCCGACGCCGATGTCGTGGGAGCATTCATCTACGACACCTCTGCAAGGCCTTGGTACACAAACTAGGCTGTCTCAAGCCCAGAACTACCAAGGAGCTCCTCGATATCGCCACCAACCACGCCTCCGGCGAGGAGGCTGTGGGGGCCATCTTCGAGGGAGGAAAGGCCCAGCCAGAACCCGGCGTCCGCATCGGGTCCCCTTCTGACCGCTCCGACAAGCGGGCGGCGCGAAGCGATCCGCGAGCCCCAAGTGGTCGCCACCGGCCGATACGCCGCAGCGGCGAGTGCGACCGGCCGTCGCGCTACCGACCACCGAGAAGTTGATGGGCGGCCCGTGCCCAAACCACGGGTTCTCCGTCAAACACAATCACCGGATGCGAGGTCTGGCGTTACTCTCTCGGCGTCCCGCAACGCCGCGTGGCAAGGGAAGAAGCTGCGCGACCCCCGCGCCGCGAGAGAGAAAGGCGACGACGAGTTCCACGAACCCGGCGGCCGCCTCATGATCTTTGGAGGACCGGCTGCTATGCCGACAAGCGCCGGCTCAAGCTCGCTTATCGCGAGGTCCATACCGTCGCGCCATCGTCCCCAATACCTCCGGTGGTCGGAGTTCCGATCACCTTTGATCGGACCGACCACCCGACCACGTTCCGGTAGGGAGATACCCCGTGGTCACCCGTCGGGGAAGAAGCGCCTTTCAAAGGTGCTCATGGACTGAGGCGGCGGCCTCAACATCCTCGTCGAGGCGACGCTCGACGCTATGGGATCCGCGCTCAACCCTCCGACCAAAGAAGGCGCCCTTCCATGGCGTCATTCGGCCGTGAGCCCATCCACTCAGGCGGATCGACCGCCTGCTACCTTTGGGGAACCGGAAACTTCCGCACCAAACCCTCGCTTTTGAGGTCGTGGATTTCCGGTTCTTACCATGCCATCTGGGAAGGCCATGTTACGCCAAGTTCATGGCGGTCCCGCCACGCCTACCTCAAGTGAAGATGCGGGGCCACGGGAGTCATCACCGTGGCATCGTTTTTCGGCTTGCCTACAATCGCGAGCGCGGCGGTTGTGAGCTTGCCTCGGCGATCATCGCGTCTGCCGAGCTCGACAACCTCGGGAGGAAGCCTCGAATCCGCCCGAGTCCGGCAAGTCGAGGCGGGATCCTTCAAGTCCGCCGAGGACACGAAGGAGGTCGCGGTCGATCCTCGTGATCGACCAAGACCGTGCGGATCGAGCCACGCCCCGCCAAATAGGAATGCGCGCTCGTCGACTCCTCCGCACCAACAAAGACGTCTTCGCATGGAGGTCCTCCGACATGCCAGAATCCCAAGGAAGTCGCGAGCACTCCTTGAGCATCCGACCGGGCTCAAAGCGGTCGCCGCCTAACGCCGCGCCGCTCGACGAGGAGAAGCGCAGGATCATAGGGAGGAGATCGCCAAACTTACGGCTGCGGGGTTCAGTAAAGAGGTGCGCCACCCGAGTGGCTAGCCAACCACATACTTGTAAAAAGAAAAATGGGCAATGGAGGATGTGCGTTGACTATACGAGTCTCAACAAAGCATGTTCCAAAGATCCGTTCCCTTTGCCCCGCATCGACCAAGTCATCGACTCCACCGCAGGGTGCGAGTCCCTCTCTTTCTTGGATGCCTACTCGGGCTACCACCAGATTGCGCTAAGGGAGTCCGACCAGCTCGCGACTTCCTTCATCACCCCGTTCGGCTCATTCGCGCTACGTTGCGATGCCGTTCGGCCTAAAAACGCGAGCGACATACCGGCGATGTATGCAAACGTGCTTCAATAACGGATCGGCCGTAACGCTGAGGTGTACGTCGACGATATTGTCGTAAAAACCAAGAAGGCCGACGACTTTGTCCCCGACCTGGAAGAGACCTTTGCGAACCTTCGACGATTCCGCATAAAGCTCAATCCTGAGAAATGCGTTTTCGGGGTCCCCAAAGGGAAGCTCCTTGGCTTCATTGTCTCCGAGCGAGGCATCGAGGCCAACCAGGAGAAGATATTAGCAATCGCAAGGATGGGCCCAATCAGCAACCTCAAGGGGGTCCAGAGGCTGACCGGATGCCTGGCAGCTTTGAGCCGTTCGTGTCTCGCCTCGGCGGCGCAGAATGCCACTCTGAGCTACTCAAGAGATCCGACCGCTTTATTGGACCCAGAGGCTCAGAGGCCCTCACCCGCTGAAGGCCTTCTGTCCTCGCCTCGATCCCGTCGCCCGGCACCGGGAGCCGCTGCTTTCTACATCGCCGCCACTACCCAAGTCGTCGTGCGGCCCTCGTGGTGGAGCGGCGGAAGAAGGCCGCGAGCTTAAGGTACAACGGCGGTTTACTTCATTAGCGAGGTCCTTTCCGAGTCCAAGACTCGATACCGCAGTGCGAAGCTTACTCTACGCGGTGCTCATTGCGAAGAGGAAGCTCGTCCACTACTTCGATCAGCACAACATCACCGTGGTGACCACGTCCCCGTTAGGCGAGATCGCCCGCAACCGCGACGCCTCGGGAAGGATAGCCAAGTGGGCACTCGAGCTCAGCGGCCACGACATCACATACGTCCCTCGGACGGCGATCAAGTCGCTGAGTGGACCGAAACTCAGGCACCACCAGTGATCGAAGACCCCGAGTACTGGACAATGTACTTCGATGGGTCTTACAACAAGAATGGCGCGGGCGCTGGAGTTGTCATCATCTCCCCACTTAGGAACAAGCTCCAGTACGCCATCAGGCTACTTTTCGACGCCACCAACAACGTCGCCGAGTACGAGGCCCTCGTCAACGGTCTCCGGATCGCTGCCGACCTCGGTGCTCGCCGACTCTACGTCCACGGGGACTCCAAGCTTGTCGTCGACCAAGTCATGAAGGCCGCGGAGCCCCGAGACGCCCGTATGGCCGCGTACTGTCGAGAAGTGCGCGAGCTCGAAGTGCGGTTCAAGGGCTTCGAGCTTCACCATAGCTACCGACGCTACAATAGCGACGCCGACTACCGCCAATCGGCCTCCAGAGAGCCGGTCCCGCCGGGATCTTCGTCTGCGACCTCCTGCGCCTTCCATCCGGTGGGCACGGTGGCGAACGATCCCCGACCTACCGAAGACGGTCGCCGGCCGCGCGGTCGGGCGTAGACTTGGCGGGTCGAGCCACGTGCTAGCAACCGAGTCCGACCGAGAAAGCCATTCATAGATCGTTTGTGGACGGGTCGCTTCCTCCCGACCCGACCGAGGCCCGCGCCTCGCCCGGCGAGCAAAGTCTTTCGTCCGATCGGTCGGACCTTTACAAAGGAGCCCCTCCGGTCCTCCAAAAGTGCATCTCGCGACCAAGGAAAACAACTCTTGGGCGACATACACGGTGAATTTGCGGTCACCACGCTGCGCCCGATCTCGGTGGGAAAGGCCTTTCGGCAAGGTTTCTATTGGCCGACCGCCGTGTCCGACGCAGAGCGCATCGCACGCACTGCGAAGGGCGCCAATTCTTTGCCGTGCGGACACATCGCGGCTCGAGCCATGCGGACAATCCCCATCACGTGGCCTTTTGCGGTTTGGGGGCTCGATCCGGTCGGGCCTTTCAAGAAAGCGCCCGGGGCTTTACCCATTTGCTCGTCGCGGTGGACAAGTTCACCAAGTGGATAGAGGCCAAGCGGTCGTAGCGCCACGTCGGCACAAGCGCCATCTTCTTCGCGTGACATAGTCCTTCGATTCGAGTCCCAAACTCCATCATCACCGACAACTAACGCAGTTCACGGGAAGAATTCCTCGAGTTCTGCGATGACTTCAACATCCGCGTCGATTAGGCGGCCGTAGCCCATCCGCGGACCAACGGCCAGTCGAGCGCCAAGCGGCATGATCCTTCAAGGGCTCAAGCGCGGATCTTGATCGGCTCAAGCGCTTCGCGGCGGCTGGCGACCGAGTTACCCTCCGTCCTCTGGAGTCTACGGACCACACCGACCCGGGCGACCGGGTTCACACCGTTCTTTATGGTATACGGTGCCGAGGCCGTCTTGCCGACAGACCTGGAGTATGGCGCCCCAAGACTGCAAGCCTTCGAGGAGGCTCGGGGGCTCGCCGCACAACAAGACTCCGTCGACCAGATCGACGAGGCGCATGACGTGGCCGTCCTGCGATCGGCCAGATATCAACAAGCTCTGCGACGTTACCACAGCCGCCAGGTTCGAGGGCGGTCTTTCGATCTTGGCGACGACTGGTCTGCGTCGGGTTGGACCGGCAAGGATAAGCACAAGGTATCGCCGCCTCAGGAAGGCCCCTTCACCATCGTGCAGATCCTCCGGCCTGGCACCTTTCGGCTCAAGGACACCGACGGCCGCATCCTTCCAAATGCATGGAATATAGAAAAGTTAAGGCGATTCTATCCCTAAACTCTTTTCCTCTTCCTAGCATGCTCTTTACTTTCTTCCTTCCGAGCACCTGGTCGCCATGCGACGACTCGGGGGCTGCCTTTCGGCGCCCCTGTTCAGGCTTCTCCCGATCGGCGCTTGCGCGGGTTGATGACCCAACCGACTACAAGGTCCTTCCCGAGCGGTAACCCCTTTGACCCAAGTGCTCACCTCGCCCAGCGGCGGCTATGGTTGCTAACACTTCGCGGAAGAAGGAGTGCAGAGTGGAGTGACCTTTGGGTCGGCAGGAACACTCCTCCCGCACGAACTTCGGCTATCCCACGCGCTTATGAGGGTGCGTGACCCGGTCGGTCGGAGGTCCATCCCGAGCGGTAACCCTCTCAACCCAAGTGTTACGGCCTACGCCCCAGCGGCTATGGTTGCTAAGTAGCACTTCGCGGAAGAAGGAAGTGCCCGAGTGGAAAGATCCCTGGCCGGTCTAGAACACTCCTATCCCTCACAAGTGCGCCTAACCACTGCATAGCCAAGTCTCCAATCCACCTCGCTCCTCCCAAAATGACCCGACCTACGCATAAATGACCCCTGCGGTCCTTAAGGCTATGGTCGGCCAAACGCTCATCCTAAATACGAAAAAGGACGAGGGACGATTCAGGACTTGATAATTTCAAGATTGTTTAAATAGCGGTCTTTACAATCTAAGAAGGATAAAGCTAACTTTTCTATTCTTCTTGGCGGGCGGCCGGCGCGGCGGAGAGTTGGGCGCCTCGCTTCTGAGAGGCGGCTGCGGCGGATGCGGTGGCGATCTCGGCGTCGCGGCTCGACCAGAGCTCGAGCCGGTCGATCTCCTCGTCGATCCGGTTCCAGCTACGCCGCTCCCACCACCGCGAGGTCGATCCGTCGTATGCACGAGATGGTGTTGACGGCCGATGAAGCTCAAGCGCGGCGCCGGTGACCGCCTCTTCTACGGTCCGCACTCGGGCGGTAGCGAGGCAAGGGCACTCGGGCTGCCGGCTCAAGGATGCGATCGCGAGACCTCGGACCGGCCTTGCGGAGGGCCTCTAGTTCGGCGCTCATCTCGGCCCGACCGTCCTCCGCAACCTTCAACGCCGCCCGGGCCTCGTCCCGGGCCACGATCGCCACGTCGCGGGCATCCGAAGCCGTTCTCTGCGCCTCCACGGCGGCGCCGATTCTTCTGCGCCTCTGCAGATTGCGGAGATTTTGGATAAGTTCGCCGTGGGTCGCACCTCAAACTTAAGCGAAGAATTGAGACACTTACCGCGCGAGTTGGTCGATTGCGGCCCGACTTGGCGCCTCGATGAAGTCTTGGCTCGGCCAGCTCTTACGGCGATCGCGCTCGGGCGAACTTCGGCGGCGTCCCCCGAGCCTTGTTTCGCTCGGACCGCGGGCGTGTTACTGCGTCTGCGCGATCCCCTCGCGGCAACGGCGGCATCCTTGGCCTCGGTGACCTCGTCGAAGGACTCGATTCGCCACTTCGCCCTCAAAGCCTCGGCTCCTAGGCGCCATCATGAAGGGCCTTTGTGGCCTCTTCAAATCCTTGGCGGATCACCACCGCCTCCGATCGCCTAATGCCTGGGGCCTCTGGGCTAGGCGCACTGACCGTACACTCCTCCGCTGCACCGCCACGATTGTCGAGCACTGCAGAGCTCAACTCGACGCGACGGCGAGCCCGCAAGTCTTTGCAAAATGTGGACACTCCGTTAGTCGCATCGGAAGAACCATAAAAATGTGCAACGAATCGAACTTTTCGGTGACTTACGAGCGATCGTGGACTCCCGACCATCATATCCGGTATACAGGTGGAAGACTTGAGCAAGGGCGGACCTTCACGGATCGCCTATCTCGGCGGCGTCAGTAGCGCCTTGTCGGCGGCCCGCTCGCTCTCCTCCGCTGACCAGGATGCCCGACCGGGAATTACACGTGGCGCGCTTCGCTCGCCCGTTCGGGCGGGGCGTCGCCGTCCAAAGCACCATGGGCAAGGGTGACGAGGTCAACCTTCGAAACCCCTCGGCGACTGCGCACGAGGAGCATCGGTCGGCACCTCCCCACGGGACGAGGGTCGGGCACCTCCGTCGCCGGCTCGCCACGGTAGCGCGATCACCGCGGCGCCATTGTCTCATCCTCGAAGCAGCGATCACGTCGTCGGAGGGGTCCCGCCGGCGGCGGAAGTTCTTCTTGGACCACGACCTCGGGTGGGGCTCCATCCTCGAAGGCGACGCGCCCTCGGACGCCGACGCCGCGACCTTCGCCGACCCAACCGGGTCACCGAAATCACCGCGCCACACTTGCGGGCCGATGTGGCACGCCCACGGTCACCCCATATAGGCGCGTGACGTTGCAAAGATTCAAGAGTCGCTCGGCGGCTTTGCCAAAAAGAAAAATGCTCCAATAAAAGAATACACTTACAAGGCCGGCGGGTGCGTGCACGCGCGCCCTCTTTGTCGACCCCCGCCAGAAGTCAAGTCGGCCGGATCGCTTCCCGGCCACCTCCGGTAGACGCTGCGACGACCGCATAGCGCAAGATCACCCCGCCTGGGATCCATGGGCACGGGCCCGTGATGCGCCTCGGCGAGTCCACGCTTCGGGCCGTCGCCCGATCAGTCGGTGAAAAACCCACCATAGGGGTGGCGGAGGCACTCCCTTGTTGTCGATGGAGGTTGTCCCCACGGCGGTGGTCTCAGGCACATCCTCGCGCAAGCCGCCGCGCCAGCGTTCCTTACTTTTCTTCCTCCTCCTTTCCTCCTTCCGCTTCTTGCGGAGGAGTCGACCTCTAGTCCTCGCCGGGCGACGCCGCGCTTCCTTATCCCCGGGAGCTGCGCTGGAAGACATCCCAAGAGCCCCGAGAGGATGCGGGAATGTCGGTCAAGTGCTAAGGACAAAGAAAAGAGAAGCGAAGGAATTTCACCGGCTTACGGTTGGCGGAAAAGCCGCGAGAATGGCTCGGGTGGCCATCCGCGCCACCGTGGCACTTCCGCCCGTAACGGCCGCCACCGGGCCTCCACCTCGACGCGGCCAGCTCGGGTTACGCCATCCTCGCCGGTCGGACGGCCCGCAGATATCGAGCAGAAGTGCGGCACGTGCACAAGTGGTTGCACGCATCCCCATGAAGGCGCGCACAACCAAATCCCGGTGAGCCCCGCCTCCTTTGAGCCCCGATCCGCTCCACGATCGGGGCGGCTTGTTCTTCTCCCTCTTTTGGCGCCCAGTTCCACGCTCCTCCGCCATGGGAAGCTCGCCGGTGAAACGAGGCGCTGTCGCCGACGTTTGAGCGTAGAGCCATTGAACGCCACCCTTGTTGGACGAGGCGGCTTTACCTCCAGTACTCCGTGCTCGGCCGGGCGAAGGCTGGAGGCGAGCCACCAGAGGCACGCGGCGTCCGACGGCTGTCCTTCTAGAGCCTTGCACGGAAGAAGTGCCTCCCAACGCCCAGTCGGCTCGATCCCCAAGAAGGCCGCCTGGCGTGATGAAGATGGCGATGTGGAGGACCCCATTGGGGTTGAGGTGGTGCACCTCCACCTTGTAATGAAACAACAGCCCGGACGAGCGGGTGCGGTGGCGAGCCAAAGCGGCGCTCGAAGAACGAGGCGGGCACCACGATCTCGTCGCCCGCGGCTGGGGTGGCAGCCCGGTCGGCACCCTCCACCGGAAGGTCTGCGGCATGAGGAAGCCCTTCTTCACCAAGCCGAAGCGCCTGTGTCTTCTTGCGCGAGCACTCCGCCACGACATCTTCACAGGGAGACGGCGGAAGGTGAGAAAGAAAGGTGGGGTTTTCTTTCCTTAGCTCTCTGGTGCTTTTCTTGTTTGAGGCGAGAGAGAGAGGGCAAGAAAGCGTGACCACTCGAAAGCACCCAGGCGTATTTATAGAGGACGAGCGAACGCCGGCCAAGCAGCGCCCGTCAAGCGGCGTCGCGACCACCCTCGCTTTGTCGCGCCCACTGGTAACTCCGGTTTCCAATACCACTCCGCTTTTAATCCTGTCTTGTCGGCGTCAAGGGCCATAAAGACGCGCCCGAACAACGTGTCCGTAACCTCTCGATCTCCGCCTTTAGGCGGAGCAGTTGCTCGGCGCGCGCGAAGCCCAGGGCGCTGCGGCCCAGACGGCAAAGCTTTGTGGCTTGCGCCGGGCCCAGCGAGGAGTGTGGGTTCAAAAGGCCTACCCGCGGATGGGTATAAAGCCGCCCAAACAAAACTTGAGCAAGGGGCGGTATGAGGTGAGCCCCACGGTGGGCCCTCGGTTAGGTCGGTGACGGCCTAATCACCTCTACTCGCGTCCGAGACCATACTTCACACTCTCCGGGAGCTCATCAATGGCGACACCAGCTGTGCTCGGGTCGGCAGACGACCTAGAGTCCATCTGGGATTGAGTAGAGAAAGGTTTTTATGGGTCGCCCCACGCCAGGCAGGACACCCTACTCTGGGACCGTCCGCTCGGAAGGGTCCCTTGGCGGGACCTCCCGGGACCCACTCGGACTACCCGCTATTAGCTCCACGAGCACGGCGTTCAAACCAACGCAGTAAACGCGGCGCCGCTCATCCCCTCCGTGTCCCACACTGCGGATGGGGTATACATGTGGGATAGGCGCGGCCATTCCTCTCGCAGACTACCCTCGCCCGACGAGGACTCGAGAAGAATGCCCCACGTCCGCTCTACGACGGTGGCGAGCACTCACGTCCGGCCACGACGGTGGCGAGCACTCACGTCCGGCTCACGACGGTGGCGAGCACTCATGTCTAGCTACAGCGTTAAGCGAGCACTCGGACACGAGAACCTCACAGAGGCATCCGGTCGTCCTGCCGACCAAGGCACTCGGACACCAGAACCACAGAGGCATCCGGTCGTCCCGCCGACCAAGGCACTCGGACACCGAACCTCACAGAGGCATCCGGTCGTCCTCGCCGACCAAGGCCTTTGTCTAGCTACGACGTTAAGCGAGCACTCGGACACCGAATCTCACAGAGGCATCCGGTCGTCCTGCCGACCAAGGCACTCGGACACGTAACCTCACAGAGGCATCCGGTCGTCCTGCCGACCAAGGCACTCGGACACCGAACCTCACAGAGGCATCCGGTCGTCCTGCCGACCAAGGCACTCGGACACCGAACCTCACAGAGGCATCCGGCCGTCCTGCCAGGCCAAGGCAACCGTCTAGCTACGACGTTAAGCGAGCACTCGGACACCGAACCTCACAGAGGCATCCGGTCGTCCTGCCGAGCCAAGGCACTCGGACACGAGAACCTCACAGAGGCATCCGGTCGTCCTGCCGACAAAGGCACTCGGACACGTAACCTCACAGAGGCATCCGATCGTCCTGCAGACCAAGGCACTCGGACACCGAACCTCACAGAGGCATCCGGTCGTCCTGCCACCAAGGCACTCGGACACCGAACCTCACAGAGGCATCCGATCGCCCTCGCCGACTAAGGCACTCGGACACCGTAACCTCACAGAGGCATCCGGTCGTCCTGCCGACCAAGGCACTTTCGGACACCGAACCTCACAGAGGCATCCGGTCGTCCTCGCCGACCAAGGCACTCGTCTAGCTACGACGTTAAACGAGCACTCGGACACCAGAACCTCACAGAGGCATCCGGTCGTCTTGCCGACCAAGGCACTCGGACACCAGAACCTCACAGAGGCATCCGGTCGTCCCTGCCGACCAAGGCACTCGGATACCAGAACCTCACAGAGGCATCCGGTCGTCCTGCCGACCAAGGCACTTGGACACCCGAACCTCACAGAGGCATCCGGTCGTCCCTGCCGACCAAGGCACTGTCTAGCTACGACGATAAACGAGCACTCGGACACCCGAACCTCACAGAGGCATCCGGTCGTCCCTGCCGACCAAGGCACTGTCTAGCTACGACGTTAAACGAGCACTCGGACACCCGAACCTCACAGAGGCATCCGGTCGTCCCTGCCGGCCAAGGCACTGTCTAGCTACGACGTTAAACGAACACTCGGACACCCGAACCTCACAGAGGCATCCGGTCGCCCTGCCGACCAAGGCGCCGTCCACAACGATTAAAATTAAAGCAAACTCATCGCAAAGACATTTTTATGAAGAAAAAGAAAATTTCATTATAGGCCAACAGGCTCAAACTTTACACGACTTTACACGATGACCGACGGATACAAGAGTGGCCACATTTGCACCACAGCAGACTCTACCCACGCCTAGAACCTATCAAACATCCGTGCGGCATCGGTGGCACCGCGGCATCTTTGGTAGGCCCTTGCTCGGTCGACGGGAGACCGCCGCGCCGCTGGCAACACGCCGATGCCTCGCCGCCGTTCGGCGACATCGACGCGGCCGCACTAACTACTGATCGGCGCCCTTGCGCCATCGCCTCCGAAGGGCCCCCTTACCACCTCGAGCCTCGGGCGGCCTCGCGCGGCGTCAACGTATAGCGTCGCGGCTGCGGCTTCTTCCTCCCCGAGCTCGGCCATCGCTGGTCGAACTCAGCCCAAAGCTTCGGCAGAGGATCTTCTTCTTCCACCGCGACGCCATCGCGAAGCTAAAGACTAGAGGGTGTCTGAAGCCATTTGAAAGAACAAAAGAAAAAGCTCTCATCCCTTCAAGCAAGCTACAATGCACGGATATATATATCATGCGAAGGGAGGCTAAGCGTCTCCAGAGTAAATGCGGGTGCCAGAAAACGAAGCATCCTTCAACAGAAACCCGAGGCAGTCAAGAAGACGAGCAGGCGCGGCGCGCCAAACTATACTCGGCATGCGCAACGAGGCGAGTAAAACCCCCCGGCGGTTCAAATGCCCTCGGCCAAACTCCAGGACAGCCGTCGGATCCAACGAAGCACACCTGACGGAAATCGCTTAACCGGATCGGCTGGACCGACCTACCAGGCCCGGCCACCACTTTTGTCCAAGTTCAACCCCCAACCGAATCTGCCGAAATTGCTTGGGAGTTCGGGGCTCTTGACGAATACTAATAAAAGGATACCCCAACGGCCCGGCGGCGAGCCGGCCGCCTCAAGCATATCTCAACCCAACAGCCGCGCCCGCCGCCGACCGATCGCTCGCGAGATCGCGCAAGGCATCCGCTCCCGACCGGCCAGGAAGCGATCCGACCAGACGGCCCCGACCCCCTCTTGGCGGGCGGGATCTCCGACTCAACCAAACCAAGGTGGCGAACGCCGAGTGCCGCGTGTCGTCCTCATCGGCCTACCGCCACGTACCCCGAATAAGGTCAATCGAGCGACTATACAAGGCGGTGGCTCCTTCCCAAGAAGATCCGGTGATCGCAGAAGACAAAGCTTCCGGCCCCATCAACGATCCACGATAAAGACGAGCGCACGCTCCTCCCGAGGCGGCACCAACGCCACGCACCTCAACGTCAAGATTCGCAAGGGTCACAGAGGGCAAGCACGCTATTTCGGAAATACCTAACCTCCCGACCACCAAGGCTACCAACCCGGCATGGGCAAGGCGGGTGGCGATCATCCACGGACGAAGGACCGGAGCTCCTAGCATAGGTCACCTCGCTCTTCCTCCTAACTCGATGTAACTTTGCCTTCCTTTTGTATAAAAGGAGGCAGGCTAAACGATTCAAGAAGGAGAGCGAGAACGAGAGAGGAGAGAGCGCTATCAAACCCATCTCGCTAAGCCATTGGCATTCTCGCTTGTAAAACTTTGTGCGATCATACGTACTCAAGAGTAATACAACACCACCACACGAATCGGAGTAGGGACCTTCACCAACCAAGATACATCTTGGACTCACGAGTCTAACCATTCAGGGAGTGGAACGCGCGACCCCCTAGACTTACAAATTTACTTGCCGGCGCTCTCGAAAACGCCGACAAAAAGACTTCTAGCCAGACACTTGCAGGTGTAAGATAAGCAAAAGACTCGCAAGTGGCACTGATCGACAGGAAGCATAGGAAGCAAAAACGGAATCCCATTGGTTAGGAAGATGCAGGTCGCTCGATGCCGATCAGCTTCTGTGATGTCCTATTCAGTCATCACCCAGCACTAGTTCTCCCCTGTCATGCACATAGCAGCCTGCATGATCTGTTGGCCCTACTCATCAATGCAGCAGATGTTTTTTAAGGTCGCTATGGCGCTATCTAAGAGCGGCTTGTCAAACAGCTTGAAGTATTGTTGTAGAGCTTCGTGGGACGGTTCTTTCGCTTTTGGCGAGCAAAAGCTGAGGTGATGCGCCAGCAAATGCTAAAGTCGGCACCATCTGAAACCTTGGACACTAGGCGCTTGCTGTGGCGCAGACAGGCACTGGCATGAACTGACTTGCCATTTGCTCCACCAACCTTGGTCTCGATCACAGTAGCGCCCATCTGCAAGCCCGAGTGCAGATCAACTGGATCGTGCTGAGGCAGTTGCAGGATGGGCTGCAGCAGTTGAGTGAAGACCTCGTGCAGAAAATGCTGAATGTTCTGGCTTGGGGTGGCAGTTGAGAGCTGTCCATGGCAGGCAACTGAGAGCATCCTGAGGAGGACTTTTACTGAGTGCTCAACATGGATGATTTTTTGGTGGCCTGGTCCTGTAAGTTGCTTGGGATGAGAGCAGAACAATTATTGGATTCAAGCATGATCCCATGTCTTGATGGTCAAGGTCGCACCAAAGCGAGCATGTGCAAGTGCGAGTTCTCGATTGCTTGTTAGGTAGGCGGCGGGGCGCAAGCACCGGCCTTTACTGGTCACGAACAGCAGGACATGCAACAGAGACAGTAAAATTGCATCCTTCAGCTAGTGGTGTGTACACTGGAGACGAGAAACGGCCAGTCAATCCTTCTGGTGAGTAGGAAATTTTTGAGTGAAAAGGAACTGGGGCATGGTAGCTAACTTCGTCTAGCATTGGGTCTGGTCAGATGGTTGCTTGAAGACTAAAAAGGTCTTTTTGCAGGAGGGATTGTAGCGCGTCCTACTCAGCCACCGAAAAAGATAGCAGAGAGGATGGTTCGGCCAATGGTGCAGGCGAAGAGACATCCATGGGGACGGCCTCCTCTGGAAGCGCTGGCACCATTGCCGGGGCAAAAGCTGGCAACTTCATTGGCTTAGACCGGGCAACCTGATGTTGGCTGAAGTGGCTCGCCCGCCTTTCCATTGATCTGCCCAGGTGTGGGCAGCAACAGTGGAAGGCCGCACTCGATGAAGAGCCGCGCAGATGGTCCGAGGATTTGGTGCGATGATGGAAAAAAGCCTGCCTCCCGGCTCGAAGCGACGAGCGACCAGTTCGGCCACACATGTCCTGGCAATGCGGTGATTCGGCAGATGAGCTTACACCATGTCGGTTGGGGAGTGAGTACGACGGCTACTTTGTCTACCAAGAGGAGAGCGCTCTCTTGAGCGATTCCGACTGAGGGTTCGATCAACCCTTGAGCGGCGCTCGTGGTCGTCGTGGCGCCCTCGTGAGTCACGACCATCATCCTCCCTGTCTTCGTCTTTGTTCGGGCGGCCGTCGCGGAGACGATGTCCTAGACAACATCGCATGTCTGGCCGTCGGGGCGGCCGAGGAGGCAACGCTCCATCGATGACACCAAGTGTCCAGTCGAAGGAGCGAGTCTTCGGGAAATTTTTGCCAGTCTCGCGTAGCGAGGGCGAGAAGTCTTCAATGGCATCAAGGTGGATGAGGATGCAATGGTTTGAGCCCTCTGGCGGGTTTGAGCGTGGCGGCGAGGCATTCGACGCACCTTGCCATGTCCTCGGTGCTCTCGCGCAGCGGTCCTCAGCAAATACAGAGCACAAAATGCTTTTGGGAATGACATCCGAGATGAAGACCTAGACCCAAACCCAAAAGATATTTGTGGCCTCGTGACGGCGCGACAGCCGATCAATGCGGTCGAAGCAGAACCACCCCTTGAGGACTTCTGCCATGGCGCTTTGGTTCCATGCATTAAGCGGTAGCCCTTCTACGCCAATGCGTGCCCGAAAGGGCAGCAAGGTGTGGGCTGCAGCGATGTCAACAATCCAGGGTGCAATGTCATAGCCGCAGCCAGCATGGTCAATATGCTTGGCCCAGACAGTTGCGTTTCTTTGCATCGGATAGTCGAACCAGGCCATGAAGTCCTCCGGGGTGTGGCGCGTGACACGCATGTCAACCCAGGGGACAACAAGCTTGGCCTTGATTGCCTTGGCCGCCTTGTAGGTATTGGAGGAGTCAACAGAGGTCCTGTCACCAGTGACGGTGAGAAGGACTACGTGCTGGCTGAGCTTGGTGGCTTCATCGGACATGATCTGTGAGATGGTGACGGTGCTTGATCTTCTCTCGGGGCGGCTTGCTGGGCAGCTGGGAACCGGAGCCATCTTAGCCCGTCATTGGAGCAGAGGAAAGACACGGCTGGGGTAGCGGCACGCCAGGTGACTAGAGCGCCTGCAGGCGAAGCACCGTACTGGGTCTCTGCAGGCAGCTATTCTATGGTCCGAAGCCAGGCATCAGAAGCATTTGCCCCTGAGCACTAGAGGGTGAGATGCTTTAAAGCTGGAGTTGTTTCCCTTGGCAACGCAAGCGGTCGTTGGGGGCCATTGATGGCGGTGTGAAATTGAGTTGAAGGTTTGGTGCTAGCGTTTTCTCCACCAGAATCGTGGCTTCACTAAACGCCAGCTCGAATGCTCGTCTTTGTCGATATGGTGGTGTGGCGATGTAGGGACAGCAACTGCAAACTTAAAATTTGCAGGCGATTTGGGCTAGCCAGATCTTTTGAGAAGATTTGGAGCAGGTTCAAGTCGCAGTAGAGCAGAGGTTGGGGGCAGTAAAGGCAAGCTGTGAAGGCGACCCAGGGGGCTAAGTGTGCCTGGCTGTTGACGGGTTGCAACCGTTAATGCTTTCAGGGGGGAGAAGGTGTTGTGACAGGCATCGACGTTTCCAAGACTTGGGAGAGGTCCAAGCAAGACGGCACTTCATCGGTGCCAGCAAGGGACTTCAAGCCGCACAGATCCAGGTGCTCATCCGCTTGAACCATAGCTTGAAGACAACCACCTGCAGCCACAGTCTGGGCAAGGAAACTCGGGCTGGCGATCTCTGGAAGGCAAGCGGCCGACGAAGGCTCAGGGGAGTCAAAGTCGTCCTCATCTTTAGAAGATCCCCAATCTAGCTTCTTAGGCCTTTCGTCGTGAGATCCCAGGGAAGCTCCGATTGGGTGTCCTCAGGCAGCAGATCTGGGTTGTTTGCCACCGCCGGAGACCCCGGGGAGTGGATCAAGGTAGCTGACGATGGGGGGTGGCCGCCATGGTCGGATTGGCGCACGGCGTGTGGGGCGATGGGGGGTCTCCTGTTTTCTCCAGAGGGCTCATCATCCTATCGCTACCGAGCTATCCGTCTGCATAGTGACCGACATGTTTGGTAACAGCCACGGGCAAGCCGTGGTCGACCCGATCATGCGTGACAAGAGGAAACAACAATAGAGGCTTCCAGGGCACCGCAAAAAAAGAGGAAGAAGAGGAGAGGAGAAGAAAAAAAAAAAGAAATATATAAAGAGATTTAGAAGTCTCAACTTGGCGATTTCAACTCACTTCAATTATGTTCCACGACTCGACTTCATATTGAGCATTGACCCGCGCTCAACCCGGCGACTATTCTAGCGTCAAAAGTTCGCCAACATCAACGCCCTCGCCGTTCGGCACCATACCTAGGCGTTAAGCTACACTATCTCCATCGATAATCTTTTGCCACAGTCGATTGTCGTATTGTTTCTGTTAGAGGTGGATTATATTGCAATTCAGGCCGTTGTGCCTATTATTCGCGGCATACATGTCGGATTAATCATTGACAATTTTTTCGACAATCCGTCATCTACTATGGATTAATGCGGTAAAATCCGCATATATAGAGTCTAAGGTGGAGTTGTAGGTATTTCAACATAATGAATTAATACCAGTTGAGAAGACAACTTAATTTGGTATTCAATAACCATCGAGATATGTTTCAATCTTAGATCGTTTGCGCGACCATTACGAAGGCTTTGGTATTCAGTAGCAGAAGGTTGTAGGCCCCATTTCGAGAGTACTACTGTTACTCAAAATTCAAAAAAGCATGAAATTTTCCAAGTTTCCAAGCCACACCCAGCAAGAAGGCCATGCATTACCTGCCAAGTTTTGATCCGCACACCGTTGGTAGTGCCCACCAGTGTTGCCTTCTCCACCAGCACGTCAGAGACATGGGCCCATGATTTGTTTGCTCCTAGACTACCAATGCTGCAGAAGCAACCAATGCCAACAGAACGTCAGAACCCTTTGTACAGTGTCTACGTCATTGTATTTCCTTTGATAGGTAGAAGAGACTTTTTACCATCCTTTTACTAGACAAATTTTTCGGGCTTATAGTGAATCATATCTTCTACTATATAATTCCGATTCCAATTGTGTACAGTACAGGTGAGTATAGCTGCAATTAGCAACAAAATTCGCGGTGAGAGATTGACTGACCTTATTCCATGACCAGGTCCACAAAATATGCCGGTTGCCCTCACAAACACACAGCCAGTCACAATGGATATGCAGTCGTCACCTGCACTAACTCACAAGGGCGAGCAAAATAAAACAGAATCAACCGATGTTTGTAAAATCACAAAATACTAGTAGGTAGTACATGAATCTGTTCATGTTTTCCTATGATTTATCCTGCTCGCACCTTCTTGAATATGTGTGGGTATAACATCACACTGTACCTGTGCTGATGATGCAACCACTTATCAACACCTCTTTGCTGTTGGATACGTGAATCCCATCGGTGTTGGGGCTCCAGCCCGGCGCGGTGATGGACAGCTTTGAGATCAGTACTTTCCAGGAGTACGCGATAGCTACGTGCATCTGCATGCTATCTCTCATCTCGAGGTCCTCCACAACCAGATGGGTGCACCTTTTGAAGAACAGCGCCTGAAAGTTGCCAGCTGAAAAGCATTGCTCGTACAACCACCAAATTTACGCAAAAATGTCAGGTAAATTAAGGAGGTACCGTTGGGCCGGTGACGCATCGCTGAGCAATGGGGAAAAAAAGGGATCGGTGAGTCAGAATTTCACCACGGAAATGTGCAGGCCAAGGCAAACAAGTACAATGACAAGTACGTACCATGGATTTGTTGACCTTGCATGAGTTCATCCACCACTCATGTCCATTCCCATTGAGAGTTCCGCCACCCAGGACATGGAGGCGATCGATGTTCTCGAACGCGATCCATTCCTGCAAGTCGCGGTCAAGCCAAACCGATCGATTCGACGGAGCCTCCAGCGTTCCCTGTATCTGATCACTCGGAAACATCACGATCCAAAAGCAGCAATGCACAGCGTTGATGAGTAGTTAATTACCATTAGCCTCACCATTGCAGTGATCGTGGTAGCTCTGCAGGGGCCATTGAAGCTCACAGGCGTCAGGAGGTAGGTCTTCCCCTCGGGCACAAGGAACATGGATGGGTAATCAGAGGAGTTGCAGGCCTCCTTCCACGCCCCAAGAAACGCCTGTAACGCGCGCGTCAGGACCAAGTGCTACGTGCAGACACTTGGCACGGCAACGAGATTGTAATACCAGGCAACTCGGAAGCAGAACAGCTCTAGTTAGTTTCACCTCTGTGGCGTTGTCGCCGGAGTCGGCTCTCGCTCCGTAGTCGTCGACGTCGACGACCCTCGGCGGCGGCCCCGGGCTTTCTGCGGTTGGGCCATCAGCTTCAGGGGGCAGGGCTTCCTCTGAATTAGTGTGGGGAAACATGTAAAGAAAGATTGATATGGCAGTAATGGAGGCCAGAAGAAGCTTCTTCGGACCCATATGGGGCAGTAGCTAGAACTCAGGAGAAGAGATTAATCCAGTGATAATGGAGGAGAGGAAGGGACGAGCAAAGCGTACATGTTCTTGGAGAGGATTCGCTGTCCATAACTATTGCATTGCATGCAGGCTCTGCAACTGACAAGCGGGGCTGTGTTATGAACTTATGATCCTAGCATTCTAAGAGTGGTCTTGTTCGAATTTGACCTCGAATGACAGTGGGCCCGGAAGAGTTTGACCAAGTTGGGTCCCGCATGTCTGTCTGACAATCTCAGAGTAACATAAGAAGGATTAATAGGAGCTATTATGTTCAGGCGTTTCAGAAATGTATACAGTATATTATAGCGGGGAGGAATGCAGCTCGATTAGACACGCCACGTCACCTTTTCTTACTAAAGGGTCTTTCGAAAAATTTGAAAACAAAAATTCTAAAAATAACTCAGAGATTTGCCGATAGTTTATAGCAATCCATAGATTCGTTGACGGCTTCTAGCAACCTTTTTTTAAAATAAAATCAAAATTACGCAAAAAAAGAAATTACTTTTAAATTCCTTCACGGTTTTCTCCCAAAAACAAATTCCACATATTCGCCAACGGCTCCTAGCAACCCATTTAAAAAAACCGTCGGACGGTTCATGTCCTTATACCTTTTTTTCGTAGGTAACCGTCGGATCAAGTTTCGCACCACACAAAGAGGAAGAGGATGTCACAAATTCGCCAATAACTCTTGGCTAGCATATTTTTGAAAAAACCCTCCGAGAAAAAACGAATCCCCGTTTACATTTTCATACCCTTTTTTCAGAAATATCCATCGGATCAAACTTCGGACGGCGCAGCGTCGCGTGACTAAATTTTGCACGGCACAATGTAGCGCCCTGGCTACCTTTTTTTCAAAAATAACCGTCGGACCAAATTTTGAATGACACAGCGTCATGCGACCAAATTTCACACGACGTAGCGTAACGCACGACCCTAACAACTCTACTTCATTTGGAACAATTAATTGGGCTTAGTGGAAACCATAAACGCTAGAAGGGTGCCTCTATTTCACGCGTGCGCGTTACTTTGGTTTATAGCGCGCGTTCCATTTCCCTTTCAGACAGCAAAACGACTGGAATCCACGCTTGCCACTCATAATGCACTGGTTTTTTGATTTGCCGTTTTTAAGTTTTGACTTGAAGATTTGCCACCGCGAAATATAGCAACAGTTTTGTCACTATAAATATATTTAGCTATTTTTTTAATTCGAGAAACTCGCGTGGAAAGACAATCTAATCCGTGCCCTTAAATGGGTTTCGTTAGACCATATAGTTCGGGTGCACGGGTTCTCCAACGTCCTCGGCGTTCGTCTTCTCGGCCTCGCGAACGTCGACGCCGCGCAAGCCCGGCGGCGACAGCAACGAAAGGTCGTGGCACCACCTCCGCGTTGCAATCGCGCTTGCAAGGCAACAGTGGGAGGCAGGGGCGGAGTCAGCTCAGGTCTAAGCCTCGGATCGACCGGGGCTGGCCCAAAGACTATTGGATTAATTTCTGAATTTCTATAAATTTTTAACAAGTTTTGTATGGAGTTTTTGGGCCAGGCCTCGGGCCCAGGCCCGGGTGGCCCGAGGCCTGGCTCCGCCCCTGGTAGGAGGAGCAATAACATGTTTCTTGCTATGTTGTTCTGACAATCCTAGATTTCTTTGATCGTTGTCGGCCGTTTCTCGCTTTCCTGCGCTTCTGATGTGCCTATTTGATCGCCGCAGTGAAGCCTAGTTGCTACATGGCGTTGCCAATCTCGCCGCCGCGGTCCTAGCTACACCAGGTGGCTCCGCGCGGCGCCCACGAAAGGTCGTGGTGCTCGCGGTGAGGCTGGGCTGTGCCGCCGCTGTGCTCCGTCGCGGGGGCGCGACTTTGCTTTAAGGGCTCATTTTGAAACGTCAATCCCGGCTGGGATCCCGCCGAATCACTGGGTTGGAGGCCCACGGGGAAAATTTCTTCGGAACAACTAGAAGGCCCAGTTGGTAGTAAACAGGGACGGGTTTTTCTAGCCCAATCCACGAGAAATCCCCAAGGAAAAAATAATCTCCTCCCCTCTCGTGAATTTTTCTCCCCGGCGCATCTCGCGACGCCGCGATTTCTCTCCATCGCCGCCCACACGCTAGTCGTGAATCCGCCTCTCCATCACCGCCCACTTGTGACTCCTCCTGCTGCCACTCCAGCGACACCTACTACCACTCCGGCGCCGCGTCTCCTAGGTTTGCTCCACCTCTTCTTCCTCCAAACCCCTCGTTCTCCTGCTGCTTCTAGGTTTCTTCGATGGCTTTCTCACCGATCTGGTGCTCCTAGGTCGTTTTGAGGAAGCAAAGGAGGAGGTTCTTGTTCGTGAGGCTTTGCTGAGGCACAAGAGGAGGGAGAGGAAGGAAACACCAACCATCGGAGCTTCCTTTGCCGCTGAAGCATCAGTTGGTCGCTCACTGTACTCCTCTCCTAGCGATCCAATCACTGGTGTGTGCTAGCCACCAGGGGAGAATCCAGGCCTTGGGCCACCCGGGCCTTGGCCCAAGGCTTGGGACCAAAAGCACGTAAGAATTTAGCCCAATAGAGATAGCCTAGCCATAAAAAAATCCTAACAGCAATGGGCCGACCCGAGGCTTGGCCCAATGTTGGCTCCGCCCTTTGCTAGCCACCATCACCTGTCATCTCGGGGTATGTTTACTACTATTTTTGTTGCTCCTCAAGTTGCTTAGGGTTTCGGTTGTTAGTCTTGTTCTCCTATATTTGTTGTTCCGAGATCTCCCATACACTAATTTTTTTGTCTTACAATATGAGGTTCACCCAGTTAATGGATTTTGTTTTGTCTAGGATATATTAATTTGAACTTTTTTTATACTGTGTTACAATATGAGGTTCACTAAATTCCCATATTGTTTTTGTCTAGGATAGATAAATATGACGTGCTTGAACGAAGTCAAACAAGTTATTTTCCAAACAGAATGAATGTAAACAGGCTGTACACTAATGAAATCGAGTTAAATTTCCAAATTATGGAACCATAGGTATGGATTCTTGTTCTTTTCTTTACTGTGAAGTTTCCCAAATCTTTGTTCTTTACCTCAAATCACATGGCAGTGTAGTTGGATAGTTTTTTTTTTCAAATGATCAGCACGAGTTATTACTAATGTTTACTAATGCATTGCTAATGTTCCGATGAGTACTAGACTAGTAGTAGTACCGGAACTTTGCAAACAGATATGCTTCCGGTTTCCTTGAGATAACATGGTACTCATATATCAAGATTCATGTTTGCCATTCACTGAAAAGTTCTCTTGTTTTCCTCCAGATACTAAGTTGAAACATGGAAGCTAAGAAGAAAGTAGATGCGAAGCTGTTCAAAGCTGATAGATAATTATAGCTAGACTGTTTTAATGGTCACCCTGTTAAGCCCTCTTTTTTGTTTTGAATGTACGATTTTCATGTTGTGTATCTTCAATATCTTGAATTACGAAGGTGTGATCCATAGGAACTTATAAAAAGTCCTGCATTAGCATCAGACTTGCAGATAGGAACTTATGGAGTTACCGAAGAGACTCATTTTGCAGCTCGATTTGATTTATGTATCTGAGACTGGTTTTGTATGGTGTGCAAATTTGGATCGAGATAGGGAATAGCTAGTTTGTAATTTGCTGTGATCCAGTAGAGGAACATGAACATTTGTAAATCAAATACACTCATTAGTAGTCTGCATAATCAATTTTCATCTGAACTTTCATCATATTCATGACAATGCAGTTCTGTTTGTCAGCAAGTGTGCAGATAGAGCACATGATCATGTACTTGTACAGTGCAACATCCTTGAAAAGGATCCATGGCTGAGTTTGGACTTCCAATTGCTGATGATATGATCAAGGATATAAATAAATATCTACAGATAATATCAATGTTTTGTAGTCCGGATTTTGTAGCTACCAATGTTTGTCTTAATGGGTAGACTACCGAGTTACTGCATATCAACATATTTTTCTACTTGATTTCAATTCTCAAATCACTTATGTGCAATATACTAGCAAAACAGAGGACATATTATATATTTTGATTTTTTTTGAATTTTTCTGATTTTTTGGAAATTGTTTTTAATTCCTGGAATTTTCATCTCTATACTTCCCAAATGGCAACAAGGAATATTTTCCAGGCGGGAATATTTTCACCAGGGATAAAAGGGGATTCTATGTACCTGTAAAATCTCCCTGGGAATTTACTTCACTGGGTTTTTGTCCCCTTGCATCCAAACATGCTCTAAAGGGACAAATAACACAGAGAACCCTGCTCTTGAAGGGGGCATGATTGTCTTTTCGTGTGCGTGAGAACAAAGATGGGCTGAATACGTGCATAGTGGCAAAATGCAACTATTTCTCTCTGAGCAGTGGCAAATCAATAAGTCAAAAATTTAAAAGTGGCAAATCTTAAAATCAGTGAATTATGAGTGACAAAACATGAATTTTCCTAGTTTTGCCAAAAAAAAAAAAAGGGGAGTAGAATTGTTTTGACTAGCCCCCTGGTATCGTGGTATTTGTCGCCAAGCTGCACGTTACCATTTGAAGCCCATATAGCATCTTTCATTCTCGAAGTTTTTTTTCCTAAGAAATACGTAAGTATACTCAAAAGGTCAAAAGTTATGTAGATTTTCAATCAAATAATTAATGGTAATAAACTGGCGTTTAGTTGAAAGTCTAAACTCTATTAAATTGGTTTTAGTGTTAATGACAAATCTAATATTAAGACTAACTCTTTTGATAATCATAATATTGATTAGTCTTAATTGTTAATTAATAACAAATCTTTTATAAGACTAACTCTTTTGTTGAGCTTAACTCTCATTAGTCTCTTTTGAATGAAAAAATGGAAATATCAAAGGTATGCATTCGAGTTCATATTATCATATCTTGTTGCATTCTTTGGATATAATATTTATAATCATATTGATAAATTCAAATATGAGACTAACTCTTTTATTGAGTATATTTTTTATTAGTTTCATCTCATTGAAAAATAGAAAACCCAAGGTATGCATTCGTATTCATTTTACGATATCTTAATGCATATTTTGGATTCAAGTTAAATGATGAACTCTACCATTATTTAGACTTCAAGATGTGCATTAATGTTTCAACTCCATAAACACATGAATGCACACATTTAGGGGAAGTTCGTGCTTAATCTTGAAGTTTCAAAGTATTGATCTAATTCATCTTTCTATATCAAGGATCATTACTTTGTAACAACCCCTTGAGTATATTTAACTTGTGTAGTTGTAGTATACTCATGGCAATATAGGATAAACTCCAAAGCAATCAAAAATTGAATATGTGCATATTGATTTAAGTTCAATTATTTGCATGCACACATCTAACGAGTTTAGTCTATAATTAATGGTCTTAAGAGTATTGATTATTTTCCACCACTCCATATAAATTGGATCATTACTTTTAGATTCCATCGACTTGAGTATATGAAACTTGTGTAGTTAATATACACTCATGACAATTTAAATTCAAATTAAATTGTGTTAGGTTGCCATTAAATCAACAAAGAACTAGTCATGTGTTGATAATTCACTTTGTTGATCATAGGGCAATCGAAAGTTCTTGAGTATATGAAGCCTTAGTTGCATTGGTATACTCAAGACACAATTAATCTTTCAATCAATTTATCTTTGGGTTGTGGTCAATCATCAAAGGATCTTGGAAGCATCCATTATGTGTTAATGGAGTGCATTGATGATTGAGACAACCATGTGTTTTGGACTAACACTTTCAATGAGTTTGAAATAGGTTTAGTGCAAGGTTGAGATGGATGAACGGGACAAGGACGTCATCATATATTGATGAGCATCAAGAGAGGATCCCAAAGCTAAGACAAGAGGAGTTCATCATGTGTTGATGAACAAAACGAAGATCTCGACTTAGCGAGATGATGATGAAAATCATAAAAGCTCCAAGTGGATGTGCTAGAGGCAAAGGTATAACTAGTTAGGGCTAAGGATGTGTTCCTATCTTTTACCGGTCTCGGTGTTTGGATGGAAGAATGGGTTGCTAGTTAGGTGTTGTACTATTAAGAGGGGTTAAGTATTTTAGCTTGAGCTTCATCATGTGTTGATGAACTCAATCTGGTTCACTCTAGCTCACTCTCTTAGTTGGTTCTTGTAGCTAAGTATTTGCATGTGTTGCAAATAAGGGAGCTCATGCTTGCTTCCTATTGAATCTTGATTTGGTTTTTGCATAGAGCTATGGATTTGCATGTGTTGCAAAAAGGGAGATAGTTTATGCAAGTTGGTTTAAGTAGTTGTTTGTATGAAGCTAGATATTTGCATGTGTTGCAAATAGAGAGTTCATGCATCGGAGTCTTAGCTTGTGACTTGATCATGTGTTGATCGTCACAAAGGCTAAGATAGGTTTATGCTTTGTGTTTGCAAAATGAGTTTTTGCAAAATATGATTTAATTGAATCTTATCTTGGAGCATGTGAATAGAGTTTGCAAATATGTTTGCAAATTGATTTGATCATGTGTTGATCATCACATGGCTCAAAGATATGATCTTGATTGCTCTTGTTTGCAAGATTTATATTTGCAAATGTGTTTTGCAAAATATTGGTGTTCATGCATTTGTTGGAGCATGTGATTAGAATTTACAAATGTGTTTTACAAAATTATTTTGATCATGAGTTGATCTTCACATGGCTCAATATTTGATCTTATTGACTCTCTCTAGCTTGTAGTCACGCTCTTGATCAAGTCTATGTGAGGGATTTCGACAAATCAGATTTTAGACTTGAATGACTATATTAAAGTCTTTATTTTTGTGATATTTAAAAATATCTATGGTTGCTTAAATCTTGAAAATTGGTGAAGATTATAGCCCTCGTGGTAAGCTTCGCATAGAATCAAATATCACATAAATCGGAGTTCGCAGTAAAAAGTTATGAGTGTTTTAGTGCTTGAATAAGTGGTAGATGGGCGGTAGCACCGGCCCGGGCGGTGTAAAAAGTCCAAAATGCGTGGTTTTAGCCCGAGAAAAAGAAAAAGGCTCAGTGCTACCGCCCGAAGCCCGGTAGCACCGGATTTTTTAAGTAACGGCTAGTTTTTCTAGCCGTTGGCTTAGAGGCCGGTGCTACTGGCCCTAGTAGGGCGGTAGCACCGGGTTTACTGCATTTTTTGCCCTTCAACGGCTAGTTTTCTTGGAGGATGCCATAAAAAGAGCCTTGGGGCTGGCATTAGGTCGTTGCTGACCTTGGGGAAGGTTTGTGGGAGTTGTGTGCATGTGTTGCTCTCTTTCATTTGGTTTTTGAGCTAAGAGTGAGCCCTATTTGCATGTGTTGCATTTAGGAAAGGATTGAGAGCCTCTTGTGTATGTGTTGCACTTAAGGAGAGTGTTGTGCATGTGTTGTACTCGGTGATCACTATTATACATGTATTGTACTTAAACACAAGGCATCAAATCAATTATCCCCCACACCATCACCATCACCAACAGATTCATGTACAAATTAAACGATTTCCTGTGAACTTACTTGATCCGTTCATGCACAGTTCTAATAGTGCTGATAAAATTCACAAAGGAGATAGATTTTTTTAAAAAAAAATATAGATATTTTTTTAAAAAAAAATATAGATACCCTCTTAGCTCTAGTGAAGGAATGAAATGGAACACGATAGTATTGATTTGTAATTGCCCTTGACCATGTCAGAGCCCCTAGCCCGCAAGAACACATATCAAAGGCTTCATATTTCAATTTCAGAAGGTGAACGAGAAAGGAGCAGCAATAAACCATTAGTTCCCCTCACTCACGTAGGAATCCATCACTTTTTTAGTCCCATGATAATTTTTTTAATAAATCTGCTCTTTTTCCAAACACAATTGTAAAAATAGCTCACTCTCTGATTGTGAAAATGCTGGCAAGTGACACATGTCACCTGCTGTGCAACCCTTACCGTGATAAGAGGTACCGCCCAGCAGGAGCTTGGAAGAAGAACCTACCGAGCATTGCTACTCGATAGCATTAACGAACCAATTTAATTAATCAAAATTCATTAATTAAGTGATTAATCACAATGGTTAATTACCTGATTAATTAATTAAAGTGAATAATTAATGTCACAAATTTCTTATCGAGCCATGGGACCTCGGTAGGAACTTGCCACGGTCCTCTAGCCTGTTGACGTTTTCGCGGTCGTAGATGAGACTATTTTTGAAATTGCCTTTGGAAGGAAAAAAAAATGTCAGGTGGCTAAAAGAGTGGTTACTTCCTTGCATAGGCACGTTTTGTACAAACCGGCATCGCTAGCTTATTAGGTCCTGGTATTTTGGCTGGTTTCTTGTTGCAAATTGCAGCTAGCTAGGACAAATCCTCCGTGGATAAAAGATGTTACTTAACAGAAGTAACACGGGATAACACGACAATGGAATTGCTTTTCTTCTCCAAAGGTGTCCCCTCACCTTTTTTTTGAGTTTGTTTCGCATCCCCTGTTCGTTTATGCTTAGATGTCATCACTTCACCCCATCACGTACGCTTTCCTGCGTTCGATGAATTTTGCATATGTAAGGTGAGGAGTCGTTGCTTGCATGGTTGGGTTGTTCTCGTATACATAATACATGATGGGAACAAACTATACGAATTGGAAGACCATGTCACCCACCGTTGTTTTTTTCACTAAGAAACCTGCGCAGGGGCGAAACTAGACATCAAGGAATATTCTAGAAAAATGATTCGAACTTTCTTAGTCCATAAGAGTGGCACAGCATGTCAGTAAAAGCCTGAAAGGGCATCGGAAACGGTACTGATCAGGTCCTTTCCAATGCAAAAGATGTTTAAACAGGTGCTAAGGGCATCTTAATAATCCACCTTATCCATCGCTTGCACCCTCCCACGTCGAAGTGCGGGTGAGGTGGAGAGGAAGAGTGTGCCCCCGAGAGCACGTCAAAGGGTGAGCCATCTGTTGTAGCAGTGACGGTCTCTACACAAGAACCAATGACCGAAGCAACGACATCATCAATGTTGAAGAGGACCCTTCCTGTCGCGATGAGCGAGCGGTGCTAATGGGTTTGGATCGGTTCAGACTTTTAGATTAGACTGATTCAAAACTACAAATGGATTGGACTCATTTTATATCCATAGCTATTTGGATTAGAGCTAGATCATATTAGGTCTGGACCTTTTCTTTTTTTACTAAATTGATGTAGAGCCATGCTGAATTGATGTGGGGTTGGCACAAACTATTAATTATGTGTTTATCAGTTCAATATCTTTAGCAATCTGTAGTTGTCTTTCATGTTAAAGTAGTCTATGGATTTCTGCATGCATCTTCACAATATTATCTGCATATGATATACTGCACAATGGTTTTGAACTTTCCAGTTCAGGATGTCGGATGAGAAAAACCATGATTTGTTCGCTTGATCTATTTGTCTATTTCTCTCAGACTGGTTTTGAGATGGAAAAAGTGGGTTACATGTGCGTATTGTTCTCAGTGACAACACCATTGGAAATACTTCTTGGAATGGCGGTCTTCCATAGTTTCGTATAATTGGCTACAATGATAGCAATCCAAATACCACTACTACAGAACAGCCAATCCTTGCCGGCATATGATAACGTATCTCTGCCGGTTCGAAAGTTAAGTTGGGGGGGATAACTTATCACTGCCGGTTCATGCAACCAACCGGCAGTAAAAAGCAAGATATCACTGCCGGTTTGAGACAACAACCGGCAAAGATATATCACTGCCGGGTCGTGCTTAAACCGGCAGGGATACTTGCATTTTCACTGCCGGGTTAAAGCAAGGACCGGCAGTGATATTATCTTCCCGCGCAGATGTTTTTCGCACAGATTGAGCTTATCACCGTCGGTTCTGCGCAGAACCGCAAAGTGATAAGTGTTCTATATAATCGACCCCGCCTCGATCGATCGAGCAAAGACAGAGGCGCCTGTCTTTGCTCGACGGCATATTGCAACGATCTGCTGCCAAAAATTTGTTAAAATTTGTATTGTACTTCTTTTCGAGGTTAGTAATTTGATCCAAGGTTACAAAAATCGCGAAATTGGCGAAATCTCACAAATCTCGGATTTGGACCCAAATGAGTTTGCATAGACCGCCGGATGTAAAAATCCAAAAAATTTGAAATTGCTACAAGATATTTCGGATTTTTATTTTTTACGAGATTTGAATTTTAAACCCGGCATTTTAGCAGAACTCTCTCAATTTTAAAAATTGAGAATGCATTTTCATGCTATAAAAATTTATGGGAGTATCATAAGATATGTAGGATAATACATAAAATTTATGAAAATATTTTAACATCATTTGTTATGTTTTAAAAATAAAAATCGTAAATAGGATAAACATCAGTTCACGCCGACCACTTGAAGTGGTCCGCGTAAAGTTGTTTCACACCGGACCACTTCCAGTGGTCCGACGTGAACTCGCTCACGTTATGAAAATATTTTAACATCATTTGTTATGTTTTAATCTCTATTTTTGTAAATAATAAAAATTGCCACGTGGATTTTTACATAATGGCAAAAAGGTGTATTTTCAAATGTTGAAATAATAAAACTTGTTAGATGGATATTTACCTAATAAAAATTTTGATATATTTTAATGTACTCAAAGTATATCCTAAGTGCTTACAATTTTTCCAAATTTGTAAATAATAAGGAATTGCAAGATGGATATTGACGTTAATGAAAAAAGATTGATATATTTGGATATAGTCTAAATATATCATAACTATTTACAATTATTTTCATTTTTACAATACTAAAAATTGCTATATGGATATTTACATAACGGAAAAAGGTTGATGTATTTTAATATAGTCAAAATTGCTACATATGTTTTTAAATCTAATTGTCTACAATTATTTGTTATTTGCAATTATATGCGTATGTAATGTTTGATTTAATTAATTGTAGATGGACCAAGGTGGATGTATGACACGGACCGTTGTGGGGCGAGTTTTTAATGGTGTGAGTTATTTTCTAAACGTACGCGGCGCACAAGTCGAAGAATCTGGCGGACTACATGTGCTGTCCATGCGTTGATCGCAAAAATCAAGTCGTTTTCTACCATAGAGTCGATACGCGCACACTTGCTTCAAGAGGTTTCAAGGTGGCTATACCGTTGGACCAAACACGCGAAGATGAGATTGTACATGAAGGGCAACACATTATTGAAGATGACGGAGACAACGGTATGACGGCGATTAAAGATACGCTTGTCGGCGTACCACGACGAAGATCTGGATCAAATGTTGCGTGATGGGGAGGAGACTTCACGAGTGAAAGAGAGTTTCAAAAGTTCCAACATATGGTACAGACTCCACGACACCATTGTACCCAGTCGCAAGGAGGAGCACAAAAATTGCAAACCGTGCTTTACCATCGCAGCTTGAAGGCAAGCAATGGTTGGTCCGATAAGAGCTTCATCGAGCTCTTATGTCTCTTGGGGATTTGCTTCCGAGGGTAACGTGTTGCCTACAAGTACGCATCGCCAAGCAGTTGTCCGCTGCTGGGATTGGAAGTACAAAGGATACACGCATGTCCAAACGATTGCATGTTGTATCGCAATGAGTTTGCGGACTTGATGGTCGTGTTGTTTGCAAAGCAAAGCGGTATAAGGGCAACGATGAAGACATCGATAATGAAGATGTCGGGGTGAAGCGTAAGAAGATGAGATCTCCCCGTAAGGTGGTGTGGTATTTTCCTATAATTCCCCGTCTGGATCGATTGTTTGCGAACAAAAGGCATGCCCAATTGCTACGATGGCACGCCGAAGAGCGTAAGAACAATGGAATGCTCAGACACCCTGCTGACTCTGTGAAATGGAGGGACATCGACAGAAAATATAAGAAGCACTTTGCATATGATGTAAGGAATATAAGGTTCGGGTTGAGTACGGATGGGATGAATCCTTTCGGTAACATGAGCAGTCGTCATAGCACTTGGCCGGTAACTCTATGTATCTACAACCTTCCTCCTTGGCTTTGTATGAAGCGGAAGTACATTATGATGCCACTACTAATCCAAGGGCCCAGGCAACCTGGCAACGATATCGATGTGTACCTCAAACCATTGGTTGAAGATCTTCTAATCTTGTGGAACGATGGAGTACGGGTATGGGATGAGTATAAAAGAGAGAACTTTATCCTACGCGCATTGTTGTTCGTAATCATCAATGATTACCCTGCCCTTGGTAACCTGTCGGGCCAGACGACAAAAGGCTTCAATGGATGCGTCCAATGCTTAGATGGTACAGCTAGTCGGTGGCTGAAGAACTGTCGAAAAATGTCTTACATGCGGCATCGTAGGTTCCTCCGCAAGGATCACCCATACCGCAATAATAAGAAAGCTTTTGATGGGACAAAGGAGACCGCTTTAGCTCCGAAGAATCACATCGAGAGAGATATTTGCAGCTGTAAGGGATCTTAAAATTATCCACGGAAAGGAGCAGCAAGACATCTATCCCAAGTTCCCGTGATAAGGCTCCTTTGTGGAAAAAGAGATCGATATTTTGGGTCCTACTCATCGGCAAGACTTAGAAGTGCGACACGCAATCGACGCCATGCACATAGAGAAGAACGTGTGTGACGGCTTGCTTGGTATCTTCATCGATATACCGCAAAACAAAAGATACTCTCCAAGCACGGATGGACCTTGAAGATATGAAACTCGGGAAGGAGCCGCATCACGAGACATGGATACAGGGAAAAGTACCTTCCCGCACCGCTACACTCGAGCAAGAAAGAAAAATTAGCTGTGCGAATGCTTGCACGGAGGAAAGTTCCGTCCGGATACTCGCCAACATAAAGAGACTAGTCTCAATGAAAGACTTAAAATTAATTGGTATGAAGTCTCACGATTGCCACGTGATGATGACGCAGATGCTTCCAATTGCGCTTAGGGGTGTTCGCAGAGAAAGTCCGAGACCCAATTGTGAAGTTGTGTTCATTCTTCAACGCGATTTCACGTAAGGCCATCGATCCATTGAAACTAGATAAGCTACAGGAAGACGTGGTCCACACTCTTTGCGTGCTCGAGATGTGTTTCCTCCATCTTTTTTGATATTATAGTCCATCTCATTGTTCACATCGTGAAAGAGATACTGATTCTAGGTCCCGTGTTTCTACATCGATGTATCCTTTTGAGAGGTTCACGGGGTCATAAAGAAATATGTTCAGAATCGACATCTAGGAAGGTTGCATTGCGATGGTTGGGGAACCGAGGAGGTCATTGAGTTCTGCGTTGATTACATGGATCTCAAACCGATTGGTCCGCCTACATCACGACATGAGGGTAGGCTACAGGAAAAGGGACATCTGGCAGAAATCACTCCGCACAAACAATCTAGCTTCATTCACACAAGCACATTTCGTAGTTCGGGACAATCGGCTGTGGTGGCCCCGTATGTCAACATGCACAAGAGCATGCTATCCAAAACAAACCCAACGAAGTTAGAGGGTTGGATCGCGAGAGAGCATAGACATAACTTCGGCGATTGGTTGCGAGGCACATGATGCATACGGAGACAGAGTGCGCTTCGATTGAAAGTGTTGGCTCAGTGGACCGCCCACTACAATTCGGACATTCCAAGGATACGACATAAATGGTTTTACTTTTTATACAAGAGCACAAGATAAAAAGAGCACCAACCAAAACAATGTATCCGTACAAATGCCTCACGACAAAGAACGGAGATAGGAAAACCTACTACGGATTCATAGAAGAGATTTGGGAGCTTGATTACGGACCTTTGAAGGTCCTCTCTTCGTGCCAATGGGTAAGACTTTCAAGGGCATGAACATCGACAAGTACGGTATCACTACCGTGGACCTAAAACTGGTCTGACACAGAGAAGAACCATTCGTACTTGCTAATTGTGTTACACAAATCTTTTTGTATCCGATCCGGCTAACAAGGAGCGCCACGTGGTTATTCAAGGAAAAAAGGATTGTCGGGTTGAGAATGTTGTCGACGAGGAAGAGTACAACCAATTCGATGAGCTTCCTCCTTCGGAGAGGACGTTGACCTCGGTCTCATGGAAGAGAGTGAGGACGGTTACATACATACGCCGCGATCATGACGAAGGTCGAATCGTAGCTTCGTTGTCCTAATGAAATACATTTTATTTTCTCGATATGTAACAATTAATGTATTCTTTTGTCATATGTATCAATTTGTGTGAATTCTACTTCATCTGTGTGTTTTTTGTATTTGTGTGAATTTTTGAAGCGATGGTTGGTCTAATGCATTTGTTTGAATTTAAATCAAATATTACATGTCCTCAAGTATTCTTCCAAAAATTTTAAAATTTGGATAAAATTGATAGGATTTCAAAACAACAAGAATTTGAATTTTTTATTTTGAAATATTAAAACTATGAAAACAGTGAGCACTGGATTTTTATAATTTTACAACTTTGTCAAAACTTAGGGAAATATTTAAATCAAATATTACATATCCTCAAGAATTCCTCCAAAATTTGGATAAAAATTGATAGGATTTAAAACTCCCAAAGCAATCATCCTTTGAAAACTTTGACATAATTGATCGAGCTTATCACGCGGTTGTATCATTAAGCCTTCAAGTGAAGTGCTTTATCACTACCGGTTTGTAGTATTGTCGAGCGGTGATAATCAAGTATTATCGCCGGTTTTGTTTTGAACCGCAGTGATAAATACTTTCACCGCCGGTGTAGATACAACCGGCAGTGATATGTATTATCACCGCCGGGTTGAGATTGAACCGCAGTGATAAGTTTCCTTCTTGGGTTGAGCTTGAACCGCAGTGATAAATACTTCCACCGCCGGGTTGAGCTTGAACCGGCAAAGTGATAATTCAACTATCACCGCCGGTTCTCTTTATTATTCTAAGTGATAGTGTATCACCGCCGTTTTGTGTTGACCCGGCAGTGATACTCTAACCCTATAAATTCAACACCGCGCCACTCCCCTCATTTCCCCTTCAACTCGACGCCGCCACTTCGCCTCCTCGACGCCCGCCGTCGCCCGACCGTCGCCTCGACCTCACCGCCCACCGCCGCCTCAACCTCACCGCCGGACTCACCGCCCGCCGCCTCGACTCACCGCCCCGCCGCTTCGTCAGTCATTTTCACTGCTCTCGTAATTTTGTTGAGGATATGAGTCAAGCATCTCATGTCATGTCCTTGGGGTAGGCATATGTAGGAAGCAATCCGCCTTGCTAATCGCTGTAAGGCCAAGAGAAATGCGTGGATGGTTTTGTGTGAGAGGTGGTTGCTTGCCCCAATTCTTTGTATAATTGTGTCATTGTCCAAGAATCGGTTTAGATGACCAAGTTTACCATGGAAATATTGATAGTTTACATAAAACAAAATTAGTGGACAAACATCTTATCAATCACTACGATTCTAAGCTCTCCAAAGTCCAAGTCTATTGGTGGTTTAACCAAATCTAAGACTTTCTTTCGAATGGTAAATTTTCTAAAGAATCACAAAGTAATAACAAACCAAAAGATGAAATATTGTCAACTATGAATTACTCAGATACTAAAATGACTTGAAAGCCCAACCAGAGGAAAGTAACTCTATTTGAAGTTCCTAAACCAAAGCATTATGATTTTAGTAACCGGGATAGAAATTTCCAATGCTTAGTACACTAGGTGCAGCTTTATTAACATTGATCACAATTATTAGGTTAATCAAAAAATTTGATTTGAACCACAGTTAATGGCATTGATCAACAAGATTTTCCGAACTGAACCATTGTTTTCCTTACAAATAAATATAATAGTGCCCCACTTAAGATCCTTTCAAAATGTGGGACAGCCCAAAAATGATCTACTAACTACTAGTCTCCCAAATGATTCTATCTTGACATGATGATATAGAAAATTTTTAGTAGTGAAATATGGACATAATATTGATTTAACTATGTTTCATTACACTCCAATATTCAAAGCTGTAACGAAACACATGGCTGTTCTCAATTGATCAAGATGTAAAACAAAAAAGATCTGATGGGAATCTCATATTCAGTATCATGTAAGTCAAGATGTCACATTCAACTAAGCATTCACTTAAAAACTAGATACAGTTGAAACATTCAAATTTCCTAAACAAAAACATTCAAATTTAATATTTATTTTGTTTGTGTGTATATGAGCACTAACAGAGTCCTACTTTAGTAGTGGATGTGGCTATCCAGCACCGCATCTCTTCTTCTTTTCTCAAATAATATTTCTCTTCCTCTCCCCTAGCCACCACCACAGCCCACTCGGCCCACCATGGCCACCACCTCCATCCACATGACATACAACACTCTTTGTCATTTCCACCACCAACTTTTATCATTGATGTTGTCATTTATCTCGACAATCTCAACTCCTCATCTATTGCCACTAAATTGTCTATATGTTTTTTTACAGCTGGATATTTCATATAAGTTCTCGAATCCTTTAGGTAAAGTAGGTATGTTTTTTTCTACGTGTGAATGCAGATTCAAAAAAAGATGTATATGTGTATGTGTATGTGTCCTTCAAGGATGTTTGTGTATACAGATAAAAAAAGTATGTGTGTATTTCAAAAGTGACCTTGTTAATTGGAAATTTTCAACAAACTTGCTAGGAATGGCCTCCGACGAAGGACAAGTGCCGAGGAGTTGGGCCTCAAATATGGACAAAGGAGGAAGGGTAGCCCAATAATAGCCCAATGTCCTATTTGAACTCGCAGGATCCACCATGGACCAACTCCGACGATACTCACGTAAGCGAGGTAAAGTTTTAGTACTGTGGTTCCCAAAACATGGTAGGCCTGCACGACTAATAATTTAGAAGATCAATTTGCGTGCTCAAAGCGCCCGATCAACGGAAGGCGCAAGGCGCAAGTCGTGGTCCGAACAAGATGCCTAAGGGAATTTTTAACATAGTGGAGCTCTCGGCAATGGGAACCCGCTATACCGAGTCATCATTGGGGCGTCAGACAGACACTGCGGGTTATTGCTAGGGATGATGTGCCCATCACCTATAGATCATGGATTGGCCATGAGGTGACCAATGGGTGGTACCCAATGAGTCAAGAACTCTTTATGGGACAAGTCAAACAAGTTTTCCAGCTTCCCCAAGGGACCGAAATGGTTGCAAAGAAACGAGCACTCAGATCATGTGCATCGCGTGGAAGAATTGGAAGACAACACTAAACAAGAATTATGTAAAAAGAATGAAACGCCGAATTTTGACACGCACCCAAAGTTAAGGGAGTTCGGGATGAATTTGTATGCATAAGAGGTCCAAGAAGCTCACATAGTAAGTGAAAGGAACAAAGCAAGCGCGCGATAAGAATATTCACCCTCACGCACTAGGAGCAGGAGGGTACGTGAAGAAAATACCAGCATGGGATCGGTCCGAACAAGAAATAACCCGCAAGGGTATAATTCTGCAACGGCAGCCTTAAGCGAAAGATCAAGCACCGTTGCTTGGGAGGGGTGCTTCTATCTCCGATGATGGCGGCTAAGCTTCGTAACCGATAGAGAGCGTGAAGTCCGCAGAATCACGATGCTCACTCGCAGCCTTCCCAAGGATCTTTCGCGCCACGAAGGAGAATGACGAGCTAACCATAGCCCAGGTAACAAGGAGCATCCAGTCGCACTGCAGGAGTTGGTTTGGTCACGTGGAAAGAAGCCTTCCCCGCAGACGCATGGATGTACAAACGCTCAAAGAGATTAAGAGAAGATCAACCGAACGCCGATAAAAGATGCCGCCACGAGAGCGCTAGAGGAACAAAGATCGAACTAGATAAGGCCGTGGAGCAAGCCGCATGTAAAGCTCTCACCACGACCGCCACCCGTGAAAGCCCCGAGCTCATCACCCCGGTGCTCATAAGAGCAAATTGCAAGCGCCCTGAGGATTCCCAAGAGCATGGATCGCGTTTTCGTGGATGACATCAAAGAACCGACACCGCAAGCTACATTTGACCGCACATGGCATTACCATAAAGGTGGCCGAGGCGTGGCTTGGCCATGCCAGAGTCACGGACTTTGCAATCGCCGCCGATACCGCAGGATTCGCCAGGTCGAAGACAAGGTCGCCCGCCAATACCAAAAATGGAGGTAGAGATCCTGGCGAGGATGGGAACAAAAGCTAGGAGAAAACGTGAATGGCTTCTCGCGTGGCGCAAGAGCTTGATTAAGTTTGGCTCGGACGATGAGGGCGACGACGATGATGATCACCGCACTTCCACACGAGACCTCCGCCTTCTCGCCGCCAACCAGAAAAGTCCAACTCCTCCGCCGCACCAACGAGAAAAAGCCCGACTCCTCCGCCAAAAGCGTGAAGAATCGAACAACGGAACATCTCGGCATCAAGCACCGTCCTCGAAGAAATCTCAACCATCTGTGAACCCAGGACAACCACAAAAGAAACTATCAGCTGACATGACTGAGGAAGAGCGGAAAAAGCATGTAAGCGCCTACGTAGCATCTCACTTTAAAAAGGTGTCATCAAGTAAGAAGACTAAAGTTGATGCTGACGCGCAAAAGTTTTTCTTGAGTATGGCAAAAGTGCAAAAGACGGGGCAAGCTTCTGAACCTTGCAAAATATCGGACTACGAGCGCATATCCGTAAAGCAAGATTTGCAAAGCGCTAGTGCCGACACGTTAAAGCGGGATGCTCAAGCGCATGATGTTCAACTAGATGCTCGCGCAAGGTCTCGTGGAAGTTTGTTATGGGAAACCGCTGGTTGAACCAACTCATTTCGACAACCTTACAACTCAATCTGCGCAAGGCCCATCGCTGGTACATGCAAAGCATCCAACGATGGTATGGAGGCGTTCCGATCGGACACAGAGCAAGATTTTCACAATGGGGATAACATCCGCTGGGTTCTTTTCACTGAGTCAGATATGTTGTACCAAAGAAGATGCCCCGGACGTGAACATACTTAGACTATGGACTTTGTAAGTCCACAAGATATCGCTGAGCATTTCAGCATCGCTTAATTGCATCTCTAACTTCTTTCTTATGTAGAATGGAGGTACAGACATGTAGAAGAAATAACAATGACAATCTAGCATTCTTAGATCCGGCTCACAACGAGAAACTTGTGAACGATAATCCACAGCTCATTGAAGACTATTTATTTAATGTTTTTTGAAGTCGCAATACAAAACCTCCGCTCTTTTACCCTATAACTTCAAGCACGTATCTCCGACTTCTAATATCGTTTTACTATTTTTGCGTAACACGCACGATGTGGGAGTAATTGACTACGTTGACATATATGTGCAGTTTCACTGGGTCCTCCTCGTCATCCAGCTTAGATGCTAGCGAGATTTTTGTCTTGGACTCCATGAGAAAACAAACTAACTGCACTCAAGACCTTTGGGACATCTTGAATGTAAACTCGATCATTGCGTTATTACTCTAGCAAAATTCCATTTTATTGCATTTAAGTTTAATTACTATTCAAAATCATTCATGTGGCTTTCGTGACGGCATCAAGAAGAAAAGTGTTCGTATCGTCCATACCGAAAATTTTTGAAATAATAAATGACTTCCCATGCATGAAGCAGAACCCTAAACAATTTATGTGCATTCTATGTATGTACAAATATGCATTCAATTGTCACGGAGAGTGTCGGCTATAACGAAGCCATGGTACGTAATTACACTTTGATGCCCTTTTTATTTAACAAATATCATCATTAAGTAACTTCCTTTTTGTTCAAAAACAATACCCAAACCGAGAACCAATAAGTTATTCGATGTAAATTATAGCAATTCAAGAACAGATCGCGGATTCATTCATGATGAGATCATCAATCCAAACGGCGAGTTCCACGAGTAGCCTCATCGCCTCATTCCTACGGCCTAGACGCTGTGACATGTCTACTTCACTCATTGTAAAATCAAAGCAACGGGATGACATGTAGTCGAGCTACATTGTAAAAGCAAATTATATGATGCGTAATTTAATATATTTGAATTATGATTTTAACGATGCTTAGTCGATACATGCATATATTTGAATTATGCTTTGAACGATGCTTTATATACTAACATATGGACACTGTAAACAATTTTATAAAAATATATATATTGCACAAAAAATATGCAAGATTTTCACTGCCGGTTCTTGGAGAAAACCGGCAGTGATATGTATATATCACCGCTTGATTATGGTACAACCCTAAGTGTTAGTACAATATCCTCGCCGGTTGTAGATATAACCGGCAGTGATAATCCTTATCACTGCCGGATTTTGGTTTGATCCGGCAGTGATAGTTCTTATCACTGTTGGATTTTAGTTTGATCCGGCAGTGATAGTCCAATATCACCGCCGGCTGTAGGTAGAACCGCAAGTGATAATCCTTATCACCGCCGGTTCCCCGAGCAGCAGTGATAATCCTCGAGTATCACTGCCGACCAATCACTGCCGGCGCCAATGACCGGCAGTGATGGGGTTTTGGAACCGGCAGTGATGTGATGTGCTGTTCTGTAGTAGTGTGCCCTAATAATGGGAGGCCTTCTTGGTTCATTTTCTGCTGGAATCCTTGTTTACATGAACGATGAAGATAAGCATTTTGATTCGAGCTGATATTTTTTTCTTGTAATTGATTATTTTCTTTATGTATGAAGAATAGCTACGTGTTAATTCTAGCACACAAATGCATGCATACTTGCCCGCCAAAGCAAGGAAATGCATGCATTCATGCCAACCAAGTAAAAAATTGGTACTATATGTTGATTCTAGCATACAAATATATCAGTAGTTGTTAATCATCACTTGTGTCAATGTTCAAGATCTTGGGTCCCTTAACCGAACTTATGTAAATATTATTATGTATGGCCCCTGGATTTGAAATGGACACGATGGAAATAACGGGAGTGCTTCTTTATTAGCCAAGCAGTTTAAATTATAAGATGATCTTATGTGATTATAGAAAGTGCGAGATTGCGAGTGTCTGATGCCAGATGATCCTTGATTGTGCGATCATCCTCCTATTTATCCTTGATGAAGGGACGATAGTTAAGTTCTGGAAGGATGCCTTGTAACCGGGAGGCGCTTTTTTCATTAATCGGTGTCTTCTCGCCAAGGGACGTCTTTTCTTGTAATAACTCCCATGTGGTTACGCACTTCTATCGGGTAACTGTCCGCATGGAGAACTGTGCAGGCAAAAAATCGCTTGCCCCGACCAGTTTGCTGGTCAGGGTGGCCATGTTTTTTTCTCTATCTAGAAGTGGAATAGAATAACCCAGTTGACTCGTCGGGGACGATCAGTGTGAAACTTAGTTTGACCATCATTGACTGAACTGGTCGGAGATCTAATTGTTCAGATAGGAATGGGCTTTTCGGCTTGGTGTATTATGGGCTTAAGTTTGACAGGCCCACTTACCAAGGTATAGCCACGAATTATTAAAAAGAGAGGGTCCAAAAAGGAAAGTAGGGTCCTAATCCTCATCAACTTGTTTTACTACAATAAGTTTCTTTTAGTTTGTAACCTGTAGAGAAGTGTATAAGTGATCAACAGTGATGTTTAGTTTTGTAAAAGGAACAATAGATGAGATAGATGTTATAGTGCTGTCAATTGTGCATGTAAATAGCTTGGATCAAGATCCAAGCCTTTATTTGGGCCTGGATTGAATATGGGCTTCTTAGTTTTGGGCTTGAATTGTATTAGATCAAAGAAACAAAATTTTGGGTTTGGACCAGGCTTGTGCTGCGCTTCGGCCCATTAGCACCCCTAGTGGCGTAGCCCAGACTTGGGGACATGACCACAGCTAGCGATGGATCCGGTGGCAAACGCTCAGCCATGGCAACCGGTGAACGTGAAGAGGAATGCGAGGATGGCTGGAGAGTTGCTCGATTTAGCTAGATCTGGCTCATCGACGAGTAGATTTGCTCGGGCCCAACCAGATCTAGATGCGGGTAGGTTGGATTTGGCCAGGGTCTCGACGATGGCGAGCTCGGGGTAGGTCACGAAGGGGAGGGAGAGGCCGGCGTCAGTGAAAGAGCATCGGGGATGGAGAGGGCGATGGGCAGTGTCGGTGGGGGAGAGTGCGACAAGGAGGGAGAGGGCGGTAGCCGACGTCGGTGGCGGAGAGGGCAGTAGGGAGGGAGTGGGTGGTGGAGTGGTGGTGCTGGTGTCTGTAGCGGAGAGAATAGTGGCTGGCGTCCGTGGCAGATAGGGCGGTGATCGGTGCCGATGATTGAGGTGGCGGCTTTCAGCGTCGACGGTGAAGATGCCAGTGATCAGTAGTGGTAGGACAGAGAGTGCCATGGAGGAAGAGGGAGTGGTGGGAGAGAGAAGGGAGGGGAGGGAGGAGTAAAAAAACCAACTTGTGAGTTTCACTTTAACAAGCTGTAAAATAATTGGTGTTGGAGATAGTGCTAAAGATAATGTATTGAAGATATTATGTCTAAAAATAATGTATTCTGAACGGTAGTTATCTCAACAATTAAAAATGCCCTAGTAAATGGGAAAGTATGCCACGTCCTTAAACACCTACTTAGGAATTTAACGCTCCAATTCAAGCACCTCTTCTTGAAAGTTGATTACGTTCTCCCGCAAACTGACAAGCAACCGTCAAGTCGATGCGTAAGTTACGTTCTCTGTTCCGACACGGCAATGAAACTCCAACGGCGCATGCAGCTGCTTCCGCCCTGAGGTGAGTATAAAAATTCAGACGCAAGCAACCACACGCCCACCGGTTCACACTGATCCTATGTGAAAGCCTTCATGCATCCAGACCAAAAGCACTCACCAGATCAACTTTATCAAAGCGGCAGCAAATTCTTCCAAGTTGTTCTTAGCTCCGGCTTAGTGACCATGGCCTTCAACAATAAAAATACTTAAGGCGCGTGCACCACACTCACTGCCACTTCTCCTCTCGTAACTAGAGGTGGGCGTCGTGCCGTGCCGGACCGGCCCAACACATATCCATCGTGCTTCGTGTCTGAACCGTGTCGGGCCGCGACGGCTCGTCGTGCCCGCCGTACCGTGACGGCCCGGCCTGGCTCGCCTTCGGCGAGCCCAGACACGGTCCATTTGCGCTTTGTGCCTGCTTCGTGCCGTGACGGCCTAGGTCCGACCCATTTTCACTATTGCAATGAGAGGAAATGAGTCGAAGTTGTATAGAATTGAGGCAGTGAATGCAAATATTATGAGAAAAAGAACTAAAATTTATTTATTTTTGAACGGTTATATAGAGCGAGGGGGATGTGCTCAACACGGGCGAGAGAGGGGGCAATGGGCGAGAAAGAGAGTGAGCGAGACAGACGAGAGAGATTGAGAGAGACTGGTGAGAGAGAGAGCTGAGAGATTGAGATGGACGAGCGAGAGAGAGCAGTTTCTTGCACTGTCTCTCAATCTCTCTCAACTCTCTCTCCTGTTTTGTCCGTCTCTCTCATGTGTCGGCGATAGGAGTGACGTTCATGCTATTGGGTGCATCCATAGCGGTCATGCTCTGTAAGTCAGTGACCTTCATTCTAGGCTTCTTCCTCATACCCTGGATCATCGGGCCCGATACGGCCTATTCTACAGTGTTGTGCCAGGCCGTGCCGGCCATCGTGCCCAATTCTGAGCCCAAAGACGGCTACGTGCTACTGATGTCGTCGGCCGCCGGCGAGACGCCCTCTTCTGACCGGCCGGGTTCGTGTCGCCATGACGTCGTGCCTCGGGCTGGCCCAAAAGAGCCCGGCCCGAATGCCCACCTCTACTCGTAACCTAACTTTCCCACAGATTCCATCGACCATTCCGCGCGGCCGAAATAAAGCGCGCTGGCTTTCCCTCTCGGTGCAGCGGTCAGCGCTGACAAAAAGAAAGTCTCGTTATAGTTTGAATTAAAATTATTTCGATTATTGTGGTTAATGCGTTCAAAATTAAAATAAATCTATTTCGAACGAAAAAATATTAATGAGAATTGGTTTGATAGTGACTTGTTAGCTTGATTTTTATATCAAACTATATAATTTTTTTTTAAAAAAAACTGATGACAGGAGTGCTCTCCACTGGCCCACCCAATTACTAGACTTGTACTCGGTCGAAAGCGCGAGCTGGGGGCTTAGGTAAGTGGGCCAGGCTTTCCATTGCTCGCCTCCTAATGACTATATCCTCGATTTGTATACGCTGTGCCCCCACCCACACATTGTCGCTCTTGATTGGACTCCTGCTGCCGCCACGAAGAGCCGGTGAGCCGCCAATGATCTATCGACACGACGGACGGGGCGCCGTGCGTGGTGTTCTGGCTAGGGCGACGGATCCGGCGTGGGGCAGCGGCATGCGCAGACCTGTGGAAGCCACGCGGCGGGCGACTAAACAAACCATTTCCTCCGCTATTGCGACTCCGGCCTGGAGTCCAAAGCTAAGGCAAAGGCAGCAGGCGGCGGGACGAAAATCCACGGGCACTCAAGCCGTCGCGAAATCATGGCTTTTCTAGCTTTTTATAGTACTTTTTTTAAAAAAAATCTAGATTATCTATAAATAAAATTATAAAAATAGCTGATTGTGAGAGCGTGGAAGTTAATCTGTGGTCGAATATATGATTATTTTTATAATTTCATTTGTAAAAGAGCTAGATTTGTAAAAGAAATAATCACTTACTTCAAGAAAAATAGTCATTTAAGCTATCGTGCGGGCGGCTATTTATAGAGGCCACGAACCGAGCAAGGCAGAGCAACGGCTCGAGTGCAATAGCAAGTGGCACTAACAAGCTGGCCAGCTAGTAGTACTCGCCGGCCGTGTGGCTTAGCCATCTCACCGTTTCAGGCCAAAGGTTCGTACGTACGCACGCGTATGCTTAATGCTTAATTTCCCTTCCATTCCTGCCTTCTTTTATTTTCTTTCTTGAAATAAAGTGTATCTTCCATTTCTCCTTGGATTCGGCTTTTACAATGCGCATATATATGTAGGCATTCTTGCTTGGTTGCAGCTAGCGAGCGATCGATCGATAGTGACAGACCGCAAGTAAGAACGTACGGTACGGCATCCCGTGGTAGGGTTGTGCTGCATGCATGTACAGACGTTTTAAGTAGGTGAACGTTAATGACCGGCTTGGTTGTAGGTAAACTAAGTAACCGGTGACTGCACTAGAACAGACAGAGTAAGTACCGTTGCTCTGATAGTGGTTTCTCTTTCTACGGAGATGACGCTACATCGTTGGAATGCTTTTCAATGGTACAACAGTTTGAGGTTTAGGTTTTATAAGGCTAAGTATTTTGTGAAAAAAGAAGTTTTATAAAGATTTTTACAGTGTTTCGTGGAAAGTTTCATGTAAATTTCAAGACACATTTTAACAAGTTTAGGTTAAAATAATTTCAAGTTTCAACAAATTTTATGCATGTTTTAAGTTATAAAATGCAAGGTTTTATGTTTAAAATCACAATTCACGCATGTTTACAAAACTTTCAAGTTTATTAAAGCATCAAGTAAACTAAACTTTCAGAACAAAAACATCAAGTTTCATAGAATTTGAACACCTTTAAAGAGTTTCAGAGGAAGATTCAAGTGGGTTTCAGCAAGTTTTAATAGTATTTCAGAAGGTTTCAAGGATGTTTCGCAAGAGTTTCAAGAGGGTTTTAGGACAATTTTAAAAGAATTCAGCAAGTTTTATTAAAACAAATCATACACAACTGAAACTTGATCGAAACATCAAGTCTCAAAACTGAAACTCAATTGTCAAAACTTAAACCCAAAATTAGATCTAAAACTTTATTGAAGCATCAAGTTTCAAAACTGAAACTGAAGTTTCAGAATAGACACATCAAGTTTCAAGGAGTTTTGAACACATTTCAAGCATTTTCTAGAAAAGTTTTAGGTTGGTTTCAGCACAGTTTCAAAAAAATTCAGCAAGAACATCAAGTTTCATAATTGAAACTCAATCACCAAATTAACCTGCAATTCAAGATTTAAAACTAAAAACATTTTAAAACTTTATTAAAGCATGATCGAAAACATCAAGTTTCAAAATTGAAAACATCGAAGTGCAACCATGGCACTCCTTAGATTCCCTACCCTCCTCGTCTTATTGTCCATGTTCTGGACGACTACAACTGTAGTTCGCATCTCAACGCTGCACCTGGCACATTCCCACACAGTGCCACCCAATGACGGGGTGCCAGTCGCTGCATGGGCAGCCTCCCTCGCTTCCCAGTCGGCGGCTAACGTGTACATGTTTATGCTCACGGCGGGACGTGACAAACCCAAGAACAAAGGCCACTCTTTCGTGCCGATCGCACAGGGCCAACAGATCTTCGGCATCCCCAACTACTACGTCGCCCGCGCGTGCCTTGGCATGCCGGCTCGATCAGGCGCTCCTCGTCGCCAATCGCCATCGACCCCAGCAACGACGCTGCGTGGGTACGTGCCATGCAATGCCTGCATGGGCTGTGCCTCGGCGCTGTCGTTCTCCCCGATCGACGCAGTCGTCCACGTACCGCCTTATGCGCTGCGGCTCGCTTCAGTGAGCACAGGTGCCCAACCCTTCCTACCCCAACGGCGCGGGCTCGTCGTGCGCGTTCAACCTCACATACACTGAATCCACCTTCCAAGCCATCCTCGGGCAGGAGACTTGCTCACCCTCGAGGTAGACGTCGTCGCACCCTAGCTACACTATCGGGTGCCTCCGTGTCGTCACCTGCAGCTCCGTACCGCCGTAGGGACTCATCGGCTTCGGGTGCGAACCGCTGCCCTTCTTGTCACAGACCATGCAAAGACGTCGTACATGCGCAGAGCAGTACATGTTCCGGCAAACGGAGAACGTACGTACCATGGGAAGTTCGCATCAAAATGCTTTTGCACCTCGTCACCAGAGAAATTACAACATGAAATTCTTAGGTGCCAATTAAGCTCCCAAAACCAACATCAAACTTTACAAATGATCGGACATCCAAATCTGAATTGGACATGCATGTCTAAGCTGTTCCGTCGGAAAGACAGAAGACAGTATACCGTTTTGTACTACTTCTAATGGTTGTTTAGTCTGCATGCATGCTGTGAAATAACCGATTCCTACACTCGAGTATCGAGTTGTTTGGAACTTAAGTTCTTTCGTCTTTGTAGTTGCAACTGTACGTACGGGGGAAAGTAGTTGGCTCTACACTTCTAACGTAGGTGTCCAAACACTGCACGTGCATGCAGTTCAGAATGCAAAACCATGCTTAGTTAGATCAATGGTTCCATTTTTAGTAAATTTGTGCAGCCTTTTCTTTTCAAAGATTTCTTTACAGCCATAAGCCTCTAAAGTTGGTCAAAATTGGCTTCGATCTAAAGTTCGTCTTGTTGTTTTTTTTTAAAAAAAAAGAGCGATCAGGGTAAATACAAGTCAATAGATTTGTATATTGCAGTGCCTTTTCTTCGTTCATTTCAACCAAACACTCAAAAGCTGGCAAGCACGATCTATCTAGATGGTATTAGTTTCCTAAAGTTGCTTAATTAATGGCCATGACGCAGCTCGCATTTCAGTACTTTTGTTGGATATATCAACAGATTGTGATATATATGAACATTGTTTTTTGCTTTTAGTGTGTCTAAACAATTGAGAGTTAACAACCTGACCAATCAGTTTTTTTGTGCTATGTAATGACCAAATGGGATGCAGTAATCGATAAGAGCAGAGTATATGTGACTGATCAACTGCAGGTAATTTTGTTGTTATTTTTCTCGGTGTGTTAATTTCTATCAATTTTAGATTGGTGTTTGAAAGTTTATCTTCTCCTCTCACTCTAGTGATATCGAGCATGCATTTAGGAGAAAATACAGAATATGAAGAACCTAATACAACACAGCATCTCTCTATTATCAACCGTGAAGCATAATTTTTTCAACCAGAAATTTTAAGAATGATATTGAATAGAATATGTATAGACGTGGTGTGGGACTCTTGTTGTCAAGCATTACTATCACATCTTACGCTTTGCATTCTTCCAAAATTATTGTGGCGTTCCTCTTCAAAGATCATATCCATATATTTGTACCATTATCTTGAAGAATCTGTCTCAGGTAAGATATTTTTGGGGAAACTTTTTAGCGAGATTAAGATGCAAAGAATTTGATTTTGGATAGTATATTTTTTTATGGAAATTTGAGATTAGATAGTTAACGATAAGTGAAGGTATACAAGGATTCCTTAAACGTAGTATCTGTAGTCTAAATGTCTAATCATCACTCAAAGCTCTCAGACCTGTCTAAAGCATAGGGGACAGAAATGCCACAAGTTTGATAGGAGTAGGATATCCTCATCCATGAAAACAAATGGACCTACTACTTAAAACAATTTGGAAAAACAAAATGCTTAGAATAGAGATGCAGAATTATTCTGACAGAATGAAAACTATGATGCATTGTTTTTTGAGGACTATGGTGCCTTGTTGATTTGGCAATGTTCTGATCGCTCATTCTTGGACGATCTCCAAAACCCGGGTTTACCACGTCGTGGACCGTTCGTCTTTTGAGTTTACATCGAGAGAGAAGATGAGTCCACTTTGATACGCAAATTAAGGCCAAAATTAGCAAGGAACTCCACTAGCCAGCAATCACATTGAGAAAGAGCTACCCACTAACTTCCGTATCATTGTAATTAATTACATCCGTTGTTTGTCCAAACTGCTAGTGGCGCATCAGTACATCATCCCTGCACTAGTAGGAGAACTAGTGGTGTCCATAGTTTATGTTTGATGTTTTGGGGGCTTTAGTATGCTTCTCAGAGAAGTTGACAGAAGAGCAAGTTTTCATCTAGTTAAAACAGAATACGTTAAAGGTTCATAATATTGAAGATGAATCAACTCGGGTCATTTTCATGTGGCCGACCAGTGATCGAAATTGAAAAAATAACATCTATTTTGGACCGAAAGTAGTATTTCCTTAAAAAATCTCTAGTCAGATCATGTATGAATGGAAGACTTGATAAACCAATAACATAATGAGAGGTAAATTGTTGTACAAGATGAACAAGGGTCAAAAGGAGCTCACCTTGTCTCCCTTCATTCTATTTTTTCCTTATCGTTGATGAGGAATCCTCAAAATCGTTCCTACTATTCCAGTCCAATTTAGATTTCAATTTAGCTCTACAAAATGCAAAGAAGAATGGGCTAACACTTTAGTTTATGATATATAATTGATTCCGCTGATTGTATTAATCTCTCCAATACTACAACGGGAAATTGTCTAAAAAAACCGTAATGACGAGTACTTTCTATCAAATCACTCCTAATTTGCTAAGGCGATATCTTGGACGGGAGGGGAATAATTGATTTCTCATCCCCCTCATTGGAAAGAGTGTAGTAGCGGGGAAACCAAGATGATTGCCTCTTTTCATCTTCCCACCTTGAAGAACAGGAAGAGCCTATAAAGAAGAGGGGAAAAAGGGGCAAATTTAAAGGGAAGACCAAATGGAACGAGATGACCAAGAAACAAATTGAAGAAAAAAAACCCCACTACCCTACTTCTGCAATGCAGAACAATCATGTGATGTATTAGTGGCGAACCCAACAGCATGCACTATCTTGTAACCGGACAAAATTCAGTGAGCTTACATCAGAATTCAGTCAACCACAGGAAATCAGTTCAACTCTTGGTGTGTGATATTGAGGCCATGTTTGGAACACAAGAATTTCACATCCATGTTCCAGACAGGCCGATTGTAGATTGATAACCAACCTGAACCCAAAGGATCAAAAAACCAAGTTAAACCGAACATGCCCTTCAGTTAACCTTAACTGACCCTTGCTTTTTATCCAAACATCCCGAGGTCCCCTCTGCGATAATCTTCACACTGAATTTTTGTCCAGGCCTTCGCCATCCTAAAACCTGGTCAGAAATGGTGCCAGAACCCCAAAATATGGCGACCTTTTTCCCATGCCCCCCTTGTCGCGTCGATCCGAATCTCTATCCGGTTGCCTCTCGCTGGATTCAAGCGGCCCGTCGAAACACTTGCCCATGCAACTAAACAATCTAATACCATATCTTGCATACAACACGGTGGGTCTGTTTGGATTGGGAGACTGGCAAAGAAAATTCGAAGAATTTATCATGTCTGTTGCAAAAAAAATTTGCGTTTCAAATAGGCACGCGACGTATTCGCACAATTGCACTTCACTTGCTGTAAGCCTACTCTTCCCGGCCGTATAGGAAATCAGAGGCCATGAGCTCAAGACCTCATCGATCTCCTCGTGTCTTCAGTCAAAAAGGATCAGACGATCGAGCCCATGCTGCCTCCGCCAGCCACCACCCTCGGCGAAACCGTACGTACCATCGCACAGCACAGTTCCGGGGCAACTCTAACGGAGGTATGGTATATAGTTGCCGCCGGGACGACACTGACGACGGCGGCGGCGGCGGCACCGTTTCGTCACTTGCACTTTTAACCACGCAACATACCAGCAGCAATCAATCAATACCCTCCTGCACGGCATTCCACACATGCCGATTGCCACAAAACCGCCCGCCCGCCCGCCCCCATGCGCTGCAAGCACAAAGAAGCTGCGGCGCGCGCGCGTTCTTCTCTCGCTCCGAACGTTCCCGGTCGGGCCGGCCCAGCCTCGGAGTGCGTTCCGCTCCATGCCCATCGCCCTAGTGGCACGAGGACTCTAACCCCCTTCCCCCATGCAACCTGCCATTCTTACGTTACCGCGGAGGACGCACACACCTGGCACAAGCTGCCATTTCTTCGACGGCTGGGCTCTCGCCTTTTTAAGCGCGACCCGCCCCCGCCGTTCGGTCGCGCCGCATCGCCCCCACCTAGCGTGACGCCCGCCCCTCTTGCTTGCTAGCTTGCCTCCCTGTGTCCGCTTCATGGCAGGTGTGTGAGTGACTCACTTCTCCGTTGTCTTTGTTTGCTTTTGTGCCGTCGCCCGTCTCCGCCTCGGCTTTCTGTTTTGGCCTTTGCTTCCGCTGAATGCACACATGCACGGCCTGAGCTCTTGCCTGTTTCGCGTGCGCGCGCGTCATGGAAAAGCTTAAGGCGGAAGGATTTGTTGTAACGGATTGACAGATACGGTCGCGCCGGAGGCCTGACGCGTGCCTTTCCCTGTGATAGGCTTAGCTGATGTCCTCGTAAAAGATTTACACGGACAGGAGTATAAGTAGGGGTGCATCTGCTGCTGCGCTCTCCTGGTGTGAGCACCGAGAACACTCGATCTCGAGCAAGGATCTACCTATCTGTGTGCTGGCTGGTTGTGACATGGAGGAGGGCGCTGCTGCTGCTGCGGTGAGCATGGCCGAGAAGCAGGTGGCCATCCCTGACGCTGCGGTAACGAACGCTGCCGGCGCGGAGGAGAAGGTGGAGGATTTGCCGGCACCACCTGCATTGTCCGGCTGGACGAGCAAGATGGGGCTCTATCTTTTCGTCATGAACATCAGGTTCGTTTGATGGTATTGCTACCTTGGTGGGAGCTGCTTTGTTTTGCACCGGTTAGGAGCCTGCTGATGCTTATGTTGCTGTCTGATTTGGTTCTAACTTGTCTCAGGAGTGTCTTCAAGTTTGATGAGCTTGGATCGGAGGTGTTGCGCATCGCGGTGCCCGCATCGCTCGCCTTGGCAGCAGATCCGCTTGCTTCCCTGGTGGACACTGCATTCATCGGCCGTTTAGGTAAAGCATATATTACACTATCGATCTGTATCGTTTATGATTTATCTGTTATACGTCGCTACGGCTGCACCATACTCACTCGCACAGTGTTCATATCTTGCAAATTACGTGCAATCGAGATACTCAATCCCCCAAATATGTTAACCTTAATTTCTGTTTTTGTTAATGAATATTCCCTAGTTCATTTTCTTTTCGTCAGTTTGGCAAGTAACGAACTTCCACTACAATGTCCCTTTCATTTGTACATATAGTCGGCCAATTGAATAATTGGGTGCTAAAAACTTCCAAGAAGTGTGCTCTAGAATGATTCATGTTTACTAATGATGCTCAGCAGGTTCTTTTTTGTTTTTGTCAATGCTGAATTGCTGATACGTCGATAAGACCAAACTTGAATGTCTCCATTTAGCTGTTATTGATACCATAATGTTCCCTTTTGTTCTTTATTTCCTTTGTTTCAACTAGATAGGTATTTTTTATACTTATAGGAGCGTTAATGTAACTGCATTCTTCTTGTCGCGTATAGAATTTTGTCGACAATCTGGTTTTTATTTCACGTTTTACGTATCGAAAAATGTTGTTTCTGAATCTTCTTGTGTGTGCACTGCCGTTTTCTCGTTCAATTGGTTAGCAAGGTATATGCTGAGTTCATCCTTTTCATTTTGTTCTTTTTCGATACACAGTTATCCGTTTCTTTTTTGTCAAATTACGTCATAGAAGTTCCCCATTCATTCTTTTCCATTTTTAGTATGTTCCTTTCTTTTCTAAGATACCCATTCAGTTCTGCACTTTTAGTATGTTCGATCGACTCCTTTAGTTTACCTTTGCGTGTTTGAGCTAGTTGCAAGGGATAATTTGAAGGACCAATCTTATCTTTCAGAAATAATAACATCAGCACTCTGTGTTGTGTCATATTACCTTGTCCAATATAAAACATAAGCTGTTGTTGATATGAAATTTAGTGCTATGAAATCTTGTTCAATTGATGGACGATCAGGTTCGGTGGAGATAGCTGCTGTTGGTGTTTCAATTGCCATATTTAATCAAGTCTCCAAAGTCTTTATCTACCCCCTAGTTAGTGTGACGACATCATTTGTCGCTGAAGAAAATGCTATCATTAGCAAATTCATAGAAGAAAACGGCAGCCAAGACCTGGAGAAAGCTTCTCCTGTGGATTCAGAAACCAACAGTGTGCCTGTATCTGGTACTAAGTTCTTGGAACATATCTGGTTTCACATTTTTTGATAGTAACTTAATTCACCTCAAGACTGAAGTATTCGGCATGCATCTCTATCTCATTCTTTGCTTCCAGGTCCTGATAAGGCAAAGTGTGTCAATTCTTGCATCCCCGCAGAGTGTACAGATCTATCGAACCAAGGGTGCAAGAGAAAGTACATACCTTCTGTCACATCAGCACTAATAGTTAGTTCATTTCTTGGGCTGCTTCAGGCTGTATTCCTGGTTTTTTCAGCAAAAATTGTATTGGGCGTCATGGGTGTGAAACATGCAAGTGCTATTACCTACTTTCTCTGCTCAAGCTTCATTTACTTGTGTAGTTTGTTGCTATCCTTGATCCTAATTCCTCTTTTTATTTACATCGACACTATTTCAGGATTCACCAATGCTTAATCCTGCAGTTCGCTACCTAACAATAAGATCACTTGGTGCTCCCGCTGTACTACTGTCTTTGGCCATGCAGGGCGTTTTCCGGGGTTTCAAAGATACAAAGACACCGTTATATGCTACTGGTAAGAACATCTAGTGATGATGTACATTCTTTCAGTTGGCATATGTACTTTCATTTCAATCAAGAAAAAGATTTGAAGTGAAAGTGGGACATTGCCCTATTTCAAGAAAGTGGGACATTGCTAACATGCATTTCCTTATTTCTCGCAGTGGTCGGAGATGCAGCAAATATCATACTAGACCCAATTTTGATGTTTGTTTGTCATATGGGTGTCACCGGTGCAGCCGTTGCTCATGTCACTTCTCAGTAAGTTTCGCCGTATTACCAGTATCACCGATAACTCCTGTGTTTCAATGATCAGTTTGTCCTAAACTCGCTCCGTTTCTTGTAATTGAAGGTACCTGATAACTATGATATTGCTATGTCGGCTCGTCCAGCAAGTTGATGTTATCCCAGCTAGCCTTAAATCCCTGAAATTTGGGCGGTTTCTTGGATGTGGTGAGATACCATTGGAATCCTAAAACTGGATAACATCTCTGACTGATACTTGAAAACGATTCTAAAGTTTCTCTCTTTTCAGGCTTCCTGCTGCTTGCAAGGGTTGTAGCAGTAACGTTCTGCGTCACGCTGGCGTCGTCGTTAGCTGCTCGCCATGGACCCACTATCATGGCAGCCTTCCAGATCTGCTGCCAGCTCTGGCTTGCCACATCTCTTCTCGCCGACGGATTGGCCGTCGCAGGACAGGTCAGATTGTCATATCATAGTCTCACAGATTAGTTCATGGAGCAGCAGTTTCAGTTTCAGAAAATGTAGTAAACTGGGCTGTATTGCCAATATGTGCTTGCAGGCAGTACTTGCAAGTGCGTTCGCAAAGAAGGATAACAACAAGGTGGTTGCCGCGACCTCCCGTGTGTTGCAGGTTAGTCACAGTTCTATCTGTCAGATTCTTGTCACTTCTTCTTTCACTGCAATTAGAACTCATGCTAATTAGTAATTTTCACCTTGCAGCTGAGCATTGTTCTGGGCATGGGTCTCACTGTCGTGCTTGGACTTGGTATGAGGTTTGGGGCTGGAATTTTCACTAGGGACATCGCCGTGATCGATGTCATTCATAAAAGCATCCCGGTAAGAATCTTGGCTGTTCAAAAGAGGATAGATCTATATCTGAACATTTCCAAAGGTTCAGACAGTGAAAGATTGTTTGGTTTGTTTTCAGTTTGTCGCGGGCACACAGACGATAAATTCCCTGGCGTTTGTGTTCGATGGAATCAACTTCGGAGCATCAGACTACACATATTCTGCCTACTCCATGGTAGTGTATCCTTTCACCTATGACGACAGGCTACTAGCACATAATTTTCTGCTCTGAAACTCTTCCCAAGACTGAACCCAATGAAAACATTCAGGTTGGAGTAGCGGCTATATCAATACCGTGCCTGGTATACCTGTCTGCGCATAACGGATTCATCGGTATATGGATCGCATTAACGATCTACATGAGCCTGAGGACCATAGCTAGCACCTGGAGGTTTGATACTACTACCTTATCCTCCTCGGCGCCACCATTTCTTCAGTAGCTCTAGCTCATCTCAGCCTTTAATTAGGACTCATCTAGGTTGTTGCTTCTTCTATCTGCAGGATGGGGGCAGCGAGGGGACCATGGGTGTTCCTCCGGAAGTGATGGATCGGCTTCCAAGATTGATGGCGACTTCAGCACATTGTTAGTAGATAGCCATGCATGCTCGTTCCATGTAATTAAAATAAATACAGTATAATGTGCTGCTGTTGTTTTAAGCTTCGGATATTGAGTTAGATGAAGCAATTGCTTCGTGGTGGTCTCACTTTTGTGGCCGGGAGAGGTTACTTTGTTCTTGTGATTCGTGTTGTTCTTGTGTGCCAGTGATGGCGATTTAATTGGATCATTGCTCTATAATATAATACATTGATAAGTTGTTCTATCTAGCGCTTCCTTTGTTCCTTTTTTCGCGCAAGATCTATCTTTGTTGTATGAAATGTGGTAGTGATTTACCGTGACACTACTGCCAGAAAAGAAAGCAGGAAGAGAGAAATGCACCTATGGCTATACTTCAATCAGAATTGCGCCGTGGAAGGAACGTAATCTTGCTTTTAGCGTTCTGTGATGCATTAATGAGAGGCTGAGAGGCCTACGGCATGTACAATAAGGTCACCTTAGCTTATTTTTAGCATATCCACGTCAGCTTTGTCCTATGTGGAAGAGTGAGAAAAGAGGATAGAAAAGAGAGCTAACTCTTATTTAGTAGTAAGCATAGCACGAGAGTATATATAGATTAGTTATGTACGAGAAAGAAGAGACAGTTAATGCATGGCATCTAGAGCCAACTTTAAGAGAAAGCTATTATACAAGCTGGTTTTAGTGCTTACTCTAGACGATATGGATAGAAAATAGAGTAAACAGCTAGCTTTGTTATTATACTTGTCCTAAGGAATTTAAGGTCCGAAGATCAACATATAATACCCACACCAAGCTTTGTTCTCGAGCTGAGCAAAACCAAGTTTGCAGCGTAGGAACTAAACTGAGCTGGACGGATGACCTGTTCTTGCCCATAGAAAAACTAATTCAAATAGGGGTGTATCTGTTAAACACACAGTTCCCACTTCCAACCAGTGACTAAAACTTGCTAACTAGCTGGAAGACTACCAGCAGTTTAACCGTTTAGTTTTGCCTACAGTTGCAGGACTGCGGATGGCTGCAAGCGACCATCTAATTTTTGTAAAGAAGATAAGACTTTCTTGTTTCCCTTTCTCTAGATGTTTAGACGAAGACGACATAAAGGAGATAGGGCTCACAAAAGATTTCGGTGGAACAGAGATGCTAGTGACATTGTAATCTCAGACACAGAAACATAGAAGATCAAAATATATTGAAATGGTAATCTTCTCGAGGAATAAAAATCTTATGCACCGTGGGGCACAAATCTGTATCAACGCTACAAATATGCATCAACAATCCGTCTCGATTAATATCATGCCAAAATTGGTAGCAGAAACAGCATGCGTACCAGTTAAATGCAGAAATTTGAGGCCACCAAAACATAAAAATTTGCGCTTGCACAGACAATGTTTGTGAGGCCGCAACTAAGCTTCTAACACTGGACTAATTTTATGACCTGCCAGCGACCAAAAGAGACACCAGGCTCCAGACGTGAATGGACTGCATCTCAAGCTATCCTTATTGTCCAATCATCTACAATCCGAACATTGGGCTTCCGGACTGTTGGTGCAACAGAGCTCGAACCACTCCTTAGACTAATTGGTCCCAGTTCAATTTCCACTTCTTGGTTTCCAGGTTCAATAATAGCCTTCTTTGCTCCTGATTGTAAGCCAAGGATTATAATTCTTTCAATCACACACTCAGTAGAAAATTTCTTCTTGCCCAGATTATCGGATGCAACATTGGTCGAAGTTAGCTTATTGTCTGCAAATACAAAATGGCGATGAATGAATGACCCTTGCTGATAATCAAAACTTTTCCCATCATCAACATAAAGTTCGCCTTCTGCAGCACTCGTTCTATTGAGGGCTATCACCTGATAATTGCAAAAATACACAGTTAAATAGTCCACTTGAAAATGAACTGTACCGGTAATGTAGCTACTTCAATCAAACAGATTGACAACGTCATCCACTTAGCAGGTTTACATTTGTAGAAGCTATGCATATATCAAAGCTCAATTCAAGCAATGAAATCACAGCAGCCCTTGTCTAACAGACTGATGAGTCTAGTAATTTCAGCAAACATTGCAAAAGGATGAATAGATATGCATCAGAACAACAGTAACTAACGGGGAAGTAGCTAGTTAAGTAAGCCAGTAAATTTTTTATTATTATTTAAAAAAAAAATTGGTCAGGAGCTCTGGTATTCATTATAAAAGAAAGAACAAACGAGCTACATACGCACGCACACACACCTCCACACGCACGCACGCGCACACACCCGCGCATGCACTCGCTTCTACGAGAGACGCTGGGTTCGATCCACTGAGCTATTATTGAGAGATACCAGGAAGATTCATAACTACTTGCACTTCACAGAAATAAAAAAAAGTCAATGTAATTATGATTTAACAAATGAAATCAAGGAGCAAGATGTGTACTGGACAGATTAAATGCTTGTCACGTAGGAATACATGATTAACATACCAGGGTGTATGGATCGTTCACCATCTGAGTAGAACTGCGCCTGAATCTATCCTTTCTTGGCACAATTCTACCTGCTCTCTGGAAGTTTGGTATGCTATCTTCTGAAGCTTCTAGCTTGTGTGACACACCTCCCTTGTATGGAGATCCATTTCTCAAGTCATACCATAACTCCTTCCCAGGAAGGTAAACTGACACTGATTTCTGGCCCTGCATCAAGTTATAACATATTAACAGTTAAATTGCATTTTCCAGCAAAATATGAATTAATTATGAAAACTATGTGCGGTATCACTAACCTCTTCATAAATTCCTTGCGCTAAAAGGCATGGCCCAACCATAAAAGCCTCACTGTTACTATATGTTTCTTTGTCATCAGGAAACTCTAACCACAAAGGACGCATAACAGGAATGCCAGTTACACTAGCCTCTCTGAACAGCGTGTAGTAGTAGGGCAACAACGAATACCGCATATGTATTGCCTCCCTTATGAGGGCAGTTCTTCGCTCTCTGTAGTAAGCACAAAGATTATGTTAGCCTTGAAAAGAATGGAATTTATGCTTTATGTTTCCCAAACTAAGTTTCTCAAGGAAAATTTTCTTGATCTCCAGAGTGAGGTCACATCATGGTAATTGATTTTCCTCAATTATCAGCCAGGGTATTTTTTGAGGAAATTATCAGACAAATTGAACAGAACTTCAAACAACAACAACAACAACCAAGCCTTTTGTCCCAAACAAGTTGCGGTCGCCTAGGAATGAAACCCAATCAAAGTCAATAAAACCCTTAAAACTTCGATCTTAGGTCATGATTCTGGTATGTGGATCACTAACTTTTACGCACTCCTATCCAACGCCAACTCTTTGGAAATATTCATATCCCTCAAGTCTCTTTTAACTACTTCTTTCCACGTCAGTACCTCTTCTTATGTTTCCGAGACGAGTTAAAATTCTACTACACACCGGTGCCTCAGGAGGATTCTGTTGGAGATGTCTAAACCATCTCAAGCGATGTTGGACAAGCTTTTCTTCAATTGGTGCTACCCAGTGGCGAAGCTAGGCCTCGGGCCACCTGAGCCATGGCCTGAGGCCTATCATAGAAAGCACAGCCGAAAACAGTAAAATCTCTTGTAAATTCTCTTAAAAAATCACAAATCGGTCCAAAACAGTTGGCCCAGCCCGAGGCTTTGGGCTGGGTTGGCTCCGCCCCTGGTGCTACCCCAACACTATCACATATATTATCATTGCGGATTTAGTCCGCCTTCAAAGATAAACATGGCTCATGTCGGATTTGAACAAAACTTCAAAGATAAACAAAATTCCACAAAGTTTAGTATTTGAGGCATTACCCAAATAACCATGGCTCACGTCTCTTGGTGTCATGGTGAGCATGAGCTCTAAAGAAAGGATAGAACGCTCCTACTTGGTACCAACGCACCAATAGGTCAGGTTCTGGATTACCAAAGAATCCACCAATATCCGCACCTGTCAAATATTCAAATGTTAGTAAGGTCTAACATCAGGATTACTTTAGTGAAGTAGGTCCGCACCCACCAGAGAAGGTCATGCCAGTTAGACCAAGAGTTAAAACCATCGGAATAGAAGATTTAAGGTGATCCCAATCTGCAGAGTTATCGCCTGTCCAAACTGCACCATACCGTTGACTTCCAGCAAAGAAGGCCCTTGACAAAACGAAGGGCCTGTCTTTTCCCTCACCTCGCTTGAGAAGCCCATCGGATGTAGCCATATGGAAGTAGTATCCATATGCATTGTGCAGTTCTCGGTGTTCAACATCCCCATAATGTATTGCATCCCTAGGCATGGTGACCTATTTAAGGAAAAATATTTTTCAGGATTAATCCATGAACAAGATAGTTCGATCTTGTTGTATACTTTGTCGTCACAATATAATGCACAAGCACATTCCAATTCAATAACATACCTCAGGGCCATTGAAGACTGATGGCTCATTCATGTCATTCCAAATGTACAGTGTTGGAGTTGATCCCTTGTAGTTTTCATAGGAGAACTTGTCAGCCCACCACTCACGTATCTCAGGGTTCAACATGTCAGGATATGACGATGACCCAGGCCAGCACCACCCATCGTAGTCCTTCCCAGTCGCATCTTTCACGTAGTACCCCTTCGCAGTAGCTTCCTCATGGAGGTGGAACGAACTGTCTCGCTTGATATGTGGGTCTACAATAGTTACCATCTTCCTCCCCTTGTCAGCTATCTTCTGCTGCATCTCCTCCGGGTTCGGGAATGTAGAACGGTCCCATGTAAAGTACCGCTTGCCATCTGTGTGTTCAATGTCGAGCCAGAGCACATCATATGGAATATCATGCTCATCAAACCCAGCATCCACTCCAGCAACATCTTCCTCATCCCGGTAGTTCCACCGGCACTGGTGATATGCCACTGCAAACTCCTGTGGCATTGATGGTGTGCCTGTAACACTTATGTACTGCTTGATCACATCCTTTGGCTCAGACCCAACAAAGAAGAACGCATCGACAACGCCAGCCTCAGCCATCCACAGCGTGTCGATCTGCCTGTTCTCTGGGGATGTGGCGCCATCCCACCCTGGTGCAAGCACGTCGATCTGCATCTCCGCAGCGTTGAGCCAGAAGAACCCTGAGGACGCCCCAGAGCCATGTGCGATCATGAAGGGGATCGACCCATACAGACCAAAGGGCGAGTCGTGGAGGTACTCAAACACATCGAGGTTGAAGAGGCGGTAGGGCTCAGACTCCTCGATCCCCGGGCCGCGGGTGGGGCGGAGGGAAAGCGATGTGGAGCCGTGCTCGGGGAGGCCGTACACGAAGTCGGCGCCGTGGAAGGAGACGTCGAAGGTGATGGACTGCGGGCCACGGGGGCGCGAGTCGGTGTGACTCCGGAAGTGCTCCTCCCAGGTCTCGCTCTCCGGCTTCGATTCCTGCAGCGGCTCGAAGTCGAAGAGGCCGTGGGAGTTGAAGGAAAGCATGGGGTAGCCTGAGCCGGCGCGGCGGACGGTCAGCTCGAACGGATCGTGCTTGACGACGACGTCGAGGTCGGAGGAGAGCGCGAAGGTGGAGACTCCCCCGACGGTCTTGGGTTCCGAGAGGTGGAGCGCGCGGGAGTTGACGTCGGGAAGGAGGACGTCGGGGACGTGGAAGCGGCGGTGGGGCGGCGGGTTGGCGGAGTAGTCCTCGTCGATCTGGAGGTGGAGCGCGTGCGGGGGGAGCGCGGAAAGGCGGAGCAGGAGGGGGCGGGGGCGGGAGGGGTGGGAGAGCGCGGCGGTGAGGGAGCCATCGGGGGAGACGGCGAGGGAGCCGGCGGTGAGGGATAGCGGCGCGTCGAGGGAGTGCGGGGCGCGTCCGCGGGCGCGCTTGCAGAAGGGGGTCTGGTTGCAGTTGCGGAACTCGTCCTTCTTCCAGGCGCGCGCCGCGGGGCAGGCGGCGAGCAGAAGAAGCAGTACGGCCAGCCGGAGGAGGCGTGACAGCGGCGGGGTATCCATGGCGCGGCGGGCGTGGGGACTAGCGGATCTGGGAGCCGGTGAAGTATCATGTGCAATGCACGTGCTTACCGAATGAAATACTGAATTTTTTTTTTACTGCATAGGATAGATAAGATATTTATTTGGGCTTTCCTAGCGCTCGGACATAACAATTTCATACGATATACGTACCAATTTTTGCACACATGTGCAATATTACAAAGTATATATGGTAATATCGAAAAAATACATTTAAAAATTCTCATTTATGAACATATTCAACCAACCTTGAGTAGTAATGGGCATCAGAGTATAATGGGCATCGCAGAGTATAAGACTTCGATATATTTGAAAAGTGTAAAAACCCCAAAACGATTGAATCTAATTAAAAGAGAGAGAAGTTACCCTGTCATAACATTCTAAAAATATAAATGCAATAATCAACAATAGTGTTTGTAACATTTGTGTCAAGCATTCCTTTCAAGCATTAGAGCTTCTTCGTCCAGATGCCCTACGCTCCTTCAATCCCCTAGACAATCCTCTACGGTTAGACTAGATATCACTCCAAAAAGATGATCTTCTACTCTGCATTTGAAGGTTCCTCAATGGTATAGATTCATCTCATCTATGCGCCACGGCTCGCCTAATACACCAAAGGTACAAGATGAGATCAACAGTATGACGAAGCAAACTACAGAAAATAAAAGGAAAGCACAAGCGTTATTTCTTCGACAATTCACAGAATTAGCTAAGTATCATTGCGTCCGAACGGTCAAGCCGTAGCAATATCCTAATCTCTATCTCTTCATATATACATGTATGGTATGTATCGAAGTATCACTAATATCTTATCTCCAAAGAAAATATTGGTAGCATATTCTACTTCCTTTGTCTATACTGCCTTCTCTTGTAACCTAGAAGTGGACCAGCGAAGGAAGTCAAGGAAGCATTGTCAAGTCAAGTGCGGCGTCCAATTTTTTGGTTTTCCATCGGACGTCCTGTTAGTAGCAATAACCTATTTATTTTGAAGCATGGACGTTTAATTAAGCAACAGTGCTTAGCAGATGATTATGTACATAATTATATATAATTAATAGATAATATATCATCTAAGTACCTATAAAAGAGATATTTGCATTGGAGGAAAACTTTTATGTAGGTGGTATTTTGTATTGTACGTGTCCTAATGAGCTGTTTGGTTTGCTTCCAATGGTTGTCAATACTCGTCTTACTAAATTTTAGTAGTATTTACTAAATTTATTAAGCATTTGGTTTGTTACAAAATTTTGGCAAAATTCCCTTCTCCTTTGGCTCTCTAGTTTATTTTCTTGCCAATCTTCAGCCAAAACATTGAGAACCAATTTAGTGAATGCTAAAATTTGGTAAGGTTTAACGGAACAAATTTGTCATCAAACCAAACAGCCCCTAAACCTGGCTTTGCCTCTTATTGTGTTGGCTAGGAGTGAAAACAGGGATGGATAATTTCTACACCACTGTATCAAAAAAATCCATACGGAATACAATTTTTTAGTCCCAATCTGTATATGATATTATCTGTATGTGTATCCAGAAAATATGGGTTATGATATGAAAAGAGTAATATCTGCTCCGTATCCGTATTTAGTAGGATATCCGAAAGATATCCAACAAATCAACAAAATTGCTATCCGATAAAACATTAATATCCTTTAATATACCATATGTTTTTTTAGTTATCGACTAATTTATAATACAAATCTATATTAAATCATGTTTATGTTGTTATCTATGATAAATAATTCTCTAATAGCTAATATAATTTGACACTTTTGTTGCAAAAGTTATATTTTTTTCTTTATGTGCGTAGTATTCATCAAATTATCTGTGACCGATTTAACTCTGACCATATACGCCCTGTGTCTGTATCTAAAAAACCCCATATTCATATATGTATCCAATTCTAAAACCAGATAAAAATATGAATTAGAACAGAGAGCAGTGTCCGTCCATATCATACTCATTTTTCACCCCTAGCCTCGGCCGGAGTCCTGGGAGCAGGGTTGCACACGAGAGACGGAGGAATTTTTTTTGAGCAGTGCTTCAATGCTTTCCCTCCTAATACAAGTTGCACAAATCTTGAAGCAAGCGAAAGGGTAAGTAATCTCCATCTACCCTTCATTTATGCTTTAATATTTGTGCAACTGTAAAAAAGAAAAGCATCGAAGCACCTCTCATTTTTTTTTCTTTAATATTTATTTTTATTCTTTTTTTCAAAACTATGCGTCAAAAAAAAATGACAAAAATGTCCCAGTGTAACGCGATCCTTGCTACAGGCGATCGGTGCCTCTGCCGTCGTTCCACAGACAGTGAGCCCTGTCGCCGAGACAGGCGGCCAGCCGCAGCCTTTTTTTTTTAGTTTTGTTTTGTAATTACTATATGCTTTTAGTATAAACCCAGTAACTTTTGCTAGAGTGTCCAAATTAAATTAAACTTGTTTCTAAATTTAAATTTTGGAATGAAGAATTAGAGTGTAAAATAAAAATCCATGTGTTGTTTGCAGAAATTTTTTTATTTGAGTTCGAATGCTAGGCTCTAAGCGTGGATTGTGAAGGAATTATAATGTGTGTTGATCCATAATTCATGAAATAAATAGAATAAGTTACTACAACCTTATGCACTTCATTTTGCAAAAATATCTAAATATGATTGCATTTTGAATAAAAGATGGCTAGTTTAAACCCTTTATAACATTCATTGTTCAAGCAGTTAGAATAATGTCCGAACGACCTCAAAATTTGTGAGAACCAGTTTTGTTGCATTCTTGGGCTTGCATAGGTTACAATTATGTAAAAATATTTAGATGTCACTTTAGGTGCACTATTTTATTGTTGTCAGAACATGCAATCAGTAAAACATGAAAATTGCCGTATCTTTCGCAAACGATGGTAAAACTCGATGAAATCAAATCGACGAATGAAAATGCTATAACCTATCTCGATGGAGAAAATAACATCATTTGGGACAAGCTGGAGCGAGAAGGACATATACGAGCCCTCCGGACGGTGAGCATACTCTTGAAGGTTGGGCGCGACTGTTTATTACGACTTAAAACTAAAAGGAGTACCACGAACAAAGAAAACCAAAGTTAACACCAGACGTCTATTGAGTGCTTGAGGCCACTTCCCATTCGCCCATGCCTCGTGGGCTTCTCCGCACGCGTCGCGCCTCTCTCGCTTCTCTCTCTCGGCCTCCTTCTCCTCCGCTTCCTTCCTACATGCCTCCTCGCGTGCGGCATCGCGTTGTTCTTGAAACCGCGCGTGAACTCATCCTGCCGGTTGGCTTGGTCAAGAAATTTGTTGGTCCTCGGGGTTGATCTCCGTATCAAACCATCGCTCAAATTCACACAGATGGCGGAGGTGATCGCATGAAACGTAAATTAGCAAAGTTTTATTCACAAATATTATGTAACTCCGCACGATTGTTACCATGCGGCGATCCTTGAGCTCTTCTCCGCGGATCGAAGGCGTAGTTGCGCACTTCAATACCTCCTCTTCCAAGTTGAAATTTCCCAAGAGCGGACAAGCACGCAAAGATCTCCGCACATACACATGGGTGCTCTGACCCACGAGGTAGGAAGAGATCTTGGTACGCTAAATTCGCGGGCATGCACTTGCTTCTTCCTTTGCCTTCCCTTACCCTTTGCACTTGCACACCTCGGCATTTTCGATTGATGCTCACCCCTCTATTCTTTCTCCCGCTATTCTTTGCGAGACCGCTTGTGAGAACGAATGTTATAAAGGGCAGATATCGCCCGAGTATGGAGCGATCGCCTCATATTTGGGCGATCGCCCCATGTAAGGGCGATCGCCTCACATTAGGGCGATCGCTCCTACTAGAGGCGATAGGTGTACCGAAACGTTGGTGTGTTGTCACGTCGTGTGGCATAGGCAAGCAATGCATAAATGATTTGAACAATTTATAGTGATAATTGTCATGTTACTAACTCGGGAGTTATACAATGTGTTCTTTGAACGTAAAGCCATTACAAAAATACATCCGTACAACAAGTCAATCACGCCACGCTTCCTAATCGGCCCGTGGGGTAGGTGAGTGGCGACGGCGACGGACGTCCCTCCTAGGGACCTGCTCGCGCGCAGCGAAGTAGTCTTGCGCGGCGAGGCCAAGTCTGTGGCGGCGCACCCGAGAGCCGAGAGGGTCGAGGTAGTCGGTCGAAGGTACTCCTCCAAGTCGAACTCGTCGTCGAAGGCTCGTCGAAACCACCCAGGGTCCCGCTGGGCGCGGGACGACGAGGAGCCTCCAGACCCCGCCCCGCCGCTGCCGCGTGGAGCGTAGCGAGGAACCGGGTGTAGGGCGAGGCGCGAAGGAGCCTCCCGCCCATTGTCCCCCCTTCTGCTGCGTGGGGCGTAGCAAGGAACCGACGGGTAGGGCGAGACGCGAAGGAGCCTCGTCGCCCACCGTCCCCCGCACTGCGTGGGGCGTGACGGGCACCGGGGTAGGCGAGGTTTGGGGCTAAGTGGCGTGGTGTCTTTGCGCCGACGTCTCGCGCCCTCGGCGGTGGCCAAGCAAACCGCCTCACCGTAGCGAGGACCCGACCCCAAGGCATCTCGGACTCGGCGGTGGTCACTGTATGCCCCCTCTAGGCGCGTCAACATGGACACGACCTCCACCTCAATCTCCGCCAAGAGCCGAGTCCGCATGTAACGCCAGTTGGTATTACGTAAGTTACATGAAAAAGACGTGCCCATGTAGGTTCGATTGCGACACTTTCGAGGCGTTGTCCTCCGGGACATCTGTGAAGGGTGCGTGTCCGCTACCGATGCATGCCGTGGCGACGACGGTCTTTGGTGTGTACCCCACCCCGAGGCGAGCGCTGGGTGAACCACTCCATGTCTTGATCGTACATGTCATGGTCGACGGCGGGTCTCGGTGACCCTCTCGTCGAGTCGCGGCGCCCCACCGCAGGCCCATGGTGCATACGGCGCGCGAACTGAGAGCCCACCGCAGCACCCATCCGGGTCATCCTGCAATGCAAAAACAGTAAGTACACACCACATTAATTTCGCAAAGATGCGGAGTAGTAGGATCAGGGCAAGTACCTGTGAGCGCCACGTGCGACAACGTGACGAGGCGGCAAAGGAAAAAGGATCGAACAGTCGAATCGCCGCGAAGACTCGGTGCAGGAGTACTCCTCGACACAAAGGTCAAAGACGCAGCACCTTACGGGTGAGCCAAAGGCCTCATCTCGCGTGCAAAGCACGGAGACCCGTGAGGTGCTCGGGCGTGACGTCGACGCGGTGTATGGCGCCCACCGCACGTCCTCGTCGTGGAGGCGGTCGAACTCGAACGAACTCGATAGGACCTCCTCACTGTCGGTCGCGAACCTCCGCCGCGAGGAAATAAGAAAAGGCGAAGGTGATTCAAGTGCGTTAGTGGGGAAAAGATACGAGGAGCATACGTCGTCCGGACCCGATGGTGGCCCATGGTGGGCGATCCACCGGTCGTCTCGTAAAGCTCCTCGAGTGCGGTGTCGTGTCAACAACAGAACTGCCGACGAGAAGCGCTCCCAAGACCACAATCGGAGGAGTAGGACGCAACCCGACATCGTCGCGTCGTGCTCGCGAGAGACGGCGTCGCATGGACCTCATGACGTCGCCGCAAGCACACCGAGGCCCACGACCACCGCATCACCGTTTTACAAGGGGAGTTAGGCGTGCTCACCGAGACGAGATTGAACCGAGTGTGTTACCTCATCCACCGGGTGTCGGCGATGTCTTCGGGCGTGCTCGATCGGTGGCGGTCCATCGTGTTCCGTGGGAGGACGGAACATCACCCAACCGAACAACAACGGAGGTATGCCTCCAAGTGGCGAACCACGCCCGCCTCCTCCGCGCGCGGTGGAGAAGCCGAGCTGCGGCGTTCGCAACAAACATTATCGGCAACTTGGCGCTTCTATTTTAATTCTCAAAGAAAGAGGTACTCACCGTGGAATCGGCGACCACGCCTTCGTCGGTCCGTGGCGCTCGGCCTCCCTAAGGGTGGTAGGGGCTGCCGGGGTGTGCCGCACCTCGGCAAACGCGCGGACAACTCGGCGTGCCACGTGGCGGGCGTCGTGCGGCACGATCTGCCGGACCCGCATGGGGAGGCCTAAGAGGTGCGACACGCCCTGCAGCGTCGGAGCCATCTCTCCGCACGGAAGGTGGAACGTGTGCGTCTCCGGTCTCCACCGGTCCACGAGCGCGGCAGGAGGACCGGTCGTACCGAACCGCGGGACCTCCTTGCCCGCTAACGGGCGAGCCACCGCTCCACCATCCTACAAAGAGGAAGTAAGCCACCGCCGCAACTTTGCATGTAGTGCAATGCGTCGTTAAATTGCATTCACGGTAAGTACATGTACGTAAAGAGTGCAAGCGTTGGCGACTTACCGTGGAACCCAGCGTGGGTCGATGCGGCGTACTCGTTGGGCACCCGAGGTCGGAGTGTCCCTAGCTCTCGGTTCTCCTCTGCGGAGTACCTAGACCGGTGGGTCGCATCGGACGGTCACGCCCAGCACTCGAGGCAAGGTCGCGCCATCGTGGGCTGTTAGAAAGCAAATACAACAAATTTGTCGATAATTACATGTGCACACAAAATGAAATGCGAAATAACTAATTGTACCATACTCATCAAACAATACAACCGAAGTGCAGAGAGCCAAAAAAAACTCATATTACAAACATACGAAAGACAACGACATGTTCGACGAGGCACACAACGTCGAGAATTACATTATCCTCATAGCTACTAAGCGGTACATCAAGAATTACATGATGCGAAAAATAACTTACGATTACATTGAAAATTACATCGATCATTACAACTTACATCACAACTTACCGGTCCATTGAAAAATACAAGATGGGAACAACATGGAAAATTACATTATCCGCGGTTGCGACGCGCCTCGGACTCGTCCATATCGTTCCGAATGCGCCTTGTCCTTCGACGTCCGACCTTGCCTTCAACATTCGGATGTCCGGTACCCATCGATGGTCCGGAGGGGGTCATTAGAACAATCCGTCCACTCGGTACCCGTACACCTCGTGATGCCACGTGTTGAGAACGCTCTGCTTGTAGTAGTACGGGGAGACGAACGGACGACAGGATTGATGCGTCTCGGCGGCTGCGTCAATGACGTGCGACATTAAATTTCTAAAAACTAAATACTACATTAAAGTTCTAAATATGAACTGCGACATTAAATTTCTAAACAACACTATCCGAGAAATTGTAAACGCTACACAATCCTAAATTTTCTAACACTACAATAAATTTGTAACGTACTTAATACTATACAGTCCTGAAAATTCTAAAAACTAAATACTACATTAAAGTTCTAAATATGAACTCATGACAAGAAATTTCTAAACAACACTATCCGAGAAATTGTAAACGCTACACAATCCTAAATTTTCTAAACACTACAATAAATTTCTAACACTACAATAAATTTGTAACGTACTTAATACTATACAGTCCTGAAAATTCTAAAAACTAAATACTACATTAAAGTTCTAAATATGAACTGCGACAGTAAATTTCTAAACAACACTATCCGAGAAATTGTAAACGCTACACAATCCTAAATTTTCTAAACACTACAATAAATTTCTAACACTACAATAAATTTGTAACGTACTTAATACTATAAGTCCTGAAATTTCTAAAAACTAAATAGTACATTAAAGTTCTAAATATGAATCATGACAAGAAATTTCTAAACAACACTATCCGAGAAAATATAAACGCTACACAATCCTAAATTTTCTAAACACTACAATAAATTTCTAATACTACACTAAATTTGTAACGTACTTAATACTATCTGATCCTCAAATTTTTAAAACTAAATACTACATTAAAGTTCTAAACGCTACACAATCCTAAATTCGACTAAATATTACATGCTACATTAGAATTCTAATAACAAACAATCCTACTGAATTTTCTAAACACTACAAAATCGTAAAATTCCTAAATAATAGATTTATAAAATTTGTAAAAATACCTTCGCAAAACATTTAATCGACTTTTTTCCCTTTTCTTCTTTCTTTCTCTTCTTTTTCTTCTTCTTTTTCTTCTTCTTTTTCTTCTTCTTTCTCCTTCTTCCTCCTTCTCTTTTCTTCTTTTCGCTTCGTTTACCGCTCATTTGCTGCTTGAGCGAGGCGGAGAGCTTTCAAAGCCGCTTTGTCGCCTGGCTCGGCGACGCCTGTCTCGGCGATGTGGGGCCCCATGTGTGATCACTTTTTACCGCTTGCTCACGACGGCGAGGCACATATCGCCGTGTATGAGGCGATCGCCCACACACGCGACGGGCGTATAGTTTTGCAAAAATTTGATTCGGACTCATAGTTTTGAAAAAGAATAAAAAATATTAAAGAAAAAAATTTGAGAGGCGAGCACGAATGGACGGCCGCCGTTGTATTGATGGATGGCCGCTCAGCGTAGCAGGATAGAATTTTTTAATATTTATTTTTATTCTTTTTCAAAACTATGCGTCCAAAAAATTACGAAAATACCCGTCGCTTCGTGTATGGGCGATCGCCCATACACGGCGATTAGCCTCACGCCTAACGGCTCGACCTGCGCCCAATGGCGTGGTTTGGTGGGCCCCGATCGCCACATGTAGGGCGACGGCTCCTTAAAGCCACGCCTCCCTTCGCCTGGCGCACGTGTGACGACGAAGCCGGCGAGCGAGAGAAAGAAAAGAAGAAAGGAAGAAAGAAAGAGAGAAGAGAAAAAAGGAAAAAAGGTAAATTCTGATTTTTTATAGTTATTTGTAAGAATTTTTTTAGAGATAATTGTAGGAATTGTTTTATAGGTTGCGTAATTAAAGTATCATTTAATATTTAGGACTTTGTTGTAGTATTTAGAAATTTTAGGATTGCGTAGTGTTTAGAATTTTAGAATTGTATAGCTCTCGTGAAATTTAATGTAGCAGTTACTTAATGTAGTATATAGTATTTAGAAACTTAATGTAGTATTTCACTATATGCAAATTCAATGTAGTATTTTGTATGTAGAAATTTAGTTCAGTAGAAACTATAGGTAATACTTAGAAATATAATTTATTAGGGTTGTGTATTACTAATTTTATTACGTAAATAATGTATTAGGCAATGTAAATAATTTTCTAGTACGATCAATGTACGTTTTGTAGATTGTATTTTAGAGTAATATTTTTCCGTCGGACGTTGCAGCATGTCGGAGAAATTGTATTTCCAAATATTTTATGGAGATGGGGAGATAGCACAGGGGACGGATGGGGTGGATCTATCATCATTTTCAAGAGTCGTACGGGGCATATGTAGACCGAGCGATAGGACATACAGGGGTTTGTTGGAGTGGATGTCTCGGATATTGATTTGATGCCCAAAGTGTTGATTATGGTCGAGCAGAGTGAGCCAAGCGCAAGACCGTTTTTACGGAGAGTTGATTCCTATTAACTCGACGTCAACATGGAGGAGTTATGTTGGTTTTGCCGTAGAGCGGGGTTGGCCGCTTATATTGTTGGTAAAGTGCTACCCGGTAGCTTCATCGGTGTCGCAAGTTCGTGATGTCGGGGTGGACATTACGGGGGAGGGGACGTCAAATGTAGAAGGATGTGAAGAGCAAGGCGGCGAGGAGCCCGGAGACGAGGAGCACGAGACTGGCGGTGGCGAAGGGACCGGGGGCAGAGGAGACAGCAGTGGAGGCGCGAGGGGTGGCCAACGAGGGAGAGGAGGTGGAGGACATTGTTGACCTGATGGAAGAGGAGGACTGTGCGGATGAGGAAGTCCACGATGGTGAGCACTCTGACGAGGAGGACAACGCCCGAGGTGCCTATCCTCGGTGCGTGGACCAATTACAATTTCAAGATCTAACAATGAATGAAGGAACATTGATGCATGGGAGTATCGTGAGAACGAGGTGACGGAGGGGGCCATATATAAAGACAAGGAGGCTGTGATGGATGCGGTGAAGTCTTGGGCAATGTCTCTCCGGTAATTCAGGTTGTGAAGTCCAAGAAGAAGGACTACGACGTGAAGTGCGTAGTTGATTCGTGCCCATGGCGGTGCATGCATACCAGGGAAGTGGAAGGATCTGGAAATGCTCCATAGTGATTGAGCATAATCTGCGGTGGAAGAAGCGGAGCGGGGACATCGCAATCTGTCGTCCACTTGGGTGGCAAATGTGTTTTATGGTCGATCGTGGACAATCCCCATCCGCGACCTCGATCTATTATCACACCGTGGAGGAGAGGTTTCAGTACAAGATTAGCTACGCAAAGGCATGGAGAGCAAAGAGGACAGCTCTGGAAATACGGTTCGGGATGTACGAGGCTTCGTACGAGAATATTCCCCACTTGCTCAGGGCAATCGCACATAGGAACCCCGGTACATCCATCGACCTTACGGAGTTTCCTGCGGGTGGTGTGTGCACTGGTAAGTGGGTATTGCAGCGTGCATTCTTCGCCTTGGGCGCATGCATAAATGCGTTCCGGCACTATCGCCCGGTCCTTTGTATGGACGGCACGTTCCTCACGGGGAAGTACAAGGGCCAGATTCTAACTGCGATCGCGGTGGATGCCAACAACCAGGTTCTACCGGTTGCGTTGGCATTCGTGGAGGGGGAAAACACGGAGAGTTGGTATCTGGTTCCTTGAAAGAGTGAAGTGGCGCTTGTTCTCGACAGTTCGATGTTTGTGTCATCCATGACCGACATGCATGGCTGTTAAGGGCGATCGTGGATATGCAACAAGGGTCCGCCGTCGTGGGAGCAGCAAAGTGGCCAGACCTGAGGAGCAGGTGGTGCATGAGGCACATGGGTGCCAATTTTCTTCGTCAGTTCAGGAACAAGGAGCTTATGAACATGTTCAAGCGCCTGTGCAAACAGAACCAACGGAGGAAGTTCGACGCGCTTTGGAAGACGTTGGACGAACTAACGAAGAAGCAATCAATGGATCCCAGAGGTACCGCTAGTTCATCAAGGAACCCAATGGTGTACCATGAGCAGGGAGAGAACCCCACAACCTTGTTTGCGTTGCCGACAGACCCCCCAAACCTCCAGCGTAGGCCGGGTACCAGCATAAAGAGTTTCACCGATTGGATACGACATGAGCCTTTGGAGAAATGGTCCCTTCTGCATGACGAGGGCGGCTCGCGTTATGGGATCATGACAACGAACCTGGCGGAGATTTACAACTGGGTAATGAAAGGCACCAGATGCCTTCCACTGGTGGGTATAGTTGAAGGTGTCTTATTAGGGACACAAAGATATTTCATTGAGCGATACAAGACCTCCACAGCATGTATGTCGGACAATCGACTGTCGTACTCAACTGTTGTGTCTACCTACATGTCCAAGAAAACAAGAAAGGCGCAGACACATCGGGTTACACCGGAGAGTGGCGTGGAACGGAGATACCACGTACACTGCGGTGACCGAGGTCGCAGGGGTGCCCACCGGGAGAGGACTTCCCATCTGTGCATACTCCGAGCAGCTGAGTGCGAGTGCTCTTACCAGAAACCACACCTACTGCACTTGCCGTGCTCGCACGTCATTGCCGCAGCCGCCGAGATGCATTAATCCTGTCGTTCGTTCATCTCCCCGTACTACTACAAGCAGAGCGTTCTCAACACGTGGCATCACGAGGTGTACGGGTACCGAGTGGATGGATCGTTCACAACACCCCCTCCGACCATCGATGGGTACAGGACATCCGAATGTTGAAGCCAAGGTCGGGCGTCGAAGGACAAGGCGATTCGAACGATATGGACGAGTCCGAGGCGCGTCGCAACCACGGATAATGTAATTTTCCATGTTGTTCCCATCTTGTATTTTTCAATGGACCGTAAGTTGTGATGTAAGTTGTAATGATCGATGTAATTTTCAATGTACTAGTAAGTTGTTTTTCGCATCATGTAATTCTCCGATGTACGATTAATAGCTACGAGGATAATGTAATTCTCGACGCGTTGTGTGCCTCGTCGAACATGTCTTTGTCTTTCGTATGTTTGTAATATGAGATTTTTTGGCTCTCTACACTTGGTTGTATTGTTTGATGAGTATGGTACAATTCGTTATTTCGCATTTCATTTGTGTGCACATGTAATTACCGACAAATTTGTTGTATTTGCTTTATAACGAGCCACGATGGCGCGACCTTGCCTCGAGTGCCGGGCGTGACCGTCGATGCGACTCCACCGGTCTAGGTACTCGCAGAGGAGAACCGAGAGCTAGGGACACTCGACCTCGGGTGCCCAACGAGCCGCCGCATCGACCCACGCTGGGTTCCATGGTAAGTCGCCAACGCTTGCACTCTTTACGCACATGTACTTACCGTGAATGCAATTCTAACGACGCAATGCACTACATGCAAAGTTGCGGCGGCTAGCTTACTTCCTCTTTGTAGGATGGTGGAGGAGGTGATCGCCCGTTAGCGGGCAAGGAGGTCCCGCGGTTCGGCACGATCGGTCCCCGCCGGCGCGACTCGTGGACCGGTGGAGACCGAGACGCACGTTCCACCTTCCGCGGAGAGATGGCTCCGACGCCGCGGGACGTGTCGTACCTCTTAGGCCTCCCGTGCGGGTCCGGCATCGTGCCGCACGACGCCTCCATCACGTGGCACGCCGAGTTGTCCGCGCGTTTCGCCGCGGTGCAGCGGCACCCCCGGGCGGCCCCCTACCGGCTCCTCAGGGAGGGTGAGCGCCACGGACCGACGAAGGCGTGGCTGCTTCAGTTCACGGTGAGTACCTCTTTCTTTGAGAATTAAAAGAAAAGTGCTAAGTTGCTAATAATGTTTATTGTGAACGCTGCAGGCTCAGCTTCTCCACCCGCACGCGGAGAAGACGGACGTGGCCCGCCACTTGGAGGCATACCTCTTGTTGTTGTTCGGTTGGGTGATGTTCCCGTCCTCCCACGGGAACACGGTGGACCGTCACCTGATCGAGTACGCCCAGCACATCGCCGACACCCCGTTGGATGAGGTAACACACTCAGTTCAAATCTCGTCTCAACGGAGCACGTCTAACTCCACCCTTGTAAACAGATGATGCAGTGGTCGTGGGCCTCAGCTATGCTAGCGGCGACGTACCGAGGTCTGTGCGACGCTGTCTCTCGGGCGGAGCACGACGCGACGATGTCGGGTTGCGTCCTACTCCTCCAGTTGTGGTCCTGGGAGAGCTTCTCCATCGGCAGGCCTGTTGTTGACACGACACCGTACCCCGAGGGCCTTTACAGAGACGACCCGGTGGACTGGCCCACCATGGGCCACTCGGGTCCGACGGCGTATGCTCCTCGTATCTTTTCCCACTAACGCACTTGAATAACCTTCGCCATTTCTTATTTCCTCGCGGCGGAGGTACGCGCACCGGCAGTGAGGCGGTCCTACCGAGTTCGCTCGAGTTCGACCGCCTCCACGACGAGGACGTCGTGGACGCCGCCATACACGCGCACGACATCCACGCCCGAGCACTGACGGGTCTCCGTGCTTTGCACGTGAGATGAGGCCTTCGCTCACCCGTAAGGTTCTCGTCTTTGACTTTGTGTGTCGAGGAGTACTCCCGCGACCGAGTGCGGCGATTCGGCTGTTCCAGCTTCTTTCCTTGCCGCCTCGTCACGTTGTCGACGTGGCGCTCACGTGTACTTGCCTCGATCCTACTACTCCGCATCTTTGCGAAATTAATGTGGTGTGTACTTACTGCTTTTGCATTGCAGATGACCGGATGGTGCTGCGTGGGCACTCGGTTCACGCACCGTATGCAGCCATGGGCGTGCGGTGACGCCAGACTCGACGAGAGGGTCACCGAGACCCGGCCAGACGACCATGACATGTACGATCAAGACATGGAGTGGTTCGCCACGCGACTCGCCTCGGTGGGGTACACACAAAGACCGTCGACGTCGACGACAGCATCGATAGCGGACACGCACCCTTCACAGATGTCCCGGAGGACAACACCTCGGTAAGTGTCGCGAACCGAGCTACATGGGCACGTCTTTTTCATGTAAATTACGTAATAACAATCGATGTTACATGCGCACTCAGCTCATGGGGAGATTGAGGTGGAGGCCGTGTCCATGTTGACGCGCCCACGGGGGCATACAGTGACCACCGCCGAGTCCGAGACGGCTTGGGCTCGGGTCCTCGATAGGATGAGGCGGTTGGCTCGCTGGCCACCGCGGGGCGCTGAGACGTCGGCGACGCAAAGACACCACGCCCTGCGCCCCCAAAGACTCGCCCTACCCCGCCGGTGCCTCGTCACGCTCCCACTCAGCTGCAGTGGGGACAGTGGGCTGAGGAGGCTCCTCCGCGTCTCGCCCTACCCCGCCGGTTCCTCGCTACACTCCCATGCAGCAGCAGTGGGGACAGTTGGCTGCGGAGGCTCCCTCGTCGTCTCGCGCCCCAGCAGGACCCCTGGGTGGTTTCGACGACCCTGTGGACGACGAGTTCGACCTGGAGGAGTACCTTTCGACCGACTAACTCGACCCCTCTCAGCTCTCGAGAGCGCCGCCACAGGACATGCCCTCGTCGCCGCCACACTACTCTACGCCTATGCCGCAGGGCCGGCCTAGGAGGGACGTCCGTCCGCCGTCGCCACTCACCTACCCCACGGGCCAGATCAGGAAGCGTGGCCGTGATTGACTTGTTGTACGAATGTATTTTTGTAATGGCTTTACGTTCAGCAGCATATTGTATAACTCTCCGAGTTAGTAACATGACAGCCTTATCACTTTAAATTGTTCAAATTCATGTATGCATTGCTTGCCTATGCCACACGACGTGACAACACACTAACGTCTCGGTGCACCTATCGCCTCTAGTAGGGGCGATCGCCCTAATATGGGGCGATCGCCCTAATATGAGGCGATCGCCCATACCCGGCGATATCCGCCTTTATAACATTCGTTCTCACAAGCGGTCTCGCAAAGAATACGGGAAGAAAGAATAGAGGTGAGGAAAAAATTCGGGATCAATCGAAAATGCCGGCGTGCAAGTGCAAAGGAAAGGGAAGGCAAAGGAAGAAGCAAGTGCATGCCGCGCAATTTAGCGTATCAAGATCTCTTCCTACCTCGTGAGTCAGAGCACCCATGTGTATGTGCGGAGATCTTTGCGGGCTTGTCCGCTCTTGGGAAATTTCAACTTGGAAGAGGAGGTATTGGAAGTGCCGCAACTACGCCTTCAATCCGTGGGAGAAGAGCTCAAGGATCGCCGCATGGTAACAATCGTACGGGTTACATAATATTTGTGAATGAAACTTTGCTAATTTACGTTTCATGCAGTCACCTCCGCCACTGTGTGAATTTGAGCAGTGGTTTGATACGGAGATCAACCCCGAGGACCAACGGTTTCTTGATCAAGCCAACCGTGGGACGAGTTCACGTGGCGGCTTCAAGAACAACGCGATGTCGCACGAGGAGGCATGTAGGAAGGAAGCGGAGAAGGAGGCCGAGAGAGAGGAAGCGAGAGAGGCGCGGCGTGCTGAGAAGCCCACGGAGGCATGGGCGAATGGGAAGTGGCCTCGAAGCACTCAGTAGACGTCTGGTGTTAACTTTGGTTTTCTTTGTTCGTGGTACTCCTTTCAGTTTTAAGTCGTAATAAAGAGTGCGGCCTAACCTTCAAGTGTATGCTCACTGTCCGAAGGGCTCGTATATGTCCTACTACTCCAGTTGTCCTAAATGATGTTATTTTTGTCCATCAAAATAGGTTATAGCATTTTAAATTCATCAGATTTCATTTCATCGAGTTTGAACCTCGTTTGCGAAAGATACGGCCATTTTGATGTTTTACCGATTGCATGTTCGGACAACAATAAAATAGTGCAGTCTAAAGTGACATCTAAATATTTTTACATGATTGTAACCTATGCAAGCCCAAGAATGCAACAAAACTGGTTCTGTCGAGTTTTGAGGTCCTTTAGATATTATTCTAACTGCTTGAACAATGAATGTTATAAAGGGTTTAAACTAGCCATCTTTGATTCAAAATGCAATCATATTTAGATATTTTTGCAAAAATGAAGTGCATAAGGTTGTAGTAACTTATTCTATTTATTTCATGATTTATGGATCAACACACATTGTAATTCCTTCACAATCCATAGTTAGAGCTTAGCATTCGAACTCAAATAAAATTATTTTTCTGCAAACAACACATAGATTTTTATTTTACAATCTAATTCCTTATTCCAAAATTTAAATTTAGAAACAAGTTTCATTTCATTTGGACACTCCTAGCAAAAATTATGAGGTTCATATTAAAAAGGCATATATCAATTACAAAAAATACTAAAAAAAAATTCGCTGCAACCCCCTGTCGCCCCTGTCTCGGGCGATAGGGGGGCCCACTCTGACGGAGCCCAACGGCAGGTGACGGCACACGGCTAATCGCCCGTGTATGGGGCGATCGCCCTATACACGGGCGACGGGGGTATTTTCGTAAATTTTTTTTTTCGGACGCATAGTTTTGAAAAAAAAAATATTAAAGAAAAAAAATTCTAGCAGGCCGCACCGTGCGGTAAGATTCGTGTGTTTCACGGTTCAAATCCCACACAAAAGTTGGGTTTTCATGTGGTTTTAGGCCATGCCGGTGCTTGCCCAATTGCATGTCCGCTCTGCGCACATAAGGTCCAGGAGTGAATGGTGCAGGCCGAACCCATGCTAAGTTGCTAAATCTCGTCTGAGCCTACTGTTCCGTACTGGATCGAGCTTTCCTTGGAGCGCGCAGAACTGAATTTGTAGTTTCAGCGTGGTCCAGCTAAAGATCTCGTGTTTGACGCTACCATGGAAGTTCAAGCGGCAGGGGTAGAGGTGGGTATTGAACTAGGCCATTTCGAGTCAACAAGAGGCATGTCTGGCCTAACTCGGTCCAGGGCTCACCACGATACTGTTGAGATTGGGTCATGCCAACATGGTACATTTGCTCGGGCCGTGCTGAGCCTGCCAACCGGGCACAACAGGTGGTCTGGCACGGCACGGCAAGATGGGCCGTGCCCGGGCCGGTACGGCCTGCACAGGTTTTTTCGCGCGCGCCGCCTCGCATGGCCGCCTCGCCTCCCTCCTCCCGTGGCCACTCCACCTCCCTCCTCCCGTGCGACCGCTCCGCCCCCGCGGCCGCTCACCTTCTGCCCCGGCGAGGCCTTGCCACCTCGGCTCCCCTGCTGCGCCACCCGTCGCTCACCTCCCACGTAGTGGTGGAGCGCCTCCAGGAACCGATCGAGGACGAAGGGCCCGTTGTGGCCGGCGTCCTGCTCCCCAAGCACGAACGCCTTGGGCGAGAGCTTGCGAATGGTCTGCAGCACCGAGGACCCGCGGTTCTCCTTGCGGAGTGCAGCTCTACTGAAGAATCTCACCCGAGAGCAAATCTATACCCCTTTATAATGCACGTAAACATTCTTTTCTACGTCCACACCAAATAGTGCATCCTACTAGAGATGGCCCAATATTCATGCACCCAGCGAAACGTCCCTAGAAGCTTGCCTCCATCAAAAGTAACCTCTTAGATCTTTCCTCAGTTTTACTCACTCACATCCGATGACCATTGTTTAGTGTGTCTAATCATCCTCAAGGAAAAGAAAACAAATGTCCTGGAAAAAGAAAAGACCATACATTACGTGCTGAAAAAACAAAACCGGGAGATGGGGCAGCGCGGTATTATTTTTCCGAATCAGGCTCTCGCAGCGATGAATTTGCGATTGTAGCCTCGAGCCGAAAAAATTCAACGGAGAGGTGCTGAAATTTTTTTCCCACGTCCGAAATTATCCAACGGACGGTGGGTGATTTCAGGTACGAAAAAAAAATAAAAACCAATCTCTGCCCAGCCGCTGGATAATTTTGGGCATGGGAAAAAAATTACAGTGCTTCTCGATCGCGGAAAAAAAATTCTATCACATCTCCGCTGATTTTTTCTATCTCGAGACTACAATCGCAAATTCATCGTCAGAGAGCCTGATTCAAAAAAAAATTATAACGATGATACTAATATAGTAAAACATTCGAGCCTGGGCGCTGGAAAATAATACCGTGCCACCGCTCCGCTGAATTTTTTCGGCTCGAGGCTACAATCGCAAATTCATCGCCGCGAAAGTCTGATGTCAATACAGTAAAAAATTCCCAAAAATAATAAAAAAACAATCCAGCGGTGCCCGTCCGCTTGATAATTTTGGCAAAAAAAAAGAAATGCTCGGTGGCCGCTGAAAAATTCAATCGTGGGAGAAAAAATGAAAAAAAATTCAAGCTGTGCCCGTCTACTGGATAATTTCGGAAAAATATGGAAAACTAAAATGCACTCGTCGACCGCTGGATTCGCAGGAAAAAAAAGATAAAAATTAAATAGCTCACTACATTTGGTTCCGTGAGAAAAAATTGAAAAAATTAAGCAAAGACTCACGGCATCATTGGTTTCGTGGATAAAAAATGAAAACAATTCAGCGCTCTCCGTGCGCTGAAATTAGGCTCTATAGGGCTAGATCCGTAAAAACGTCTCAAGAAGGGTTATATTCGGAAAAAAATACGATCACGAGGCCACGATAGTAAAAAATTCAAGTATGGTTTCTTTGCATGCGGATCCTCTCTGTTTATTTCCTTGTTTGATTCGCTCTCCTTCCAAATATGTAGTACGTACATTTTTGGCCAAGATAGTAAAAAATTCAAGTTTGGTTTCCTTGCATGCGGATCCTCCCTGTTTATTTCCTTATTTGATTCGCTCTTATTCCAAATATGTAGTATGTACAATATAATCACAAGATAAAGTTGCTGCAGGCGCTTAAAAAGGCACTCGTATCTTTACATCCTTTCTTCTTTGCGTAATCTCATATGCAACAGAATCCTTTAAAAAAACACAAATTGAATTCACGCCTTCCTTTTCCGTGTTCCTTGCGTAAGTCCCGAAAATTCCTAACTAAAGAATGCCCAAACGCCGGGACGGAGGTGCCATACCTCCAGTCGTTCGGCGAGGCCGCAAGGCTTTTACTTGCGGCGACGTCGGCGTACATACATACGCAGGCGTGCGGCGACGACGACGGCAACCGACAACGTCGACGTACATACATACGCACGCGTGCGGCGACGTCAACCGGCTGACATTGGCTCTTTCATGCCTGGACAAAGGTACATACAGAACTGTATAAGTCCAACTTGGCCTCACGTGCTTGCTAGCTCATAAACTAGTTGCTTTAATGAAGGGGTGCGCATGCTCGCAAGCGATGAAACCATGTATTTCAGGGATTCCATATGCTATTACCTAGATTTATAGTTCTGCGTATGTTTTGATATTTTTGCGTTATATATATACACATTATGCAATAATCAACTAGCTACTTTTAAATGTTTTAATTTATCGCAGCCACTTTGTAATTACCGATGGTACCATAAGTTTCGTGTCAAGGTTGAAGATGAGAAGCTTGCAAAATTATTTGACGCTTGGCCTAAGATTGGAATTGCGTTGTCTGAATGTCAAATGGTAAGCTTTGCTTAATAAATTGTTTAACGCTTTATTATGTTACTATATATGTGTGCAAAAGATATAATATCTATATTTGTAGATTATGCTGACTTTTCATCACGGAGGACGATTCAACATGTTATCGTTCAACATGAAGGACAGGGTATCTCCGTTATTGATCCAACACCTCTACCCGGATGGGTTCCAACAGATAAACCATCCAGTTACTATCTTGATAGAATACAAAAAATTAGTATAATATTCGATCGTGCTATGAGGATAGTAAATCCCTCATGGAACGACGATATATATGATTGACGTATTGTAGTTCCAAAGTTTGTTCCAAAAATAATAGACCGGTAAGTTATTTACACATGATTAGTAAATAGTTAAATTTCTGTGTACTTACATGTAGCAATTAAATGTTGTGTAGGAACTTGACATGTTATTTGGTCATGAACTTCATGCATATATCTGGAATGGTCAACAGTTTAATGCACGGATCTGCATGGTCGGTACTTTCTATTTTATTAATCACTTTTTATAAGGTTGTAAAGTAGGTTTATACTGATGATGCTCTACAATGTACTTACAGGGTTCACCTATTCTCAGGAAGTGTTTCTTAATTGAAATACTAAAATACAAGTAGAATGAGTGCGTAGAAAACATCCCTCAAGACATAAGAACAAGTCTTAAGAGCATACAGGAAACGTTTAGCGAAAAATATTATTGAGTGTTATATCTTCATTTTTGTATTCGCATACGGGCACTGTGATTATTTATTATTAAGTGTTATATTTATACTTATCTTCTCATTTAATTGATAAACGGGCGTACTGTTATCGTAGCGTTAGCACGGACAGGTAACAGACAAAAGTTGTTTTTGAGCCTTTTATCGATCGGACTTGATTGAAATCTCAACGTCCGATTGAAACCGGTTTTGAGTCACATTGATTCGGCTCCGACTCCGAAGAAGAGCTGCTCCAGCTTCTTCGGTTTTTCCGTGCTGCTCCGGCTTCCAGAGGCTTCCTCTCTCGGCACAGGCTTCTCAGCTTCTCAGACATGGCTTCGGCTCCTGAATTTTTGACTGAAATTGCTATGAGCACCCTACGTGTACCAGAACACACCAATTTTTTTTTTACTACGCTACATGCATATGTAACCAAATAGTGCATTTATCTCTCGTGGTTTTCCTCGAAAGGGTTTCCACGTAAAAATCTTGTCTTACATTTTCGTGCGTCTGCTTGATCTAACCTAACAAGATCGTATCACGGGGTGATTAGAAATTTCTTTTCTTAGAAAAAGTTCCTTACCTGAAATGAAAATGGTAGTTAGAGTTTGGAATGTAATCGTCATGTACTGATTAGCTCAGGGTGTTAGGAATCTGATTTGGAATGGGGGGAGTAATGGTGTTCGATCAAGTTAGTTTAGTTTGGAATTTCTCTGAAAACGTTGAATTTAAAAGCTTATTGGTTGTCATGTGCCAGGTTGAATGTATATAGCACGATACATAATAGACGATATTGCTATATATGGCTTCTCGACGTTGCTCTCTCTAGCTCACTCTCTTAGTCCCTCTCTCTCCTTCCTCTTGCTGCTCACTAGCTCGTCGCTCTCTCTCTCTCTCATTCTCTTCTCGACCAACAACGCTCGTCGCTCTCTCCACTCCTTTCACCGCCTCGCTCGCTCATCGCTGAGAGAGATTGAGAGAGAGAGAGCGACGAGCGGGAGAGAGCTGAGAGAGATGGGCAAGAGAGGGAGGCAACGGGCGAGAGTGACGGGCGAGAGAGAGAGAGCTGAGAGAGAAGGGAGAGAGTTGAGAGAGATCGAAGAGAGACGGGCGAGAGAGAGCAGCTATCTTGCAATATACAAATCCTTTTACTAAGGAGTATATATTATGTACTCATGCAAATACTGCATGTCACTATGTACCTTTTCAAGAATAAATAAAATTCAGTTCCTTTTCCTCCTGATATTTGTGTCCATTATCTCAATTCCGCGCGTCTTTGGTTCCTTTTCTCTCATCGCAATAGTGCAAATAGGTCGGATCTAGATAGGCACGACACGAAGCAGACACGAAGCGCAAATGGGTCATCGAAAGTGAGTTGGGCCAGCACAACGGGCACGATGGGCTGTCACGGCCCGATATGGTTCAGACACGAAGCACGATAAACCTGTGTCAGATCAGCTCGGCATAACGCCCACCTCTAGACAGGGGTGAAGTTTAGCGGCCTGCCTACAACTTGCTTCTTGATTGAAAGCAGGCGTACGTGCGTACGTTCTCATCGATCAGCAGGTAAAAGACCTTACTTTTCAGCTGTGCGTGCACTACTTGCGTCCACTTGCCATTTAAAGTCTCACGCGTACATATTCACCGGGAAAATGTGTAACTGCGCTCTAAGACTTTAGATATCTCCGATAAATGCTAATCGTGTGTGTATATGTGAATGATAGTGTGAGTGTGGTATGTACTAAATGTTTGCATTGCCTTGTACTCTCTCCAAAAGAATGAGTCTCTGGTCGCCACTAAAACATTGCACATGTAACACAGTTGTTGTTCATGGTGATGCATAATGGCGTTGTGGCACACGGGCATTGCATTGTTAATTGTCATGCTTACCAAAAGTGAACTGGATCTTATATTCCTACCCTGTCATCATTGACCATGCACGCACGCATGACGCATATGGGTGGAGTCAGCACTCATCCGTATGAAAATGTATGAATGCATCGCTGTAAAACGACCAGCATATACGTATTCGCGAGTTTCATGCGTCCCCGATGAACTTAAACATATGTACCCATTCGTTCAGGAATTGTACATCATCATCCTGGCCCTAGAGCACCCGTACGTTCATCGTTAATTAGACCAAAACTGTCAGAGAACCACTTATTCCTACTTGAAGTGGAAGGGTGGCTTGGATGTCATACATGGAATGAGCAGAGGCATTATTCATCTTGAGCTGCAAAGATTGGTGAGTTCCTGCAGAAATTGCGGCATGTGTACTCATCAGTTTGTTTGATTTCACTGCTACGTGCTGGCCATCATGAACATTTCCCATTATGCCAACCGGGGCACTTGATGTGATCCTGCCTATCAAGTTCACTTACTGTTGTTAGGGGTGGGCATTCGGTTTTTTCGGTTTGATCGGTTCGGTTTTTTCGGTTTTAAAATAATTCGGTTTTTGAAAACTAGCAACCGAATTTCTTAGACCAAAATAAAAAACTGAACCGAATTAACCGGAATATTTCGGTTCGGTTAATTCGGTTTTTCGATTAACCGAAATATGAATAAACACTAGATAAATTAGATTTAATTCTTCTCATATCGTAACATAGAGTAGGGTTAAACCTACACAATATTCATAGATTATTACAATATAAGTATAATAGAACATGTGAATATACCAAACATATACATAAATGTATTAGAATATGAGAATTGTTTAGTAATTTTAGGAAGAATATTATAAAAGTGGTATTATATGTGGGCTATTCGGTTATTTCGGTTTTTGGAAGTCAAAAACCGAACCGAACACCGAAAACCGAATTATACCAAAACAAAAACCGAACCGAAAACCGAATAAACCGAAATAATCGGTTAATTAAGTTCGGTTCGGTAATTCGGTTTTGGTTTAAAAATGCCCACCCCTAACTGTTGTAAACTTATATATCAACTAGTCCTTCCATCTTTGGCCTTTTTTCCCATTTCCTTTCAACAACTTCATGCACGGTCTCTGAAGATTTCCATTCGCATGAATACAAAAAATGTTGAGTAAATTTCACAAAAACAACATGTTTTTTTAAACTATCAGAAAACTATAAATTTTAGCTCCTATTTTATAAAACTATAGATTTTAAAAGAACTTGTTTTATAAAACTACATGTTTCTTGTACAAATTATTAGAAAACTACATATTTTAACTACTATTTTATAAAACTACAGATTTTAAGAAAACTTGTATAATAGAACTATAGATTTTAGAATTAATCGTATCTTGTAACGGGTCTGACAGTGTAGACCCAAACGACAGCCACACGCGTGAGTGAAATGGGAAATGAGAGCGTGTGAGACCATCATGTGGGCCCACACTGTCAGACCCGTTATAAGAAACAACCAATTCTAAAACCTGTAGTTTTGTGAAACAATTTCTTCTAAAATCTATAATTTTGTGATACATGTTCTTCTAAATCTGTAGTTTTACGAAATAGAAACTAAAATCTGTAGTTTTCTGATAGTTTGTACAAGAAATCTGGAGTTTTGTGAAACAAGTTCTTTTAAAATATGTAGTTTTATAAAATAGAAGATAAAATATGCAGTTTCCTAATAGTTTATACATAAAAAACATGTAATTTTGTGAAATTTACTAAAAAATATTCAGTAAATTGATCTAGATCAATGGGCAAACAAGCTACAAAGTCCAAACATTCCTTTTGCTCCTACATAAGCGATCACAGTTTGGCACACAATGCAAGCGTGAACTGTGCACACTTCTCCTTAGTGCCGCGCACAGTTGGTCACGAGCCCCGAAATCTCAAATACCGGCTGGAAAAAAGTATTTAAAATTTTTTGAAATTGCTACAGTAAAATTCAAAATTTCCCCGAAATTTCGTGTTTTTTTTGGCCGGATTTGGTCCAATAACCCTTAGGAAAGTCATCTTCTATGAAAATTTGTTGAAAAACCTAATTTTTTAAATATTTTAAATTTTGGCAGAAACACTATCAGATTTTTATAAAAATTGTACAAGCTTGATAATATTCTGAAACTTTTATGGTACTATCCTTAGTAGTTTAGGACCATACATAAATAATTTCAAAATAATTTAACTTCATTTGTTATCTTTAAAAAATCAAAAACAAAATGAACATAATTGGGACAGTTATATTGTCAGAATTTTATAATTTTTCTTGAGTTTGATTATGATCTAAATTTTTTTTTGAGAGATTAATAATTGACTCAGTACCATTATATAAATTTTTTAAAAATTTCAACTTTGTTTGTTTGGTCAATAAAATCTATGTAAGTATTGAACTTCGTTTGTTATATTATATTTCAAAAATCAAAAACAAAAGAACATAAATGGTACTGTGCCTTGTAAAATTTTTATAAATTCACTGGAGTGTGATCATGAATCAAAATTTTTATGGGATATTAATAACTTCCTTATCACCATTATTTTAAATTTTCAAAAAAATTTATGGTTTACATAATTTTTCATTTAGTTCAAGTTTGCCGATAAGCCTTTTAACATGGCAGTATTACTGTTCGAATTTTTAAAAATTCATACCGTTTGATCATCATCTGAAAATTTTATGAGAGAATTATAGATACACCATAACCGTGCAAAAACAATTTCAACAGTTTCTAACTTCATTTGTACCATTTTCCATTCAGATCAAACTTGTCGGTTAGTGTTCTATCAGGACAGCGCCACTCTCAGAATTTTTAAAAATTCCTCACATGTGATAATCAGCTGAAATTTTTATGAGAATATTATTTATGGATCATAACCATGCAAAACAAATTTCAACAGTTTATAACTTGATTTGTACCATTTTCCATTCCGATCAAACTTGTCGGTCAGTGTTTTATCAGGACAGTATCACTCTCCGAATTTTTAAAAATTCCTCAGATGTGATAATCAGCTGAAATTTTTGTGAGAACATCAGCATTGTGTCAGGAACCTCCAAAATTTGTTTTAAAATGTTTAGATAACGTTTAGACCACTTTTCAGCCAGTGCAAAAAAACCCAAAATTTCGGAAATTTCGTCCGAAATTTCGGGTTTTTTCGCCGAATTTCGTTTTTTTTCGGATTGGACCAGATTTGAATTTTAAAATTCAAATTTCGTCCGAAATAATTCCAAAATTTCTCCAAAATTTTGTTATCCGGCCAGGGACAAAATTTATTCCGAAACCGAAATTTGAAACCTTGGTCACAACAGTTGCTGCCATTGGTGCCAGTTGCAGAACAAGAAAATTTTCATTGGGTGGATACTTCGTATTGTAATTCTATTATCTTGTACAATAATTTTGTAAGATCATCAATCTAACACATATATTTAAAATTTACTAAAAATATAGTACAAATAGTTCTATGGCCTTAAAAATCCCAAACCATTAAAATTGAAACCAATTAATTCAACAAATTTAGTCTATTGAAGAGGTGATCTTGTAACACTTTTCAAATTTTTGGGGTGCCTAGTATGCCCCCATCACCCCTTAGTACTGCCCCTAATTGGCGCGGACAAGCAAAACTTGGCCCATTGGCGAAGTTATGATAAAAATGAAGGGTAGGCTGGGCTAAGGTCTGTTTGGGGGCTTTAAGCCAATTTCAGCTTCTGAAAAGCCAACAACCCCCAGATAGCTCAATTTTTAAGTGGATTTTTGTATAATCTAAAAGCCATATATAACTAGCAAAAGCCAAAAGCTGAAAACTGGGCTGGACATGCTTTTGCAGCTTATTGCTACGGAAAATTAGCTATTTGTCAAACAATGTCTTATAAAAAGCTACTGTAACATCCCAAAAAAAATGTGAAAATTATATGAAGTGACTCAGCATTATTTTAATGCATTTTGGGATTTCTAATGGATTTATTTGCAATATAATTTATTTAATTTATTTAAATCCTTTTCGTGATTATGAGCATTCTAAATAAACTTATAAAAACTCTAATTAACAAACCCTGAGAAATAATTTTATAAAATACTATAATATCTGAGTTGAATAAATATAATTTTTTCACAATTTTTGTAAAACATAAAGATGCCTTAAAACTTCAAATAGTGTTAAAAAACAGCAATCTTCTTGGAATTTTTATTAAAATATACAATAGTAAAATGAGTGAAACTAAGTAAAATGAAAACTTTATTCATTGATCTATCTCCACGATTTTTTTCCAAAATTTTCTAAACTGTCTAAAGCCACGAAAAGACAACCAAAAACTACCAAGCCGAAATAGGCAAATCTTGAGCTGCTACAGTGGGTTGGCGAGGTGCTTGATGGAATGCTCGCGTTGCAGTCGCTGTCGATGGGCCATGTGAGACAGGGACCCCACTGAGCAGCATCACACTGTCACCTTCTTTCGTCTCTCCTCCCCTCTCTGCTCATGACGCGACCAGCAAAGGGCTGCCAGTGCCACTGTACCGGGCGCGAGCAGCAGAGCGCTTCGCGATGCGGCTGCACCTCGCCAACTCCGCCCGCGCCTTGCCTTAAGTCAGCCGAAGCACCACCTGGACTCCTCAGCTCGCTAGTGCCTCACCTCCATCGCCCGTGAACTTGCTCTGTGCCTAGGACGTTGGGAGCATGGGTGTGCCAACGCTGGCCGGTGAGCACGCCCTCTCGTCCTTCATCCCTGGGTAAGCCTTCGACCAATTGCCCGGTCACCTAGTGCTGCCCTTCTCCAGGAGCAAAAGCCCCATTTGATTCGGAGGTTCATGCCACAGGTGGCCGCCATTGCTGGAGCTCTCCCGAAGGACTCGATGAAGCCATTTGGTTGACTCGGTGAGGCATTCCTCAATTACCCTTGCGCATAACCTCCTCGAACCCTCTTGAGACCGTTGCGCTCTCTGATTTCAGCTCAAGCCAATCGAGCCGCCAGCGTGACCACCTCTTCTTTCTCTGCTACGGTTGCACGGTGACAAGCCACCTCGGTCAGTCCCCACCGCATTGAGGTAGCAAGCTCGACTACTCGTAGCCCCCTTATGATTTTCCCTCTCTCGGCTGAGCTCGAGCTACTCTCTTCTTCACTCATGGCCATGGCCACCACCGAGCGCTACCCCTCGTTGTTGCTAGCCCACCTCGTCGCCATTCAGCCACAACCGGCCAATGCTCTGAGACCACCTTGGCTCCCTAATGCTCATTGAGCTGCCGCCCAGGCCGCGCCGCCCCTGCTTCGCCACCAACGGGGTTGCGCCGCCTCTCCCCGGCCCATTATCGCCGACAAGTGAGACCACCTTGTCAGCCGACGCAGCTAAATTTGAAATCCCACGAAATGTAGAAATACACTTTCCAAGTTAGAAAGCGTATTTTGTCATTTTCAGCCATTTTCTTTAACCGACAAGATTCAAATGCTCATATATTTTGCAATAAAACTCCAAATCTAGTTGTGTAAATTCATGCATATTCTTAATATGCAAAAATATTTTAAATTTGGTCACTAGACAGTAAATGAGCTCAAATTTAAGCTATAGGCCTAGAATATGTACTATATAAGATTTTCACAAATCAAATTCAAAAATTATAAAACTAGTTTCTATGTATTCCTAAGGTGATAATAATTCCAAATATGTAAAAATATATGGATTTGAGCTTAGTTTGTATCAATTGCATGAACAAATGAATTTCAATACATTTAAAGTTCAAAAGTTTATAACCAATGCAAATAAATTCCAAATTTAATGAAACCTTTTGAGAAATTCATGATAAATCATGCTCTATCTTCTGTGTAAATTTTGTGCATTTTTGAGCAAGTTGCATACTGAGGTTTTGTCGATATTTATTTGTAGCTTTATGTTTATTTGCTTAGACGACACCGCGTGCGAAACCATTGACGAGCAACATCACGAACAAGAGCAGTACCACGATCAGGAGCAAGGCAAGAACCCTCCTTTGATAATGTTGATCCCATTATTTTGCGGAGTCTACGTTGTTTTATCAAAACTATTATGCATTCGCTAAATTCAATAAACATTGCTATATTGTGGGTACTGGTAGACATATTCCTAAACTTGTGGGATTTCCTTAATAAACATTGACATGTGAACCTTGTTAGCCCTAAATTATGTTTAGACACTATATGAAATGTCAATGGGTACAATGGAGTATTTACATGCATCTGCTTGTTATGCTGTAGAAATTGGGAGAACAATTAGGTGGTTATACTATTTGTTCAAAATTAGAAAATGTTGGAAATATTGGGAAATTGAAGATTCTATTATTTTGATATAACAATTAAAATGAAACTATGATTTGATGCGTACATGTATTAGCAATAGCCGGTAGTGCGAGAGATAAACTTGCACATAGATAGGGAGAGATTCTCTCCCGGGTCGATTAAGGACCGAACTTGATGCTATCACCTATGTAATTGAGCGCAACCACATGTGCTAGTATGGGATAGCCTTAACTTAGTAAATTAGTTGGGGTCTAGCCTTGTATTTTTGTAGGCCAAAGTACTAAGGGTGAACCAGGGGTACGGTGTCGCTCGTAGGTGCTCCCTTCACCGAGGCATTAAGATCCAAGCATGTCCGATACAATGGTGTATGCCTTGCTATGGGGGAAGGACACGATGGGGTGTAAACCATCGTTAGTATTGTGTGTACGGGTCTGGATTTTCGACGTCATAGCAAGGGTTTGACATCACCGGGCTGGTGCAAGGCTAAACTCTAGCTAGTTGAACGGTTCGTCATAATCTAGCAAATCGGGTACCGTAGGTATCGCGAGGCATGGTTGACATGATTGTTAGAATGTGTCGTGTGGGTAAAGTGTACTCTATCTGCAGATATTTAATCTAACTAATTAGCTGTGCTCACGATTATGGGCAACTCAGGGAAATAACGTCAAGTATAGCGTTGTATTTGTGAAAACCTTGGAAAATGTGGTTTGACGGGTTGGTGTACTTGAATGCCAAGGTTGGCTGAGGATTACTTGCTGTTCGTGACCACAGAGGGTCATGAAATGATGGAAATATATTTTATTTACTGTTATTAGTTTCATATCAATTGCTCATTTCAAAATCGCGATACCATTTGATGAACTACTCTCTTGCAAATAAAATGTGCCTTATGGTGAAAATAAAACTTAGTATAGAGGCTTAATTCCTTGGATTAATCTTGCATGTAAATTATTTCCATACACTAAATTCTTACGAGTACATACGTATACTCACTGTTGCTCAATTTACAATATTTAGATGAAGGTACAGATGATGTCCCGAGGACTCTTACTTCGCAGTGGGGTCCAACGACTACTTGGACGGGTGAACTAGGGCTCTTCCTAGTCGGTTGCCTCTGGGTTTTGGATGGGCATACCGCTGTCCCCACTTTTGTTTTACGAGTTTAATCCGCTATAATTTACTTTTGTGTGTAATATTTGGCCGGTCGGTTGTGTACTTGTAATATTAAGTAGTTGTAATAGCACTCTAGTTTTACTATTATGCTATGTCAATGCTTAGATGTGTGTATGTGTGATGACACTTCTCGAATGCGGGATATGTGGGCGCTAGGCTTTGATCTTGCGAACTAGCGCTGGCCACATATCCGGGTACCCAAAATTGTCCTCAACCGTCCGACGCGTGGACACGTGCGACCGTCACTCCTTGGCTATTGCGATGCACACCTCTCGATGGGTGTGGGCGATACCAAAGTTTTGAGGCGGCCGACGTGCGCTACGCTCGGAAGGATTGGTTTCAATCCCGGTATGGTTATTAGAAAAAAAATCAAAAATCTCTTGGACGCGTAAGTGTGAACGGTGTGACTAGGTGGCCTTAGTATGGTTGAGTGCAGGTCATCTGGTTAACATTCCGTGCACGAGACTATTGGCGGCAATGAGCATACACTTAAGTGGAGTATGAGTGTCACTTCTAGTCCAACACATGAGGAAGGTTCGATTCATATTTCCAGGTGCCCATAGGTACAGTCGCTTTTTAGCCTAGAAAGCCAAAAAGAAGATTTTCAGACAAACCTTAAATTGAGACAAACATATTAAACAGTTTATGTTGTATTTTCATCGGTTCGAGGATGACCACAAGTACTTCATTATTTGATAAATACTTGAGCAACATTCGCTTGTCAAACTTTTGAAAATATATAAACAAGTTAACACCAATCAATCAAACAAATAAGCTATAGTATCTATTCAACCCATTGACACGGTTACAATTGATAAAAAAACTATCAGAAGATGAGCTCAAATTTCCTATTTGTTGTTGTGGTTAGCCCATTCAGCCTGTTAGGCACTCGCCAACTCACGCTGTGCTGTCTTCTCTGCCTGCTTATCGTCGATAGGGCTATGCATACAATATATTTGATAAAATATAGTACAGTAAGTGTGTTTTTAAATAAAAAATTGGAAATACAACACCAAATATATCAAATAGAACTTCGGTATCGGTAAATACGATATTTACCAAACTAACGTGAATTATTCTTTTTACTTGTTGTTTTAGACATTGAAACGGTTTCTAATACACACATTTGACCATTATTGTATCTAATTATACGTAAGCAAAAATTATTATACACATTTGACCATTACTTTGACAAATCTAGTGATATTATTTTCATGTAAAGTATTACTTTATACACATTCGACCATTACTTTATCTAATTATATATGTAGTTTTTTATTTTGGTTTACTCATGGCTTTTACCGAAAAACACATATCCCAAAAATCAGATTTGTATCATATCGCACTAAATATCATAAACCAGTCAAACTGAATTGATCTGTTCGTTGTGGTTTTCATGTTAAGGTTCTTCAGTTTGGTAAAATTGTGTGAAGTCCTAGCTGTCGCTGCGGTGGGTTACCCATCGCCGTACGCCCGTGCCCTTATCGGCTCCTCAGCATCCACTTGACGATCTAGCCATATCCTCGCAATCGCTGACTCCTCGCGACGTGTGGCAAGCTTCCCTAACTCTATGGTCTCTGCGTTCTTTTGGGGTTCGAGTTCAGTTTTGCAAGTAGCAAAAAAAAATTACCAATTGTAAAATTAGGCCTTTAACAAGTAGTAACCCACCAAGCCACATGGCCCAGTAAGAAGCTCACCACCCAGCAATACTTCTTTCTTCCTCCAGCCACGTCCGATCGCGTGTGCATTCACCGTCTCTTTGCCAAAAATTGAGTGCTCAACAGAGGCCACTCATTGGACACGCCTCTGATTGCGCCTCTTCCATCCCTTCCCATGCGCCTACTACGTGTAGAGCCCGTCCGCCGCGTCGCACACCTTCAGCCACCCGACGTCCGAGTCCACGATGCTCAAACTCTCCCCCTTTCCCGACGCTGCATTCGTCGCCCCAAGCCAACCCTGAGACGATGCCCACGATCACGAAGAGGCCGCCTCCTGCCTCACCCTGTCTCGCTACTCCTCCTCGCGTGGCTTCAACACTCCCTCATGGGAAACTAGAAGCCCAGCGCTGTGTCCGGTCAGGGGCAATAGGTGTTGAGGGTGTTGTCCGGGTGGTCATGTGATGACGACGATGCGGACAGTGTGGACCGGAGGAGCGGGGCATGGAGGTATGTGAAGCTAGACTCGGAGGCCCCCTGCTACTGCATCGTGTAACAGGTAGCATGGCGGGTGGCTGTCAACGTGGTGTTCATGCTGCTTGTCTTCATTGTCGCCACCAAGCCCTGGCACCCCATTGTCTCCTTCAAGGTAGGCACAATCGAGCAGTTCAGCCTGGGGGAAGGACTGGTGTGGTGACCCACATAATTAACCCAGGGTAACGACAGTAACCTTGTAATTAACTCTAAGGTAATTACGTTGATATAGGTATATTAGCTAATAAAACATCGAGCGAACCCGATACTTTATCAGTTAATACACCGTATTCAGAGTGTTGCAGTAGAACAATAATTAGAGACTAAAATGGAACTTTACTACAATCTATTCCACGCAAGCTACAAGTCTAAAATTCATAAGTCATTACATAACCTTTACAGTAAAAGCTTACATAAAATAGTAATAATAATATACCCAAGTGAACGATCACTGATATATGGACTACTACTCCACCCAGTCCTCCGGTTAGTCCTTTGTCGCCTCATCAACCTGATCCTGTGGATGACTCTCCAACCACTCCTCGGTGAATCCATCAAGCTCAGCTTCTAACCAAAGAGGAATTTATACAAGGGTGGGTACAATATGTACTCAGCAAGCGTTAATAACAAAATATATTAGATGAATTTTCTTTCCAAAACCATCTCTTAAATCCTTTCCTCAATCCTTTTACCAAAAATAAGTTTTATTAGAAAGATCCATATTTTTTATTTTTAGTTATTAAAATGTTACTAGCACTCGTATATGAGGCAAACATAGCTTTCATAGCCTCCAATTCAAGAGACAAGCATGAATTCATGATTTTTAACCCTGCGCAGGTTTTGTACCACTTTACCCATAGCGAACCCAACCACAGTTGGGAACCCAGAATGTTTATCACTACTCAAGATTAGATCTCCAACCCTGATAGCCAATGAGTAGTGGTGTCCTCGACTGTTCCCCACTTACTCTCAGCATACTAGTTGTACTCTGCCTGACAACAGAGATACTCCACCCAGGGCTTTACATATAGAGCCCCAAAGAATCAACCGCAGCTGATTTTTTATGTTCCTCACTAGGCCGAACCGGTGTATCCTAGTTTCACACCCCTCTTAGTTATCTACTCTTATCCCATGTGGAAATCATAATACCGTCATCAGATAAACTTTTTTGGTCGTTTTCACACGCTATGGTTGATACAAATATTACGGCTCATTCATAGGCGGAATCAGGGGGTGCCGAGTATGCCCCGACACCCCCAAAAGTTTGAGAAACTCTAAAATTTCACCTCTTCAATAGGCTAAATTTGTTGATTGAATTGGTTTTGATTTTGGTGATTTGGGATTTTTAAAACTTTAGAACTATTTGTATTATACTTTTAGCAAATTTTAAATATATATGTTGGATTTATGATGATACCAAATTGTTACACAAGACTATAGAGTTGTACATGTGAAGTGTGCATCCTCGTCGAAATTTTCTAGTTCCACCACTGGACTTATTGCCCGAGTGTAGAGATTTATCCTTATATCATGTGCTGTATGTTCGGAAACGTGACACGAGAGTGAGAGCAGACGCCGGCCGTTTTACGGGCCTACGTCCGAGAGAGAAAGAGAGTAGACACAAGGGTTTATACAGGTTCAGGCGACTAAGCAAGCGCCCTACTCGTGTCGGTGTGTTCCTCGGGGGGAGTAGGGAGGGAGCTCCTAGTCCAGGCTCCCGAGGGACACACCAGTGGTTCAGTTTGTATTCAATGAGAGCTCTGGTTACAAGCGTGGGTTACAGTGGGGTTTTATAGTCGCCCAGTCTGTTACACAAAGTGCCATCCTACCCCTACTACAGTAACTCAACCGGGGTCATCCTGGTCATTCCTGCGTGGAGGTAGTGGATCCCACGTCAACATCCGGTAGAGGTCGGCCTCTGACTAAGGGGCCCTACAGGGGACTTTGGGACCCCACTCGGCAATTGGTCCTGAGCGGCTCAAGGGTGCCCACCCGTCTCCATGGGCGTCTGGTTGGCGCCCTCTTGAACCAGGAACCTTGCCAAGTGCCCTGTGGCCAGAGGGCTTGCCAAGTGTCCCATGGCCAAAGCCTTTGCCAGGTGCTCTGGGGCCAGGAGCCCTTGCCTTGCCAAGTGCCCTGTGTCCAGGGCCCTTGCCAAATGCCCTGTGGCCAGAGGCCCATGCCTTGCCAAGCGCACTATGGCCAGGCGGCTTGCTAAGTGCCCTGTGGTCAGGGCCCTTGTCTTGCTAAGCGCCCTGTGGCCAGGGGGCTTGGTGAGACCCCTTGGGGTCCGGAGACCCCCCAGACACCTCCTCTAGAGAGCCTGCGAGGGTATGAGGGAGCCTCCCGCATCACGCCCGCAGGGGGCATGAGGAAGCCTCCTGGAGCACGCCCGCGGAGTAGAAGGGTGCCTCCCGTAGACGCCCGCGGAGTAGGAGGGAGCCTCCCGTAGCATGCTTGCAGGGGGGCACGAGGGGACCTCCCCTCATGCTTGTGAAGGAGACCCTCTCAACATCTCGCGGACCCATGTCCACATGCCCGCGAGGCACGGGGTGGATGAGGCCTCCCTTCTAGGCTATTGGAGCTCACGGGGGTACGCCCTGGAGGTATGCCCGCGAGGTATAAGGAGACCTTCCACGAGGTATGTGGGCATGAGGTGACCTCTCGCAGGGTACGCCCTAGAAGGTATGCCCTCGGGGAGCTCGCGGAGTATGGGGGACCCTCCCTCTGCACCACGGGTGAAGTCGCTGGCACCTAGAATACGAGGCCTTCCTTCCACTTATTAGTATGTTTTCTCCAACACTATGTAGAGAGCCCACCAGCATGATAATCCTTCTCATCGGTACCCTCTACCCGCCACAAATGTGGATACAACAATCCTACAAATTCATAATCAACTACTGCCGCAGCAGTTCACCATCAAAATCACATTTCCATAATGCTTGATTTACGGATTTTCTTTAAATGAGAATTTTCCAATGCATTGGTGATATCATATATAACCAAATATATTTGCTTAAATTTAATTAAATATGATCAAGGAATGCTTGCCTGGGTTTTGGTCAAAATAGTCGTCCTCACACAATTGATGCTGAAGATCAACGGTCAAATTAGAGTTGATTCCTGAAATTACATAAATGCCATATTTTAGTGGTGAATAAATTTTAACTTGATTTACAGTGTCCAAACTCTTTTTATTGAAAATTTTAATGTTTGCTATACATATGAGGTGTTCTTTTACAAATTGATATACTTTTATTTCATCGCACTTTATTTAAATGTGCAGCAGACTGAAATTATTGATTAAACGGATTTTAATTTGTTGTACTTAATTTGGATTATGCATGCTAACAGATTGATTAATATTTTAGCTGATTCACTAAAAATACATATTTCTTGTTTTTCTCTTTTCTTTTCTCTTATTTTATTTTTTCGTTACTCATTTAAGTGTAACTATTTTATGCGATTACTAGCGCCAGCATTATGTTATTATTATTTTTCCTGATTAATTATATATTTTTACATGTAATAGAAATTTACCTTTTTTCCTATTTTTCTCTTTCTTTCTTTTGTTTTTTCTCCTCTTTTCTTTTCTTCTCCTTTTCTTTTCTCCTCCTCCTCTCTCTCCTTATCCATTCAGTCGAACTCCCCTTCTCTTGGTTCTCTTCTTCTCTGGATCTTCTCTTCCTCCTCAATTTGGTCTGGCCAGCCTGCCGTTGGTGTCGGCCTCTTCGGTTGCACCCTCCTCCGACACCCTGGGCTGTCGCCTCCTGCTCTGGGCCACCCCGTGCCCCGGTCTCTTTGCCGCCATGCTCCTCGTCCCACGCCTGGGCTAACTGTCGCCCAGCCTGGCCACCGGCGCCACCCCGGACCTCCACCCACCTGCACGCGCAGGCACACGACGCCTTGGCCCTCAAGCTGGCGCCCGGCCGTGCGTGCTTCCACATGGGCCGCCTGCCCTAGCTCTCACCCGCACCCTTGGGTCGTGACCTCGCGCGCATGACCACATGGCCGCCGGACCACCTTGGCTCGGCCCCTCGTCGGTCACCGCCTCCGGCTCAATGCCCGAGCGCCGTCATGGGCCGCCACTTCCTTCCCTTGCTTGGTTCTACCAACTTTGGTTAATCTCTCCCTTCCCTTCTTCCTTACCCTGCTAGCTACTGGTGCTTTGATGCTTAACATGAGGTTGCTATTTGGTTAGTGATGATTCACGACTAGTTGTATGGCAATTAGCGTTATCATGGCGATACCTGCGGTTTTTGTTGCACATCGGGGAGTGTGACAGTACCATGGGCACGTACAATGCCCACCTTTGCAACCACTAAAATGAGACCACTAGTCATTTGTCTTTAGTCTCTATTTTGATTCTTTCTACTGCTATTCCTATGTCTGTGCTACTATAAATGAATGCGAGGTCACTGTGGTGTGGGGAATGAAATGATATGCAGGGGGTGACGTTGTGGAGGGGAGGTGCCGATGGTGGTGATGGAGATGTAACTGTCCTCCTTGCCCTTGTTCTCCTGTCTTCCTTGCTTGTGGTGCTTCCTCCTCTGCTCCTGGGGTTTGTGGTGGTTGTGCACTTGTGCTGTTGGGAACTTGCTTTGGAGGCTTTGCCCTGAGGCTTGCACTGGAGACTTGTCTTGTGCTTGGAGGGTGCCTTAAGAAGGAAGGATATGTTTGTGGGGAGATGGCTTCGGCTGGAAGCTTGCTTCTATCCTAACTCACAGTGACTCAAGTTTATCTATTTTACTATTGGGTTCTACTCTTTTACTGCGGAGAATTACCTTTCTACCAAGCGATATTTTTACTATTCGCGTGCCTATGAAATACATTTTCAAGTTTGTTTAATTGACAAGTGATGAATCATAATTCGTGAGAGGTGCCTATTTGGCCCCGAATGAATATGATATCTCAGTGAGCGATACCATCTCATACGGGTCTGACGGTAACTCTACTTTTTAATCTCTTGCTTAATTCGATTTATTGATTTATTTCTTTATGCACAAAGACTGACATGCAGACTACAGATGAAGATTACAGGAGTCATAGCTTTTAAGAATCTTGTAATTTTTATTTTTGAGATGTAATTAATTATTCATGTAATTTTTGCAATTCTAAATGATAATTAATTTACTAAGCCATGTATTTGATTTTGTTGTACGAGTTTGTAATAATTAAAGTGTATGATTAATCTTTGCTAACTAATTTAATTATATAAGTTATTTTAATTTAATGATCTCATATAAAAGAATAATAGCTCGGGTTATTTCACCTGGACGGCTCGGGAGTCATAGGGTCTGTTTGAAGGGCTGTGCTTCAGCTTTAGGCCAAAAACTCTCCCAAACAAAGATGGTCAGCAAGCGGTGGGAAGCTAAACCACGCAGAAGCACCCCAAAAGTCAGAGTCACGAGAAGGAGTTTTTCAGCTGTAGCTTCGCTTAACCGTCTCCCATCTCGCTCACTTCGCCTCCCTGACCTCCGCCACTCTGCCTCGCCACCTCCACGTCACCTCTTCACTCGTCATTGCTGTGCTTAGGTTGGGTTCTGCCTCCCGCTCGGTTGCCCCTCAAAAGCTACAACAGTGCAGTGATCGGTTGCCAAAGCGGCATAACAAGAAAAGCCACACCCGCCACCACACCGCGATGACCAAAGAATCTAAAGCAGACTTTACAAATTTCAACCGCAGCCCCCCAAACAAGCCCATAACCAGCTTCCTCAACTGCAACTTAGTTCACATGGAGGTGGATAACTACTCCGAGGTCTTCAGCCTGCTCATCCGTCCGCTGCTGCTCGAGACGTCCTTTCGCCGCTTCACCTTTGCAACCTCACATCACATGTACATACATAGCCTGCAGCCGCTAGCATCAGTTTCGATCAATTATATACGTGCAGGCATGCAGCAACACGCCTAATTAGATAAATACATTACTGCATGCGTACGTTCTTCTTTCTTGTGATGCAGGGAGAAGGGTCGTACGGTACCTCGTACGACGTCCGGCCGCGGACCACTTCGATTGTGAGGCTCTTCGTGGAGTCGCAGGAGAAACCGATGTACGCGGCCGCGGCATGGAGGACCTGCTCGAGTCCAGCCAGGGCCTGCCGCTTACCATCACGGTGACGTCGCGGCCTCGGTATCGGGTGGTGTGGAGCCTGATCAGGCTGAGGTACCGCTACGATTCCCAGTGCGTCGTGTACCTGAACCAGGAGAACGCCGCGGCGGAATAACGCCGTCGCCGCCAGCAGCTCCACCAACTCGACCGATTAATCGATGATACTGACTAAATCATCACAAATCTATACTCTTTTATAATGCACATAAGCATTCTTTTCTACGTACACCCCAAATAATGCACCTCACTAGAGATGGCTCAACCTTCGTACACCTAGCGAAACGTCCCCAGAAACTTGCCTCCATCAAAATTAACCTCTCAGATCTTTCCTCAACTTTACTCACCCACATCCGATGGCCATTGTTTAATGTGTCTAACTCATCCCCGTGGCCACAAATGATCTCCCCACCTCCAAAGATCATCTCAAGGAAAAGGAAACAAATATCCTGGAATTAAGGAAAAGAAAACAAACGTTCTAGAAAAGAAAAGACCATATATTACGTGCTGAGAAAAGGAAACCGGAAAACAAGGCACTATACTAGTAGTTTAAACGAGTGCAATTAACGCAATCGAATGATTAATTAACCGCATAATCCGATTAATCGTCTATTTTCCGATTAATCATCCATTTTTCCAATTTAATCATGAAAATAGATTATTTTATTCACTAAGTACGATAGATTAGTTTATAATATTGTGTGATAGTATTCATAGTATGTATCTTTTTGATAAAGTGTAAATAATGAAATGTAAAACATGTTGTGTAGAATGATAATTTAGAATAAATTTGGGTAACTAAAATGTTTTAATTAATTTTAAATGTAAATAAATATATTAATAAGAACGCATAGTCGTACGTTAAATTTCGATTAATCAGTCGTATTGTAATTAATCGTTTAGCGGTACTATGTCCGTCCGTAGAACGCATATCGTTTTTCACCGCACTGATTTATACGGCACTGTTATCGTTCGCCTTCTCTGTACCGACGTCTATATAGTTCATTTTGGTGTGCACTGGAGACAAGTTTCACGTATGAAATACTCACGTTATTAGTAGTTACTAGGGAGTGTTTATACGTATTAAAATATAAATAAAAGATAGACGGTAAATACTTACTTTTTTTTTTTACTATCCACTAACTCTCTATTTTTTTTCTTAGAACGCGCTTGCATTAAAGAGCGAACACTACCTACTTGCTTGGTTTAGAATTTGTGTAATAATCTTCGTTTTAATAAAGATGCAAAAGGAAATACACATAGGTGTACAGTACAAATGATAGACAGGCTCGTGCCCTGTATGTCTTAATCAAGTGGTCCGCGTTTTAAGCCCGCACAGATTACTTGTCGTCGAAATGCCAGAGTGAATAGTTTGCGAACTGCCATGAATGATCCGTTCGTCCGGAGAGGCGGAGACGTCGTGCGGTGGACGAAGCGCATCTCGGAGCTGGCGAGGAGTGGCCGCGCGGCCGAGGCGGTGGCGGCATTCGTCGGGATGGACGCGGCGCCGAACGCGCTCACGCTCGCGAGCGTCCTCCCGGCGTGCGCCAGGCTGAGAAACCTCGGCCTGGGGCGGGCGATCCACGGGCTCTGGCTCCGGCGTGGGAGCGGCCACGGCGTGAACCTCATCCTGGACAACGCCGTGCTGGACGTGTACGCCAAGTGCGGAGCGCTCGGCAGCGCGCGCCGCCTGTTCGAGGAAATGCCGGAGAGAGACGTCTTCTCCTGGACCACGATGGTATGGGGGCTCGCGAGGAGCGGCTGCCCTCAGGACGGCGTGGCGATGTTCCGGGCGATGCTTGCGGACGGTGAGGCCGTGCCGAACGAAGCCACCGTCGTCAGTGTCCTGCACGCCGTGGTATCCACCGGTTCTCTGGCCTGTGGCAAGCTACTGCATTCGTACGTACTAAAGCAAGGACTCGGTGGTGAGCAAGTCGTCGGCAACGCGCTGATCGACACCTACGCCAAGTGCGGGGACGCCTGGTTGGCGTTCAAGGTGTTCAACGAGCTCCCGCAGAAGGACCTGGTTTCCTGGGGCACCGTCACGAGGGCCATGGCCGTGCACGGCCGGTGCAGGGAGGCGCTGCAGCTGTTCTCTCTGATGCTCCGGCGCGGGGTTCGGCCGGACGGCGCCGTGTTCTTGGCGTTGCTCTATGCTTGCTGCCATTCCGGGCTGTTGGACCAAACGCTGCTGTTCCTGGGCGCCATGAGGAGGGTGTACGGGATCGCGCCGCGGAGGGAGCACTATACGTGCGTGCTCGACGCGTGCGGCCGTGCCAAGCAGCTTGGCAAAGTCGGAGAAATCTTCAGGCAAATGCCAGTGGAATACGATCAGCAGATGCTCGGAGTTTATTGCTCCTACGCAAGTGCGTGTAAAGCGAGCGGCGTTTCCGGAGTCGCCGGCGAGCGGCTCTGGGAATGGTTCCTTGACGGAGAAGTGGACGCCGGAGGGGGCACGTACGCGCTCATGTCCAAGTCGCTGGCTGATGCAGGGCGATGGGACGATGCCTGTGCTATTAGGGAAAGGATGGCTGCAAGAAGGATCGAAAAGACTGCTGCTTGCACCTGGATTGAAGTATAGCATCATTGTTCGCATCACCATCGAACACTTACAAATGCTTCACCATTGATGAAGCCAGATCGGAACGATCTTTATGTAAAGGCTGCCTTATGTAAAATTCCATTTGCACAATTGAATAGTGTAAAAGGCTGTGTCACATTCGAGATTCAAGTTACACATTGCCTAAGATATATCTTTTGAACACCTGAATTTCATGGTGCCATGTGCCAAGTCATCAACAATTTCCTATTGAGTCAATAGAGCAATATGTGTTTCAAGTAAGCAAAGACTAGATAGTTTTTGAGTCTTATCACGACTCATCTGACATCAGAACAACTGGAGCAACAAGATAGGCTCGCGAGCTTTATACATTACTCAGCCGAGAGTTACATTACCAATCTCAGAAACAACAAAGGTCCACGTAATTAAACTCTCATGCTACACGCATCTATTTATCACATGAAAACTTGATTTTCCTAGTCTACATCAAATAATATTACAGATACAGAAAACTGATAACGTATATTGTGATTGTTCTTTTAAAAAAAACATCCATTGTGGTTGTGACATCAATTGATGTAAACCGAGGATCTACCTATACATCAATGGACCCCGCATAAACTAATTCAAATAGCAGCTTAGTGGCTTACTGTAACCAGGAAAAATGTTGGACCATTGCCGAAAGCACTGTTGCAGCACCAGTAACTTGTGAAACACACTTCATTGGCGTTAATAACTCTTAATTCTTGAAGGTTTGTTCTCAAAAAGTCAGAAATCAACAACCTCATGATCATTGCATTTTCCTTAGAAAAGAGCAGAACAAAAGAAATAGGCGTGACAAGCTGACAAATTATTGAGGTAATGAAATCATAGAAGTTGGCAAAGACGTACCAAAGGACACTCCATTGAGCACCTCTTATCGAACTAGATGCACATGCTAACGCACCCACAGTAGATGGGTGTTAAAAACTTCAATAATCACCCAATTGTTTACTTCTGATATCGGAAGTTGACTCAGAAGAAGAGTTGCTATCTGATATGGTGAAAATCTTTGTATATCTCTGACAACATGAATGCATCAGCGCATCCATTTTCCAAATGACAGCACATCATTATTTTTTGGAGGAAGACAGCACACCATTCTCATATGTACAGTACATCATTTTCCACAAGTATTAACAGTTTGAGCTTTGAATGTATTGTTCTTATCTACGATGGGCTTGGAGAATCTAGATAACATCCATGAGATAGAACGTCAGCGCAACATGATTCACACAACTAGGTATCTTCATCTTCATTTGGAGATTCCATTTGATGGCAATGTCCTTTAAAACCTATTCCATAGTTTCTTGAGGGCTACTACTACTATGGCAGCCAAGTTAGATTTTTCTACCAATTTAATGGATGATAATGAGATGTATAAGAATATGCATTCAATATACTTGACTAATGGTAGAAAAGATACGATACCAACAATTGCACTATCCCAGTATATTGTTCATGCCCATGTCTCAGCAACACCAGCACCTACGGAAGGGAGTCATTTGGACCTTTTTGGTGGATATCAACACGGTCAGTTTAGACTTTAGAGGGGCACCAGGGCACATCAAAATATCTATTTTCGGAGTTACAATTAGGTAACTTTGGCACAGCATTATCACATAGCAACCTTCCTTTTGGAGGAAGGCAAAAATACAACAAGAGATCTATCCAGCAACATCTAACAGGATGAACATTTTCTTTCATCAAAAGTAACGGGGTAACAAACAAAGATGAACAATGAATTTTCAGCAACAAATTGTCCTTACAGGACGAAACCATAACAAGAAGCAAAAAAGCATACCTTTTTATCCATTATTTTCTTAAAACACATAGAGCTTCGTAATCTTGTACCGACTCCTCAAATCTGTGTAGAATTAAGTGGTAGGTGCTGGTCAGAACTGAGGTACTTCTGCCCTGAAAAGCTAGCTAGAATTAACATCAAGTAAAGAAGGTGTCTTTAAACCATTTTTGGCGCCAACTGACCTGACAAAAGACGAGAGACGAGTATGTTCAATGTAGCAATAGTCATCCAATCGAATAGCTCAGGGGAGAACCGACATCAAAAGGGTTTTGCATGATTATACTATTCCATCACTGGTTGACTTATGTTGCTTGCAGGAAAAAAAAGTTCCACAGCAATTTCTCATGTTAAGTGCTCTATCTTTATATTGTCAACTGATTCCTAGCATCCTGTCAAGTATAAGAGAAACTTCATAGAAATTCTCACGCTCACAGTACCCCTCCCAGCATGATACCCTTACCAATTGGTTGACAATGCAAGTATCTAGCTGTATTTCATCTACTTGATGAGGTCAGTATCTCTTTCCATCCTTTTGCTTTGACCAACCAATTATTCAGGCAAATAATATGATCAGGCACCAACCCATCTCTCAAAGATTTAAGAATGTTTTTTGACTCAACAAACTCTCAATTCTTACATAAACTATCAATCCTCATAGCATTTGTAAAGTAATTTGGACAAATATTCCTACCAAACATATCCATATAAGTTAGCTGAACTCCACATAAATCCCCAGCCATGCAGAACCCATGAATCAAAGTATTGAATGCCACATCATCATACTCAATCCCCTCATTATATATTAGACACTTTGCCACATGGAGTTTCCCAGCTGCGCAGAGGCCCTGGATTGCAATAGTAAAACTAAACATATCTGGCCCAATGCCCCTCTTCGACAGATCAACCAACAGCTTCAAGACCATGGCAGAATTACCGATGTCACAGAATCTACTCATCATTGTGTTATAGCAAAACACATCAACATGGCATGCTAATTCTTCACTGTGTTCCAGCAAGTCCACTGCTTCTTTTAACCTTAAGTCTCGGCACAAGCAATCGATAATAATATTCACTCTCAACCCTCAGGGACAGCCCTCTGCTGCGCATAATATCTACTTGACGAAATGCCTCATCCAAGGGCCCCATCCTGCACAAGGCGCCCACCCCTTCGCTTCACTCTCCTCTAAGATCCTTTCCGCCTTGTTGAATTCCCCTACCCGGCAGAGCCCATCGATAAGCACGGTGTACGTGATGACATCCGGCGGGCACCCGAAATCAACCATGGCATCAACTAGCCACTCTGCTTCGAGAACCTTGCCCTTCTCACAGTACCCATGTGGAATCGCGGTGTAGGAGCGGACGGTTGGGCGGAGTTTGTTGTCGAGCATGTCGTCAATGACGCCCCAGGCCTCCCTCGACCGCTGGGCGTCGCAGAGCATTGAAATGAGGCAGTTGTACACGGCGGCATCGGGGTAGCAGCCGGCAGCGGCCATGGCGGGGACGAAGTGGTACAGGAAGTCGTCAGGCGAGGCGTCGTAGAGCTTGAGCAGCGCGGTGAAGGCGGATGCGGTGAGCGGGAGGCGAAGGCGGCGGCGCGAGCAGAGGGAGGAGATGAGGGTGACACGAGAGCGTTACAGGCGGCGGGGGGCAACGACGGGGGAGGGTTGGGCGGACGGGCATAGGAGGTGGAGGGCGGCGGTGGTTTCCTGGGGTTTTTGGGTGGTTTCGGAAAAAAATAGAATAAAATAAAAAAACTGCGCTTTTCGACGTTTTCGTCCTGAACGGTGCCGTTGGCATGTTGCGCCGGGCGAAAATTTTAATGTCAGGGCTCTTTTAAAATTAGCCTTCGTCACGCAATTTTTTTTCTTCAAAAATGGTCTTTGGACTCGCGAAAACCGCAACTCCTAGGCGCAGCTCATGCTGTGCATCGAACTGGGGGCGCTGCAGCGCCCCTAGTCCGACACGTGTCACCGGAAAAAAATGCAAAAAAAAAAAAACAAGAGTAGCATGCCGCGGACTGGCAGTGTTTCTGTAACTACCCGCAGAATTATTTTTTCAGAACTAGCTACTGTGCGATTTTTTTCTATTATGATATATTTATAAAATCTAATAAAATTATGATGTATTTTTTCCAGTACTAGCCTCACATATATTGTGTTATATTAGACCCCTTCATAGAATATGGATCCTCAAAATATTTGTAGTACGACGTGCGATTTTTTCAGAACTAACTGTTATGCATTTTTTTTATTATAATGCATTTATAAAACCTAATAAAATTAAAATGTATTTATCCATAACTAGCCTCCTTGACAACAAAAAAACAAAATATCAGAGCATGCGCGCTCCCATCCATTGCATGCTACTTTTTTGCATTTTTTGTTTTTCGATGACACGATCGAATCTGGGGCGTAAAGGTTCTGATCTGTTGACAAAGATGAGCCAGCGTTTGGGAGGCGCGATTTTATTGGATCGAGGCTATTTTAAAAAAAAATGTGACAGGAGCTATTTTTTTAAAAAAATTAAGAATTGTTTCGTGCTGGTTGTCAGTGGTAGTTCATAACTTAACATAAAATTTTTTTTTACACCTTACTTTCCTATGGCACTGTGTGTGTTTAGTTTTTCTCATACGACAACTTATCCTCTCCTTCTCGGTAAAATCTAGAACTACGCACTAGCACTGATATCCTTAAATTGTTAAAGAGATACTCCCTCCGTTATTAAGATGTTGTCATTGTATAATTAATGCATTTTCACTGAGACATATGTATAAAAGATCATATTATACCTTTTTATTATATCACTTATTATTCTTTAGATGATATGATTTACTCTTGTCCATACTAGTCAATGGTATTGAAAATAACTAAAAATGAGATATATGTAAGGAAAAAATAGTGAAAAATCATCACGAAATTATAGAATGTTATGCATTTAGAAATAAAAGCTGAAAATTAGAATGACATTTATTTATAGGCGGAGAGAGTAGTTACTGTCCTGCGAACAAATCAACGTATCGATTGATTGCTGCATGGACAGTAAACCCAGCACGGGTGCCAATCAATCACGTTGGAGAATAACACAATCAGTGGCTCCAACGTTGCATCTCCATCACGACAGCTAAATGCCAACTGAAAACAATGGCTCACGAGCAACGCGCCAATACCACCGCCACGCCAACCACAGCGCTCTCTCTCTCTCTGGCTCCATCTCCCGGACATGGCCATGCGCTCGCATGGTCCACAGAATTTGCACCCAACAGACGGACCGGCCGGGGCGAGCCCACGCTTATACGGAGCATGTGCCCCGCGCGGTGGCCCTCTCCGGCCGGCCGGGCCAATGGACAGCCGCAGGCGCCTGCCCGCGCTGCTGCCTGCAGCACGCGGCTTGGAGTATGCAAGCTTTTCATCGCACCGCCCGGTCACGTACGCGCGCGCGCAGCCACGCGGGGCTAGCTAGCTAGGCCCACACCCATCAACCTCAAAGCCGCGCGCGCGATCGTGAAGAGTACAAGCCTCGGATCCTGTGACTCTATAGGGTGGTGGCATTCGGTAGATCGCGTGCGCGCATGTGGTGGCGCTAGGCTGCTATAGCTCCGTCGAGATGCATGGATGGATCGATGCGCCGGAGCGGCGCGCCGATATGCATGATCATCCAGCGCGCGCGCAAAATCGATCGTTCAAGGTCGCGCGTGCGGCAGACCGGCCGTACGGCGGCGCGCGTAGATACAGCTCGGCCGGCCGGCTTTTTCCAGCACGGCGGTATACATCATATCGATCATATCAGTTTCGTCACGTACATCATGCCAGGGAGGGTCATACATATGTGTGCTAGCTAGCTCCCTGAATTATTGGCGGTTCGTCCGTTCTGCGCCCTAGCCAGTAGCCATCCTCGTCAAGCTAACCCCTCAACTAACCGATCGATCGATCAACCGAGAAAAAGGAAAACCGTAAAACTGTGTGCGTGTAGGCTGTGATAGGTGTGGTGCTCACCTATTTAGGCTACTTATATGCAGTGCAGTATAGAAATATGTGTGACTATGCAATCTTGGAGGAAATAAAGGCTTGCTGCCCAGGAAAGAACCTATGGCCTTGTTTGGGATAGTTTATTAATTAGTTGTGCCTTCGTGAAAGCCGAAAGCTGTCCTAAACAACAAGCTTTCTCGTGAATTGAAACCGAAAGCTTGCAACCGCTAATAACGTTGAGAAGTCGGAAACCAAATGTTATAACAACGACGAACAAAATATGACGAAGATCAAACCACAAAGAGAACAAGAGACACAAGATTTAACGTGGAAAACCCTTTCGGGCGCCGACTGCAGAAATTCACTATTTTTTGGAGAGTTACAAACGCAGGGAACAAATCAACAATCAACACCAAAAGCTAGCGTGAGGTAGCTTCCCACCGTTTTGCGGGTTAGACTTCTAGGTTTTCCCCTAGAGTTGAAGAATATTTAGCCACCAAATATAAAAACTTACCCCAACCTCTCCCTCTCACCCAATTCCCCCATTCTCCCCACCGCCTATGCTCCGTGCCTCCTCACGCTGCCCCCACCCGACGCACGCTGCTCCCACCCACTGCACACTGCCTTCTCCCCATGCTCCCTCCGCCCACTGCCTTCGGCCGCCTCTGCCGCACGCCACCCCCCCACGCTGCCCCTTGGTGCCATCCTACGCTGCCGCCCACCGGTTGAGACTCCATCTCCATGCCTCCGTCGAGTTGCCTTCCATCTAGACCCCCTCCGCCGGCCCCCCTCCACGGAAGTAATCCTCCACCCCTAGGGCCATAATCCTCCTCTGCTTGACGCTAATTTGATTGTATTTTCTGTTGATTATTTTAGCATTGTAAAACAGGTTAAAATTGGGAAATGGTGTTGATTTAGGATACACTACTACAGAATGGCACATCACTATAGCTTTATCTGTGTCGATTTTTAAGTTTTTAAGGAAAAAACGATTGTGATAGATAACTTCAGAGGGGTGTTAATAATAATCACTATCGGTTCTAAAATTAGAAGTGATTGTGATGTAGCACTGGACATATCATAATCGGTTCTTTTGCGAGAAGCGATAGTGATGTGCACGGTCATCACTATCGGTTCCAACAAAAGAAGCGATAGTGATGATCACGTGCACATCACTATCGGTTCTTTTGTTGGAACCGAGAGTGATGACCGTGCACATCACTATCGCTTCTCGCAAAAAAACCAATAGTGATGTGTACGTGATCATCACTATCGCTTCTTTTATTGGAACCGATAGTGATGACCGTGCACATCACTATCGCTTCTCACAAAAGAATCGATAGTGATGTGCACGTGATCATCACTATCGCTTCTTTTGTTGGAACCGATAGTGATGAACGTGCACATCACTATCGCTTCTTATATGAGAACCGATAGTGATATGCGTGCATATCACTATCGCTTTTTAATTGAAAACCGATTGTGATGTTCCTCGCTAGGTTGTATATACCACTCGGGCTGAACTTTTCTCTGTTGTTGTTCCAGAGGATATTTCTCCTCGGCACCTGAGAAAACAGCTCATATTCTATGGTTGGAAGCAATACTAGTGGAAAGTTCATTTCTGGACATTTTGAAACAATTTAGGCTTAATTTGAGAAAGTTTTGACTTTTCTATACGCTTTATACCTATGAAGTGAATTTTGGCATATCTTTTCAGTGCTGATTCTTTTTTGAAAATTCTTTTTAGAAAAGATTTTTAGTATCCCAAAGTATATTTCTGCAAAATTTGAAATAATTCCAACTATATTTGTAAAAGTTATGGTATTTTCTCTCTTTAATCAAATAGGACTAAAAATTTAGAATTCAAGGTTCAGCTGATTTGTCATCTGTGTTGGAATGCTATGTTGTTCACCTGTGTCAGTTCCACAAAAAAACGATAGTGACATGTTTTTTGTGTCGATTTTTCATTTAGAACCGATAGGGATGATTAATTAGTCATGTTGGATTTACTTTCAAAACCGATACTGACATGTCATTTATTGTGTCGGTTTTTCCTCCAGAAACGATAGAGATATGAATTACTCGTGTCAGTTTTTATATGAAACCAACAAAGATGTTCACGCTATCTGTGTCGGTTTTTAGTGAGAATTGACTGAATTGTAGCCTTAAGACAAAATTAAGGCTGGGTTCAATTGAGAGCACAAACTACTGCTTTAATTGCATCGGTTCTAGTAGGAAACCGATAGAGATGACACTTATTAGTATTGGTTCTTCATGGAAAGCGACACAGATAACTCACTTGTATCGGTTCTTGTAGAAAACCGACACAGCTGAGGTCATTATTTGTATCGGTGTTTATGCAAAACCGATGCAGATGACAAAATTATTTGTGTCGGTTGTTGTACAAAACTGACACAGTTGAGGTTTTTATTTCTATTAGTTTTTATAAAAAACCGACACAAATAAGAAATTATTTGTATCGGTTGTTATACAAAACCGACACAACTGAGGATATTATTTGTATCGGTTTTTATATGAAACCGATAAAGATGACGAAATTATTTGTATCGTTTCTTGTTCAAAACAGATATAGATGTTTGTTATTTCAGTCTATTTTTTTTAAAAAAAATTAAAGTGAATTGTTTAATCATTTGTATCGGTTTTTCGTTAAAACCGATAGAAATGAGCTTCTCTTCTATCGGTTTTATTGAAAAGCGACACTGATGTTTCTAGGATAGCTTTTGACTTCGGGACTGCCTCTTATTATTGCCATCGGTTTCACTAGAGAGCTGATACAATTAAGTAAGTTATTGCAATCGGTTCAGTGAACAAATCGACACAGATAATTGGCATATTGCAATCGGTCAACGTTGAAACCGACACTATACATTACTCTATTAGTGTCGGTTCTTTTGTCCAAACCGACACTGATAGCCGCCCCACACAAATATAGAGTTCGGTCGACAGAGGCCACTCGATCGACCCCCTCACTAGCTTCCTTCACCGCCGCCGCCCCTCCAAGCGCCGTCGTCTCCAAGCCACCGCCACCTGGTCTCCCTTTGCCTACCGCTCCAACGGCGCCCCTCCAAGCCGCCATCTGTAGGCCGGGTCTCCACCGCCGAGTCTCCAAGCTGGGTCTCCAAGCCACCCCTTCAAGCATCGTCGCCTCTAAGCCACCGCTGCTGGTCTCCCTCTGCCTCCCGTTCCACCGGCGCCCCTCCAAGCCGCCGCCTACAGGCCGGGTCTCCACCGTCGGTTCACCAAGTTGGGTATCCAAGCCTCTGCCTACAAGCCGCCCCTCCAAGCGTCGTCGCCTCCAAGCTGCCGCCGCCGGGTCTCCCTCTATCGGCTGCTCCACCGCCGCCCCTCCAAGCCGCCACCTACATGCAGGCTGGGTCTCCGCCGCCGGGTCAGGATTTGCGGTAAACCCTAGCTCACCTTGAGTCCATTTGTAGTAAACCCTAGCTCACTTATGATATTGGTACTTTCCTATTTGGAGATGCTTCTTGTGGTCAAATTAAGAATTGTAGACTAGGAATAAGAACTGTAATGGTTTACTAATTTTTTGCTTAAATTCACTATGGTTGTGTTGGAATTTCATATCTGCTAATGGATGTTCGACTTACTCCTGCATTTAGCACTTGTGCAATTCAGGCATATTGCCTTTTGGGATCCAGTATGTCATAGTTTTGATTGGTTCAATGATATTATGAAACCAAATTTGTTTGTTCTGTTGAAGCATGATTGTAACGACCCTATTTTTACATAAATGCAAAAATGGAAATCTAATGTGCATATGCATTCCGTACTAGTCCCATGATCAGTAACTAGTACGCACATACACAACAATTGGAATCACAACCATACAACATATTATTAAGCGGAGGCTAATATATAAAGAATACTTTACAACTCAGAGATTACAGTAGCAAAAGAACAAGGCATAATCCCTATAAAGATCACGACGAAGATAAACTTGCAACCTGCGACAGAAAGATATCTCTTCGAAGCTTCACTAACTTATCCACCTAAAAACAACATATAAGCAAGGGTGAGTACTTTCGTACTCCGCAAGACTTGAGAAAAACCTATAATATATGCAGGCCATTTCAAAGGAGGCTACCATAGTTAATTTGCGTAAAGCAGAATTGATATTGTAAAATCAAGTTATTTGTAAACGGAATTTGTAAGAGCAAGTTGACTGATATGAAATAAGTAAAGCATAAGTAATACTCATAACCCTTCGTGAGCATCGAATAATCCAGAAATGGAATCCAATAATGCCGGCCCTTTGACATAAAGCAACAGCTGCTAAACAGGTTCCAAACCAAAACCCATTTTTAGAAAATACCAAAACATTTAACTAGTGCAAGTTCACCAAGTTTCCCATGACCGAGGGGATGACTAATCAATTAGATTTACACTCTGCGAGAGTGTACAACTTTACCCACAAGTCATGACTTTTTCTTTTTGCCGCATGTTTCACGCACCTTTGGCGTGTGGCCAGAATGTTCATGACGAAAACCTTTACATTACCTAGGTTAACTTTGCATCAGCCCGAGACGTCAAGCCCTCGTCATAGAAATAGAAACACTCACCCAAGACCTGGATCCATTCACATCACACCCAACACCACATTTCTGTTCATGGCAAGGCGTACACCGTTGCATTGGTATGTAGAAACCCCTACAAGCAGACCTGGAAAGGAATGCCTGTGCAATCTCCCGCTTCCATAAATGCAAAGTTAAACTAGATAACTTAATTGGTTTAAGGTTGCCCCATCCCAACACTTGCGGTTGTACGGATTGTCTTGAATCATACAACACTATGTTCGGTCCTTAATCCGACACGGACGATAATCCACCCTACACTACGTGCAAATCCCTCTGCACATCCGGCTATTGCCAATAATCACCCGCATCAAAACCATAGTTTTATTTTGGGTTTTTAATCAAAATACCCATAACCAACAGTATCATATCCAACATTTTCCATTTCTCAAGAAACAAATTTTGATCTGATCATCTACCTCAAAGGTTCTAAAGCATGGCTAAGCATGGATAATTGTGAAATCGTATATACCCATGATAACATTAAATAATGTCTAAGATTAATCTATGGTTATCAAGGTTCACATGTCCATACTTATCAAGGAGGTTTCATGAGACAGCAGGTATAACTAACAGTACCACAAAATAGCGAATTTACAGAAAGTAAACGCATGCATGAAACTTTTTAATAAACACAATGCAAATTAAATACTGGGATCAAGATGATCAAAGGGGGTGCTTGCCTTGCTTATTTATTGCTTAAGACGAAGACGAGGATGAAGCTGACGGAGGCAATGACGGAGGAAGGGACGTCAGATTCTACACGTCGATCAATCGGAAATATAGCAAAAATCAAACTTTAATAAGGGCAAAAGGAAAACAGACAGAAAACCAAATAAAGATTCACTACAGAAAACAAGAATGTTTTAGGGTTTGAATTGAATGATTCCAAGATCTCAAGATTTAGTTAATTATACATTCATACAGTAAATGACTTTTATGAACAGAGCACGGTTCTTTTATAGATTATCTATTCTTGAATTACGAATCCAAGAGGCTAAAATTATGAATTCTTGTATTTATAACTTCTAATTATAGATGCTAAAATTATTTAGATTAATAGAATTAAAACACTAGTTAAAGGGTTATGCGCGAATAGCACTTAATTCCTTAAGTGATTTTGCACAAGAAGCGGTTTTGAATATGTTAGATCTATTAAGCTAGGTTACTGGATTTATTCATGGTTTTTAAGAAGGTTCTGGTGATACAAAATATATTAGCTACAAACTTCTTCATTATCACAAAGTTTGCTTATTCATATTATGAAGTTCATTAATTATAATACTTAAGGTTATTCATCTAGCAGGATTTAGTTAAAAAGCAAGTTGTAAATAAAATATTTTTCCAGATTATGCTAGTCCATATCCTAAATATCATTTCTAAACTGATCTTCATAATATTTGCATTAAGACGAGATATTCTACAGGCTGACGAAAAGGCTTAAGTGATTCTATTATTTAGAAAATATAACAATTAGGGCTATGTTGCTAGATCATTTTATATGCAAACCATAGTATAACGAAATGCTTTCTATAGAATACAGTAGTATGCACCTTATAGAGTATTTCTATGCTATTTTCATAATTCTTTTCGTTTGGACAAGTTATTTTATATGCTGTTGAAAAGGTATAAACGACTACAAAGATAACATCGTAACAAATCGGTTTTCATTTGAAGTTTGCAACTCCACCTTATAAGATTAGTTATCCATTTTTTATGCATTAATAGGGGATGACTCTAAGAGTGCTTTAGAGTTGATTTTGCGATGATTGGCTTTTATCCGAGATGTTTTCCATATAAGTAATCAGGGCCTAACATGATCTTATTTTAAGTTTGCACAAACATAAGATATTTTTATATAATCAGCAAGAGCATTATTTTTCAAAGTTATAGGATTTGGTTTTGTCAACTTTGAAGTTAGTATGAGAAAGTTATGACTATTTGGATTATACAAGTATTGAAACTTCCACTACTAAACATTTACTGTTTTCTATGGTAAACCTTAAACATTTTTATACATCTGGGATCCTTGTAATGTTGGGAGTATACAAAAACTAAGTTTGCCATGAATTGAGTTCATTTAATTTATATTCTAACTATTTGATTTTCTATTCATATATATATATATATATATATATATATATATATATATATATATATACATTTTGTTCTCGGGTTGTTTCATATTTTTCAAGAGAACTCAAATCAAGTTTATTTCTTAATTATTTTGGAAAATTCAGGTGTTCTACTGTCATACTAGTATTTAGAAACAAATTTTTCTTATTTAGGATTTCTTTTATATAAGTTATGCATATTTGAGCTTTTAGTGTATTTGAATGAAATCTTTAATAGAAAGTAGTTCAAACATAAATGAAATTTAAATATTTTTATATATTTGAACTCCTGGAAGCATAAGGGTTTCACTAAAATTGGTTTCATTCAATTCTAAGTTTGTTTGTAGAATTTTTATAAAAAGCATATCTTTAGGCCTTTTATTCAAATTTGAATTTCAAATTCACCTGTTGATCATTTCCAAAATATTATTACATATTATGGAAGAACTTGATTTTATATGAATATAGAAATTCATTCCACTAATTTTGGAGTTATAATGCAAAATATATAGATAATTGAATTATTTCGGATATACAAAATTCAGGAAAAATTAGAAAATACACTTCTCTTACTGGGAAAGCGCCCTTACCGGTTTGCATTGGCCCTTCTTTTGCGTCACTGACAGAAGGGGCCCACAGCGCAGCGAGCCGAAAGCAGGGGCGGCCTAGGGCGAGGCGGCGACGTCAGTCCGGTGGAGCTCCGGCGAAATCGATGGCACGATGAGCTTCAGTTCATCATCCCGCACCTGATGGTGGTGACGGAGGATCTGCAGACAAGGGAAAGCGAAATTGAGGCTTGATGAGTAACCAAGGATGCATTACCAAGCTCTCGGACAACTGAATTCCAAAGGCTCCTACCGATTTGGCTTGCTTCAATGATTTTCTCCCATCCGGTTTAAGCGCGAAATGGCGAAAAAAAGCTACGCCGGTTGATGGATGATAAGGAGGGGTTCTCAAACGGTATTTATAGCCGGTAATGGATTAGCAACACTGTCGACTTTTGTGGTCGGCAATGAATTTATGGGACAGACGCTAGATCTCAAACTCAAAGGTCACACAAGACAAGGGTTTAGACAGGTTCAGGCCCTCGACGGAGGAGGTAATACTCTAATCCTGTGTGCTGAGATTATTTGGATCTCTTGGATCTAAGATTGCTCGTGTCCCTGTTGTTGCCCGCCCTCTCCCTTATATAATGGGGGTGAGGCGGTTTAGAGAGTTCGATCGGTTAAGGGATTTCGATCGGTTATTAGATTCTAATCGGTTACAGGATAGAGTTTACATCTTTATCTACCCTGCTAACAACTCGGATTACAATCATATCTCTTATATCTAAATATATGTTCAACTGTCTCTAGGATGTATCTCCTTGCGCACGGCAGCAAGGCTTTACGTGGAGCTTATCCCTAGGCCTTCCACCCGGCCCTGCATCTCCCTCAGGCACTTCTGGGCAGGTTATGAAGACACTTGGGTTCTTATATTCCACAGTAGCCCCCGAGTGATTCATGATCCGATTGCTATATCTTTATCTGGATCTCAACTTTGGATTAACGTTCTCAGCTTCCAGCATAAACCTCTGACTGGTTTCTTCTTTGATTTGAATGCTTCTCGTCGCGGCAAGGGGATTATGAAGGACTCGAATATAACCCCAGACAGTCTTCAAAGTTGTTTTGACTTCTTGTGTCAATTCATTTTCCAAAAACCTCTTTGGCTTCTAAACTATCTTAACTCCAAGTCTCCTCGGTTTCTGACTCCTTTACATCTTCGCATTTACTTCAACCTTACCGTATCAGCTATAAAAGGTGAACCAATGCTTTTAGAACTTATTATCTTCACGCTTAGTCCTCCATTTTCCTGCACCAAGCTCCACCTTCTTCCTGAAGGATTTCATGGACCGCCAGGATCCAGAACTTGCTGAGGAGAAGGCGCTATTCGACCTCGCCATGGCCGAGTGGGCTGAAGAAGATGCTGCTGCCCTCGACCGTGCCGCCGTCGACGCCTTCCTCGAAATTTTCCCCGTCCTTTATATGGCTAGGGAAGCTCTCGTGGAGGCGCTTGGTCGTGTGCGCCGTGGAGAAGTATAATACCCCTGTAAATATAATAGAGTCTTTTCCCAGGCATAATGCCTGGAGAATTGATATAATAAATAAAGAAATACCTTCCGAATGATATCTATGACTGTCGTTAGGCATAGCTTAGACCCAACTTGGGGTATATCAAAGCTCGCATGGCTCTTTGCTCGGGTGATATCCATATCCGACTGTTGCAGGATATATCTTAGGTCCAACTTGGGACATATTAGGATTTGCGCGGCTCTTGGCCGAGTGATACCTATATCCGACTGCTGTAGGATATAGCTCTGGTCCGACTTGGGACATATGAAATTCACGTGGCTCTTGGCCGAGTGATACCCATATCTGACTGCTGTACGATATGGCTTAGGCTCGACTTGGAGTGTATCATATTTACGTGGCTCTTGGCCGAGTGATACCCATATCCGACTACTGTTGGATATAGCTTAGGCTCGACTTGGAGCGTATCATATTTACGTGACTCTTGGCCGAGTGATACCCATATCCGACTGCTGTAGGATATAGCTTAGGCTCGACTTGGAGCGTATCAGGATTTTCTTGCCTCATGGCCGAGTGATACCCATATCCGACTGGTGTAGGATATAGCTTAGGCTCAACTTGGAGCGTATCATATTTACGTGGCTCTTGGCCGAGTGATACCTATATCCGACTGGTGTAGGATATAGCTCTGGTCCGTCTTGGGACATATAAAGGTTCATCCAAACGGTATCCGTACTCGTTTATTACGATGCACAGCTTATCGACCCATCTTGGGGCATACCATTGGAACCGTGCCTTATCAGGCTCAACCCGTGATATATGATTTCGCCATGCGGTAACCAACTAGCGACCCAACGTGGGGTATATCACAAGAAGATATTTTTAATCCAAACTGGAGGATACCCACATCCCACTTAGTTCGATAAGTGGTTAAAACGAGAAGGTCGAGGCCCTTGAAATGTCTTGTGCTAAGCTTTGCGAGGCCTCTGACCCGTTGCTGAGGTTGCTTCATCCCGGAGGCGAGAGGCCGCTCAGTAGGGACCAAGTTATCTCCCAACTGGAGGAAGCCCCCAAGGAGCTTAAGATACTCTTGAAGGAAACGGCGACCAATGGCGCTAGCGAGCTCGCGATCACCAAGTCGCTTTATCCCCGAGTGGATCTTGAGGCCATTAAAGATGGCTATGACTGTAACGTGGATGAAGACCGGGCAGCCGAACTCTGGGAGGAAGATAAAGATGCTTCTTCGGCTGTCGCAGAGACTTTGGACCTGTAAACAAATATTTGAAAGTGTTTCTTTGGCCTTGCATTTTTCTTTAAATATGCTGCTTTGCCCGAGTAGTTTTGACATCTTAAATATCATGTCCGACTAGTTCAGCCCTCAGGCTCTGAGGCATGGTTCATGACGCATGTCTCAGGTTCTTAAAATTCGTAGGAGCAAAGTACTTGGACGCATAATTTTTGAGAAGATTATACAAGAACAACTTTAAGAGTAAACATTCATTCATAAAGAAGAATTTGAATTACAGAGCTCAAGGGAAAAAACGACGTAGCTGCTCTATGTTCCAGGTGTTGTTGACAGTTGTGCCATCTTCACGCTTGAGCTTATAAGCCTCAGGACGTATCACCTCATCGATGATGTAAGGGCCCTCCCAGCTTGGAGAGAGCTTATGCTCGCATTTCTGATTCTTTTCTAAGGATCAGATCTCCTTTGGAGAATGCGCGGCTCCTTATATTACGACCGTGATAGCGGCGTAAGCCTTGAAGGTACTTTGCCGACTGAATTGTTGCGACGTCCCTGGCTTTTTGATCGATCGAGGTCTTCCAGCCGGCTTTCTTCCAAAGCGGCCTCCTCATAGCTCCGAACCCGTGGGGATCCGAATTCTAACTCGGTGGGGAGGATCGCCTTTGAGCCATACACCAGGAAGAAAGATGACTGCCCGGTTGCTCTGCTGGGGGTGGTTCGCAGCCCCTAGAGTACCGAAGGCAATTCTTTGACCCACCGAGTGGCGTATGGTTTGATACGATCAAAAATCCTTGTCTTTAGGCCTTGTAGCACTATGCCGTTGGCTCGTTCGACCTGCCTATTGCTTCGGGGGTGTGCTACTGATGTGAAGCAAATCTTTATGCCGAGTTCACCGCACCAGTCTTGAAATATGCCACCTTTGAATTTTGGGTGCCGTTATCCGTGATGATTTGGTTCGTTACGCCGAATCTAACCACGATTTCATGGAAGAATTCTTTGGCCTTTGCGGCTGTGATTGTGGCGACTGGCTTGGCCTCAATCCATTTGGTGAATTTATCGACTGCCAAGAAGAGATGAGTATAACCACCTTGAGCCTTCTTCAAAGGTCCCACCAAGTCAAGCCCCCAGACCGCAAATGGCCAGGTGATTGGGATGGTCTGTAGTTCCTGTGCCGGTTTGTTCACCTGTCGCGCAAAGAATTGACATCCTTCGCATGTCCGAACGATGTCCTCTGCATCAGTGACAGCAGTCAGCCAGAAAAATCCCTGACGATAAGCCTTACCGACTAGGGTTGTTGACGCCGCGTGATTCCCGCAAATTCCCTAGTGGATTTCTTTGAGAAGGTCTCTTCCTTCTTGTTCTGATATGCACCGTCGTAGTACACCAGAGGAACTCTTGCGATAGAGTTCTTCCCTGATTACCACGTAGCTCTTGCTTCAGCGCATTATTCGCTCGGCCTACATGCGGTCTTTGGGTAGCTCGTCCTTCATCAAATAGTCCAGATACGGAGCTGTCCAATCGGGGGTAATGATCAAGACTTCTGCCTCTACTTTCTTCTCCACTGGGATATCTGGCTTTGGCTGAGTGTTTATTGTGGGCTTATGAATTTCTTTGACGAATACTCCCACGGGCACTGTGGTCTGGCCGGATCCCATTTTTGCTAGCTCGTCGGCCGCTTCATTGTCCCGACGGAGCACATGAACAAGTTCCAAGCCGTCAAATTTACCTTCTAGCTTGCGTACCTCCTACCAGTAGGCAGCCATGTTGTCTTCAATGCAGGACCATTCTTTTTGCACCTGATTGATCACGAGCATTGAATCTCCGTGAACCGTCAAACGTCGGATACCGAGTGATACGGAGCCCATGGATGAGTGCCTCGTACTCGGCGGCGTTGTTCGATGCGGGAAAAAGTATTTGCAGAACGTACCTCAACCTTTCTCCACTTGGTGATATGAGCACTATACCAGCCCCCGCGCCGTTGAGAATGAGGGAACCATCAAAGTACATCGTTCAATACTCGAGTTTCTTGACGGCCACCAGGTTTTGAAGTTCTTTCCACTCGGCAGTAAAGTCGACGAGCGCTTGAGACTTGATGGCTGTGCGAGGCTTGAATAGGATATCAAAAGCTCCAAGCTCGACTGCCCACTTTGCAATTCTCCCAGTGGCCTCCTGGTTGTGAAGTATGTCTCCTATTGGGAAGGAAGTGACCACCGAAACAGTATGCTCTTGGAAGTAGTGCTTGAGTTTGCGAGATGTAAGAAGTACGGCGTATAATAATTTTTGCACTTGTGGATACTGCACCTTAGATTCACGCAAGACCTCGCTGATGAAATAGATCGGGTGTTGGATCTTCTGCACGTGACCCGGCTCCTCCCTTTCTACGATGATTGCAGCGCGACTACATGAGTTGTTGCTGCGATGTAAAGTAACAGAGGTTCCCCTGGCATCGGTGAAACCAAGACCGGAGGTGTCGTTAAGAAGGTCTTCAAATCTTCGAACGTTTGCTGTGCCTCGGGCGTCCACTGGAACTTGCCCTGCTTCTTGGGGAGTTTAAAGAATGGCATACCTCGCATACCCAGTGGAAATAAATCTGCTGAGTGCGGCCATGCACCCCGTAACCTTCTGGACGTCCTTTTGGCAAGTCGGCGGTTCCATATTTAATATGGCTTTGATCTTTCTGGGTTGGCCTCAATGCCTCGTTGGGATACGATAAACCCGAGCAGTTTTCCCAAAAATACTCCGAAAACACACTTCCCGGGATTAAGCTTCATGCTGAAAGTCCTTAGACTTTCGAACGTCTCGGTTAGGTCGACGATAAGATCCTTCCTCTCCCGAGTCTTTACCACGACATCGTTCACATATGCCTCCACATTACGTCCGACTTGGGTGTGAAAACATCGCTGTATTGCTCGTTGATACGTTGCACTAGCATTTTTCAACTCGAACGCCATCGTGGTATAGCAAAAGGCCCCAAAGGGCGTGATGAATGAAGTCTTGATATGGTCTTCCGCCTTTAGGCGAATCTGGTGGTACCCTGAATAGGCATCGAGAAAACTCAGGATCTCGCACCCGACGGTTGAATGGATCCTTCGGACATGCCTTGTTGAGATCAGTATAGTCAACGCACATGCGCCAAGTTTTATTCTTCTTTTGAACTAGTACAGGGTTTGCCAACCAATCGGGATGATACACTTCTTTGATAAAGCCTGCAGCTAATAACTTGGTGATCTCCTGCTTGATGGTGTTTTGACGATCTGGAGCGAACCGCCGAAGTCTTTGCTTGATTGGCTTTGCCTTTTCATCGACGTGTAGAGAATGCTAGATTACCTCCCTAGGAACACCCGGCATGTGGATGGCTTCCAGGCAAAGATGTCCTTGTTAGCCTGGAGGAAGGTGACGAGCATGCCTTCCTATTTATCCTCGAGCCCTATCCCGATCAGAGTTGTTTTGGATGGGTCGGATGAGTCGAGAATAATTCTCTTGGTTCCTTCGCCAGACTTTATCCCTGATGTGGCCTTCTTCTTGGACGGGATGGCGCCTTCTTCCTTCAATGCGGTAGCCTCTGCCTGGATATTCTTCCCCTTGGCGGTTGCCTCCTGCAGCTCAGCAAGTTCATAGTTCTCTCGGTCGCATTCCAAAGATCGCTTGATGTCACTGCGAACCGTGATGACGCTTTTGGGTCCCGGCATCTTCATCACCAAATAGGTGTAGTGCGGGACGGCTATGAACCGAGCCAAACCGGGCCTTCCCAAGATAGCGTGATACGCTGTCTCGAAATCCGCTACCTCGAAATTTATATACTCGGTCCGATAGTTTTTTTGGTACCGAAGGTGACAGGTAAGGCAATCTGCCTGAGAGGAAATGAAGACGCCCCAGGGATCACCCCGTGGAAAGGCTGTGAGCTCAGCCTTAGCTCGGAGCGGGGGACGTTCATGTCGTCGAAGGTTTTGGCGAACAAGATGTTGAGTCCACTCCCTCCATCGATCAAGACTTTTTTGAGCTTTACATTGCGAATAACAGGGTCGAGTACTAGAGGATACTTACCCGGATGTAGAACTCGGGGTGGGTGATCCGAGCGGTCGAAGGTGATCGGGACTTCGGACCACTTTAGATCTTGGGGGGTTGCCGGTTCCACCGCATTGATCTCCCGAGTGGTAAGCTTTTGCTTATGCTTGGACTCGTATCCGGTGGAGCCCCCGTATATGTAGTTCAGGTCGTGCTCGGGTTCTTGGTAATCGTCCTCGCTGGGAGGGTCTTTCTTCTTGGCAGCCTCATCCTTCGCTAGAGCCGGTTGCTTGTTGCTTTCACGCGCAAAACGCTTCAGGGTAAAGCAGTCTTTGGTGACGTGCTTTCCCTTAGGGTGGAAAGGACAGATTGCATCTATGACAGTACTGTAATCGGGCGCCTCCCTCCATGTGGCTCGGGGCCGGTTGCGCTCTGTTACTGCAACTAGCTCCTCGCCTTTCCGCTTTTTTTCTTTGTGCTTGGAGGACTCGGGCTTGTCGCCTTTGTTCTTCTGTTGCGGACGATCTTCTTGGCGCTCGGCCAGAGCGTCTGAGGCCGTAACATAGCGATCGGCCAACACAAACATCTCCTTTACGGAGGCCGAAGGTTTCCTGGACATTTTCTTGATCAGATCGGGATCGCTAACCCCTTTCTGAAAGGCTGCTACCACCACTGCATCAGATACATCCCTGATGGTGTTTTTCTTCTGCATGAAATGCCGGATGAAATCTCTCAGCGTCTCGTCTTTCGTCTGGTGAAGCTGATATAGGTCCCATGGGGTGCCAGGCCTCTCATAGGTTCCCTGAAAATTCGCGATAAATTGCTCGCAAAGATCGCTCCAGGAGTCCACCGAGTTCACAGGAAGTCCTGTGAGCCATGATTGAGTTGAACGGGTGAGATTGACTGGCAGATAATTTGCCATCACGTTTTGATTGCCTCCAGCCGCTTTAACCGCCAGGGCATATACCTACAGCCAAGCTTCTGGATCTCGATCCCCATCAAACTTAACGATGTCCTTGGGGTTGAAACCTTCGGGCCATACTACTCGGCGTAACCGAGAAGTGAATGCTCGGATTCCGTCGATGGATCTGTCGTCATGATGAGGGGGAGTCCGGCAAGGCGAGCCTCTGGCTCGGAGATTGTCATCAACGCGTCGGGGTGGAGTTCGGCGCTGCGAGCCCATGACTCGGCGATCGTCGTTGTCGTTTCGACCCGGCGATGATGGTCTCTATGGTCGTTGTAGTCGTCGTACCGTTGATCACTTCGTCGATCGTGGCCGGTGCTGAAACGTTCGTAGTCGTCGTAGCGCCAGCGTCGATCTTCCTCGTCCCGCTCTTGCCGTATGGCGGTGATGTCTCGGCGAAGGTCGCGGTTGAGATTCCGGCGGGCGTCTCCGACTGGTTGTGAGGGTGCCGATCGCCGCAGATTCGGCGGTTGCGATCGATCGCTAGCAACGCGAGTAGCCGCGTGGGAGCGTGAGTGCATTTCTCCTACCGGCTTTTCCTGATTCTGTTGAATCGCTGTCGCCGTCACCATGGCCTTAATCTAGGCCACGATCGGGGCTGCCGGGCTATCAGATGCAATCATCGGGTCCAGTGTGTCGAGAAGCGTCTTGGAGGCGACGACGTTCTGCAGCGGTGTATGAAAGACATCTTGATCTCCCAATTTTGATTGTAGGATGTCCTCGTGGACATTGCGACCGCGAGATCGAAGCGATCGCGACTGCGCCTCCTTAGCCTTACGAAAAAGGCGATCTTCCTCCGCGGCTTCTCGAATCTCTTGTTGGCGTTGGAGATCGGTCTTTTGCTCTTCTATTGCGAAGATTCCACGAAGATAGTAGCAATTCCTCGCGACGCCGACTGGTTTGATGGCTGAGTCAGAGTGGCGTACCTGAGATGGGTCGGCCTGATCTTTACCAGATTGGATCTGGTTTAGGTCTAGGCAGACAAGTTCTCCGAGCGCATCTGCGACGAAGTCTAGGCTCCCAAAGCGGAAAGCCTGGCCGGAGATGAAGGTGGCGATAATTCCGCTAGTTGCTGCCATCGAGTTTGTAGGAAAAGATTATAGCACTTCCCCTACCTGGCGCGCCAACTGTCGACTTTTGTGGTCGGTAATGAATTTATGTGGCAGGCGCTAGATCTCAAACTCGAAGGTCACACAAGACAAGGGTTTAGATAGGTTCAGGCCCTCGACGGAGGAGGTAATACCCTAATCTTGTGTGCTGGGATTATTTGGATCTCTTGGATCTAACATTGCTCGTGTCCCTGTTGTTGCCCGCCCTCTCCCTTATATAATGGGGGTGAGGCGGTTTACAGAGTCCCGATCGGTTAAGGGATTCCGATCGCTTATTATATTCTAATCGGTTACATGATAGAGTTTACATCTTTACCTACCCTGCTAACAACTTGGATTACAATCATATATCTTATATCTAAATATATGTTCAACTGTCTCTAGGATGTATCTCCTTGCGCACGGCAGCAAGGCTTGGCGTGGAGCTTATCCCTGGGCCTTCCACCCGGCCCTGTATCTCCCTCAGGCACTTCTGGGCCAGTTATGAAGACACGTGGGTTCTTATATTCCACAAACACAGGGTTTGAACACAAGAGGGGAGTTGCTGCTGCCCTGTGCGCAGAGGCGAGGTGTTGCGCGAGGTTTTGCTGCGCGGTATTGCGCGGGAGACTGAGGACGAGCATGGATTTGGTTGGGCAGAGGTGGCGTGGCGATGCGCCGAATCGGATGCTCAACAGATGAGACCGAGTGATCGACAGACGAGACCAAGCGAAGTGCACGCGCGAGACTGAGAAGAATCGGGAGAGGAGCGCATGCGCGAGGGGAAGAGAAGAAGAGAGGGAGAAAGGGAGCAGTGGCTGACGAGCGGGACTGGGACCACTGGGCAGAGGCTGAGAGGCTTTCCGTTGCTTCCAGCGAATGGCTGCAGCACAGCGACCGGGCCCACACGTCAGAGGTGGAAGATGAGATAAGGGATAAGTTTCAGCTCGGACATTTCAGTACAAGCATTTATTTGGCTATCAAATCAAGTCGAAAAATTGTGAAACTTTTTTACTGAGGTCTCCTGGTAATTTATATATTCCAGTAAAAATTTGAGAATAAAATATCCTACAATGAATTAACTAAAATTTTGACACTGTGGACTGTCCAGAATTTCCATTTCGGATTTTGATTTATTTAAGGGTGTAAATCATATTAATTATTTGCCAAACATTTTATAAGAGTTTAGTTTGTGTTATGTATATCTATATAAAGATTTCAAGTCAAAATATTGTGTAATTAGTTTATAAAAATTCTGACATGATAATTTTCAGATTTTCAAAGCCTCTGTTTTTATTTTTAGAAGGTCTAAACGACATGATAAATTCCTAAAATTTTTACCAGATGTATATTCTGATCTGAGGGTGTCACGGTAATTTTGAAAGCTCCAGATAAGTTTCTAATATTTTACATTAATTCTGAGTTACACTGTTTCTAGTCAAGAAAGATGTCACTCATTTTATTTATTTACTTTTCTGTGCATAAAATTTTTACTTGTTGACTTTAATGATTTACCAGATTGGCTAGGGTTCCATGGTAAATTTTCCAAAATTTTACTTTTACCTTTTTATCTTTTTACCTTTTTCCATTCATTATTTCTATTTGTCGGATTTTTCATTCAAAGCATAAATCCAAGGAAATCCAAATAAAAACCAATAATGCCAATAAAACTCAGAAATAAACATATTCAAATTTAAAATATTCATTTTTATTTTCTTGCATTTTTCAGGATGTTACAATGATAATAAATAATAGTAATGTACCATAATTTTCAACCAGCTGATGTTTTCAGTAGCAGGTTAGCATTTAAAATTCAGTATAGCATATCAGGTTTAGATAACTGAATTTGTTCCTCACTCCTTAGCATTTCTTCTGTTGAACAATGCTTGTCGAAGTCGTCATGTAGAATTAACAGGTATGTTGATTGTTTCGGAAAAACTTCTATTTTGAATGCTGTATGATCATGAGTCAATGATCTAGGGTAGGCTGATAAGAAGAAACAATATAATTAAGTTAATACTTGTATTTTTTTAATCCTGTCATGTTCAGTTGTGCTATTCATAAGGTGAATATATCATAATATTGTTCTCGCACCATGTACTTGCATTAACAAACTTCAGTGTTGGATAGAAACAAATTCAAGCTTGGATTGTAAAATGAAAATTTTATAAGTTGCAACACATGTATAAAAGAACAAGTGATCCCTCCCTTAAGAAAAAGTGGGAATCAGTGAGCTGTGATCTTCTGAAAGTTGAAATGTCCTGTAGAACCATTTAAAGGAAAATTTAAGCTAATCACTTCACCATCTAAGCTAGTCTCTTGAATCATATGTAGTTTAGTAGTTCTTGTTGTCGAGGAAGAGTGAAAAGTTTGAATAGTGCTAGACGGATTAAGTTTTGAAATTTCAGAAAAGCGGGTTTTGTTTGTCAGATAAAATTTTCAAAATGTTAAGATGTTCGGTCACGCTATATTTTACGGGACATGGATCTGGTGCAGTTGAGTAGGGACTGCCAAGTTTGCAGTCCCCACTCAACCGTCCGATCGGAAACCGGCGCGCGAGATTTTTTTGGAACTGTAGCAAAAACACTGTAGCAATTTATTGTTGCAAATCGTTTTTTTAGATCTTGTCCATCCGTTCGCTCGATCCAACGGTTGAATTGAACGGCGACTGCAAATTTAGCAGTCGCTATTCTCACTACCAAGGATCTTTGTCCATTTTACGGACATGTTAATAAAGGACAGCGCAATTATTTAGCACCCTGTTTGTAAAAGTAGCAAGTGACTTCAGTAGTTAACCTCGCAGAAAGCAGTAGATAACTCGAGATGTCAATCATCAGTGAAATGAGAAATGCACATGCTTTCCTAAACATATCCCAATCTCATTGCAAACACTGTGAAATGAGAATTTTGAAGAAGCATCCTTTCAATGTGATGTTCCATTGGTATATGATGGCTTCAAGTCGGGCTGTAAACGAGCCGAGCTCGAGCGAGCCTAGCCCTCCAGGCTCGAGCTCGGTAAGGCTCGACTCGAGCTCGAGCCGAACTCGAGCTCAGGTTCGAGCCTCGACCCAGACTCGAGCTCGGTTCGGTCCAAGCTTGAGTAGGCTCGAGCTCGGCTCGAGTAAGCTCGGTAAGCTTGATAAGCTTGAGCTCAGGTTCGAGCCTCGACCCAGGTTCGAGCTCGGTTTGGTCCAAACTCGAGTAGGCTCAAGCTCGGCTCGAGTAGGCTCGAGCTCGGCTCGAGTAAGCTCGGTAAGCTTGATAAGCTCGAGTAAGCTCGGTAGGATCGAGTAAGCTCGGTAATTCTGATAAGCTCGGTAGGCTCGGTAACAAGCTCGATAGGCTCGGTAACAAGCTCGGCTCGAGGAAGCTCGGTAACAAGCTCGAGAAAGCTCGGTTTAAGGAAGCTCGGTCAGGCTCGAGTAGGCTCGCGAACTATTTGAGCTCGGCTCGGTTAAGCTCGCGGGCTCGAGATCAAGCTTGAGTTCGGCTCGTTCGGAGCTTGAGCCGAGCTCGAACCGAGCCTCTCGCGAGCCGAGCTCAAGTAGCTCGCGAGCCTCGAGCTTTTTTTACAGCCCTAGCTTCAAGTCTAGAATGTGAATGTTGTCAAACTGAGTGTGTATGCAATGCTATTCACTCCATATTTTCCTAAATAACTACTGGTATTGTCAAAAAGCCAACAAAGTACATACAACCCAGCTATTAGATTTCACCATGTTACTTTAAATATACATGTCTTTTTATTTTCATGTCTTCCTTTTGCTGTAATATGATCAATGTTAGAGTTCACCATGCGTAATGTGATATGTTGTCCGCAATTGCTGTGTGAATGTGATATGTGCATATTGTGTGAAATATGTGCTGATTGGAGAGTGAATTGAAAAATAGCACACCACACCCCTTCATCTCTATCGGTTCTCACAAGAAAATGATAGAGATAATGTGGTCATCTCTATTGGTTTCTCTAAAGAACCGATAGAGATGATGCGCTCATCTCTATCGAGTAAGAACCGACTGTAATAGCAATACCTAATCTCTGTCTAATCACTTTGTGTCGCCACCAGAACTGACTGTGATGATAAAAAAGAATCGATTGTGATGTATATACGTGTAGTAGTGATAATTGTTGTTTAGGTTGTCGAATTTGTCCAAGATTTTGCTCCTCTCTGTAACAGCCTCAAAATAATAAAATAAATAAAAATAAATTTAAAATATTTATGTATTATTTCTAAAATTCCTGAATTTTTGGATTTATTGGATATTCTTTTGGCTTTTCCTTAATACAAGAAAGTGAATTAAAGAATATAGTAAAATGGTAAAAGTAAAAAGTAAAAATGCCAAGTCAACAAAAATTTACCAAAGTCATAACAAAAATATAAGGACTCTCCACAGCCAGGTTAAGTCGGTGGAATAGCTGGATTAATTAAAATAATATTTAATCAAAGCAAATTATGTGAAAAGAAAGTCAGGGTAAATGGTAAAAGAATTATGTGGAATTCTCAGGAAGTTCTCCTGGATCAAGATTTTTGCCCTGCCGACATCAGAATAGTTTCAACCTCCAGTAAAAATATAAAGAATTTAATAATTCATTTTATAATTTTAAAAATTCAAAAACAGTGAAGAAATAAATTGGAAAATAGTAATGTCAGAATTATTAAAAATTAAATATTAATACTTAAAATCTAAAATTTTACAGAAGGTGTATAATACCATTTTAGATCCTAATAAAAAGTTTTATGAAATATGAACCTTATTTATATCATAAATTAAATGAAAAACACAATTAATAGAACAGCAACAGCTTCATTGTCAGAATTATTTAAACTTCTACATGCATCATAAAATGGTGAAATTTTACAGTAGTCTGATAATTTCCTTTCAGACCTAGGGTAAAAGTTTCATAAAATTTAGAGTCGGTTTGACTAAAGAAACTGCCATAACAGTCCCGTTCTGTCCTGAGCCTTCGGCCGAATTCTTTTCTTGTCTCGCTGACTTGTGGGCCCGGCTTGTCAGCCAGTCAAGCCCAGCCGACCTCACTGCCATCTGGCCCCCGCGTGGCAGCCTCTCGCCCGCGTCTTCTTCTCCCCTCTCTCTGTGCTCTCGCGCCGACGCAGCTCGCCGAGCCTTCTTGCACGCCAGCACGCCAAACCGACTCCGAGCCTAGTATAAAAGGCGTCGTCCTCGTCGCAACTCACCTGGTCGTCGCCCTATGAACCCCATTCGCCGCCTCTCCTGCTCTTCTTCTCCAGCGCCGGCAAAAAGCCGAAAAGGGGGAAACCACCAATTCGCCACTCTACTTAGTCCTAGCCCAATTCATCTGAGCCGAAGCATCCTAACATCTCCAGGAGCTCGCCCACGCCGTCGGTTCTAGCTTCCCTGCTCCGACGAGCCGCCGCACCTCGTTTCTTCCTCCGCCGCCACCGCGCACAGTGAGAAACCTCCTCCGCCGCTCATTCTTCGAACTAAGGCTAGAAATGAGATCCTGGTAGTCTACAGATGCTCGTAGTGGTGATCTTCAAGCTCAGGGAGGCCTAGTTCGCCCGAACGCCGGTCGGCCATGGATTCCGCCGCCCCTCGCCGGTGACAACCCCCTTCCCGGCTGACGAGTACTCATACCATGGGTACCCCAACGGCCCGGAGTGACGAACGGGCTGCCCCAAGCCCAGCTGCAACCAAAGGCCCCGCGGGGCCACGAAGGACGATCGACCCCGACCTAACGAGCTGCCCCAAGCTTGTCCCTGACCCAATGGGGCGTCCGACCCCCGCCACAGGTCGGACCCCCCACGAGCTCCGACCAAGCTGAGGCGATCTCCGTCGAGGGCCAAGTGTCGGGCCTCCGCCGCCATTAGCCACATGCCCTACGAACACGACAGCTCAGAGTGACTATGCGGGGGCAGGTGGCTCCTTCCCGAGGTGGCGAGGAGGTTACCGAAGTCAAGTTCCAGTCTCATCATCCAGACACACGGCGTGAAGACGCGCTCCCTCCCGAGGCAACGTCAGCACCTGACAGGCTTGCAGAGGGCAGGTGCGCTATTTCCCGATGAAACGGCAAACTGCTTTGCTCAATGAGTCCACCAACCAGGCGTGGGGTGAAGCGGATGCTGACCAATCGCCAAGACGAAGGACCAGAGCTCCTAGCATAGATCACCTCATCCTTTCCTCTCCCAACTTCCCATGTAACCTGCCCTCTCCGGCTATATAAAGGGAGGCAGGATCCTCTGGAAGGGGGGGCTCCCTCCTCTCGGTCTTCACGAATAGGCTGTTTTCGCTCTCACCTATTCGAGCCCTCAGCACCCGCTTGTAAAAACCGTGCAGTCATCTGCACCCGAAGCAATATAGCACCACCACACGAACTGGAGTAGGGACATTCGGCCCGAACCAGTATACATCTTGGGCTCCTGAGTCTAACCATTCAAGGAGAGGGAATGTGCGGCCCCTTAGACTTAAAAATTCACTCGCCGGTGCTCGAAACGCCGACACCGGCCACCTCCGGTCGCCGTGCCACTGCCACGTGTGCGCACGGTCGCGCTGAAGCTCGAAGCGGAACCCATTCCGCCGCCGCGGTGATGGTTCGCCGCCGGCGAGCTCAGACTCGCCGCGCCCCTGCTCTGGGTCTCGCAAGCGGCCCGAGTATCGGCCGATCGTGCGAGCCATGTGGATCGCCATGTGGACCTCGGTGTCGTCACCGCAGCGCAGCTTCGATCCTGCAGACCCGCTAGCGTCGATCGCGTGTCTCGCCGACGACCTAGCTCGTAGCGTCGCAAGGCGCTGCAGGCGCCGACCATCGCCATCCGGGCGACTGTCGGCGCCTCGGCGCAAGCATTAAAAGGGAAAGCGCATTTTCCCTCGCGAAAGCGTACTTTCCATTTTCTGCAATTTCCTAATTTTAAGTATTTTTCAAAAACTTAGAGTATTCAAACTTGAATATCTTTTGAACTAACTGTCCAAATTTGATTAAATAAATTTATAAATTCATCTAAAATCATGTAGATTCAGAATAGACAAAAATATTTCAGAATTAAATTTCATTTGAATTTTTGAATACAAATTTAAAGAAAGGATTAGAAATATATCATACATGAAAATTTTGCAAATGACCACCAAATTTAGTAAAATAAATTTTGTTAGATTCCTTGTAACTTCAGGAACCATAATATGTAAAAATACTTAGGGTTTGTTATAATAAAAATTTAAGTTATTAAATATGTGGTAAAATAATGCAATAATGATTCAAATAGATTAAATCTTTAAATTGCAAATAAGAACAAGTAATTCATGTAACCACTTCTGAATTGTGAAGTTATTTTATTTGAATATTTCCATCTAATTTCTTTTTGGCCCTATTGAAATTTAGTATTTGTTATATGTTGCCATACGACGTGTAGAACCCGACGAACCGGTACATTCGACAAACAGGAATTTGACGTCGAGGAAAGTCAACAAGGCAAGCAATCCCCTTTGATCATATTGATCCCAGCTTTGCAAATGTTTTCATTAAACGTTTTACTGCATACTTTATTTTTATTAAAGTCTGCTATAATATGGAAACTGGTAGTTGTACCTGTAGTTTAATAGAACTTCCTTGATAAGTATGGATTTGTGAGCCTTGAAAACCCTAGAATAACCTGGACATTATTTGATGTCAATATGGGTCACTTACACTTAGTGTTATGCTTAGCCATGCTTAAAGCAATGTAAAACTGTGACAAGATTAAAAATGTTGGTTATGACATTTAAATGGGTATGACCATTTTTGTGGTTGGTATTTTGGTTGGAAAACTGAAAATAAAACTATGGTTTAGATGCGGGCAATTATTGGCAATAGCCGGGAGTGCATGTCTTTGCACGTAGTATAGGGGGAGATTATTGCCCGTGTCGAGTTAAGGACCGAACTATGGGTTGTTTTCAAGCCAAGAATTATCATACAACCACAAGTCTTTGGTATGAGACAGCTCTAACTTATTAAGTTGTTTAAAGCGGCTTTGCACTTGGAAGGCGGAGTAGTACGAGCTTTTCTTAATGAATTGCTCGACGGGCGCCCACACCGAGGTGATCATGGATTAAACGTCTACCAATATAACGGTGTACGCCATCACGTGGGTAGTTCCATCATTTCTATGCTCGAGTTCTTACGCCATAGAATGAGTTTATCGCCTTTGTCTTTGGTGCAAAGTTAGGATTAAATAATGTAACAGTTATAACATGACTCTCTGCGGCACACCAAAGGAAGTGTGCAAATATCGATTGCTCAAAGAGTCAGTCATGTCTTGTGGGTAAAGCTGTATACCTCTGCAGAGTGTAAAACTAATCGATTAGCCGCGTCTGCGGTAATGGACACTTGATAAAGTCATCACATAGTTAGCAGTTTTGTTTATTTTCATAAAATACGGTTTCTACCGTGTGTTGGTGAACTCTACTGTGTGTCAGTAGAACTGGTTTTGATTATGGTCATTTCACCCATGTTCAAATTTTTATTTACTCGCTCTTACTTACTGTCATTTTAACTAATCTGCTTTTAAGCAAATTTTATTGCAATCTATTATTCTGTATTTACATTTCAAATTGGTTTCATGCAAATTAACCACAATAGCCTTTCCATTGGAATAGCCTGCATGTATTTTAGGAATTGTAAAAGTCTTGCGAGTACGTAAGTACTCAACTTGCCTATGTTTATGTTTTTAGGTGAAGAATCAGATTACCCCGACGATTCATACGTTGATGCAGGATACGGGAAATTTAACGATGAATTTTTCTAAATTTTTTCCCTTGTCAGTTGCCTGTGGGACAATGTGTTAAAAGGCATACTACAAGAAGTTGTCTCCACTGCAGTTTTACTTTTGGTATTGTAAAAATATTAGGTAATCTTACTTCCGCTGTGTAATAAAGTTTGTGTATGACTGTGATATCAATTTGTATTTGTGCGTACTAGCTACTGATCATAAGACTAGTACTGTATGCACATGGTATTCATTTTTGGTATTCATTATAAAAAATGGGGGCCTTACACTCTCTGGCCTTGGGCACCCGGTTATGAATTTGGCAGGAGGGTGGTAGCAATTTTTGTGCAGCTTCTTTTGAATAGCAGTAGTACTTGGTCGATTAGAATTATGGATAACAAGTGAGACTGCGAGAGCACTTCATCCCTCATCTACCCATATATACAAAAAAAAAAATTGATTCATCCAACCGGAACACAAATTTACACTTCTCAGTTCTCTGTATGTTCTTGGACTGAAGAAAAAGAACTATATGTTTGTTTTTTCAGCACATAGTCTTTGGTTTGGATACTTGGACTATAAAAAAAATATACTTCTTGGCATGAAGAGAGCAGTAGCAACGTACCAAAACGATAATTAATGGTGTTGTCTTCTGGAAGAGGTGTTCTTATTAAGTTCTCCTTAGACACGAATCTGTTCATCTATGGATTGAATTTTTTATTATCTATCAAAAACATTTTCTTTCTTCTGTCCCTGAGCATATGAGTTCCATTATTTAACCTTTGCAGGCTTATGATCTCTTGGGTCTATATTTTGGTATTGGCAGCACATTTTTCAACCCAGCCAGTGTTTGTCTGTTTGTTTCGTATGAGTGTTAGGGTGGTATGTTTGTGTTGAAAGGGAAAGAACATGTGTATGCAAGGAAAGATGAGAGCACAGGTGATCATGCACATTTGATGCAAAGCTCTAGTCGTCGCTTTGGTACCATGACGATAGTTTAAACTGCACTTTTGGATTATTTCATACGAATGGATACACTTAAGGTCAAAACAAGGACCATATATATGTAAGATTTTATATTTACTATTTGGCAAGAACCATATATATATATATATGTAACATTTTGTTATACAATGCTTGGCAATTATTAATATACTATATGTCACGCTTAGATTTACATTTGTTTGTCGCGTGCAAAAACAAAATTGAAATTCACGCATATATCCTTCAAACCGCATTAAACAAGCTATCATTTGACTCAGGGGCATCTCAGTCATTTCCCAACTCAGAACAATCAGTTAACCTATCTAAAAGCCAGGCTGCCAAACAATAAACCTCTTTAGCCTAACTGTGCAGCCCAACCAGAACCTACTTCTCAGAAAAAATACAGTCATAGCAAACACGGGTATATATGTTCAATGGGAAGCCCGAGCTTTTCTATCCTCTCGCAACTTTTTTTTTGAGTAAATCTAGCAAGTGCTTTCGCAGTTAGGAAGAGAACTATATTTACGATTGTGTTTATACGAAGATTAGATTTGAAAAAAAAGTATGAGGATACATACTAGAAAAAGCTAAGGCTTCATTCAACAGAGGACATAATGCACATTCAAAAGTCTAGCTTTAGTCTATACCCCTTTATAATGTACCTAAGCATTCTTTTCTACGTCCACCCTAAATAATGCACCCCACTAGAGATGGCCCAACCTTCATGCACCCAGCGAAACGTCCCTAGAAACTTACCTCTATCAAAATTAACCTCTCAGATCTTTCCTCAGCTTTACTCACCCACATCCCATGATCATTGTTTAATGTGTCTAATTCATCCCTGTGGTCCATAACAGATCTCCCCCCACCTCCAGTATCATCTCAAGGAAAAGGAAACAAATATCCTGGAATTAAGGAAAAGGAAACAAACGTTCTAGAAAAAGAAAAGACCATATATTACGTGTTGGAAAAAGTAAATTGGAAGACAGTGCACTATACTAGTATAGGATGGGGTAGCTAGGACGGTTTCAACGTATAGATACAAGCGACATATTGGGCTAAGCTAGGGCCGCCATTTCTATCTAGTCTTGGAAACTGGCGGTGATGGGAGGGAGGTCTACGCTTGAAATGTTGCCTCTAGGTATAGTTTCTTTCTTTTCCTCGCTTTTCTGTCCTTCACAACTGTACCTGCTTTGGATTTTATCTCATATTGTCGCTTGAATTGCCAACCAAGGTGGCGAGTCCTTGGCAGTGAGAATATGCAAGATGTCCATTGCATTCTTTATTTAGTAGAAAATAGCACTAATCAAGTGTTGTGTGTCCAGAGAATACAAAGATTTCTTGCATGAGATAAAATCGCTGCTGTCCCCATCGTTTTGAATTTTGTGGACAGTTCTTATTTGCATGGAGAAAGGAGAAAACGACACATCCTGAAGTCGCATTGGATCTATCACCAATAATAGCGACAGGAAACGGGCAGTGCAGCAGCAACATCCAAAATGATACTCCCTTCAATCGCATATAGTTATCGTAGATAAATAGTATAGTCAAATTTTTTGAAATTTTAACTATCAATATCTATTTCAAGTATTTATGTATATTTGTCTCGAAAAGTATTTTCATAATATTATAGTTTTATTAGGATTTATTAATATATTATAATAGAAATTAATAGACAAAGTTATGTTTTAAGGCTATGTCGATACCAAAAACAGTAATTATCTGTGACTGAAGAAGTAGCAAGCTTCAATGCAGGACATTCATATGATATCCTACTCTTCGAGATCACTTGCTTAAGAGAGGCGGAGCTATGTGCCAGCTACCTGTTGCATGGTTGGTAAATACCCCCATTTACTCCAAGCCATTTGTCATCATACATGTACTTATGTACAGTTGAATACCATAACACAACTACGTATAAATAACCACCTGTTTTATGGGTTTGTTGTCATAGTCCAACTGAGAACTAATTTTCAACTTGTTTGGCAGTTGTCCAGAGTCGACTCCAGCAGATCGTGCGACCACACTTTCTTCATTTTCATGGGACAGGCGCTACGATGATACGTATACGTACCATACCGGCCGTAACACTTCAACTAATCTACGCGTCAAGTGAGTACTCGACCTTAACTACTATCATGTGAAAAGAAGATGAACTTAATCTCTGCGTGTATAGCCTGGTCACAGCCTGCTTTCATTTTGAGAACAATCATACGTAGCACTCGCTGTCTGATCTGATCACTAGACATTTAGATAAGGTTATCCTCTCGGCCTAACATTCTCATGTATGCCTCATTGAAGGCGAAACCCTAGGACAACATCAGGCAGGTGCTGGCTAGCCATCAGCTAGCCGTGATCCAAGTAACATTGCTTTCATACGCTAGCAGTACGAACACCATCTTGGATGCGAGTGTTGGGAAATTACTATGGGGTGGTGCCTTTAATTTCAATCAAGTCAATTTTGTTATCATCGGTTTGAACTGCCATTTCTCGAAGCCTTAGCTTTTTTAAGTCTCCTGACACATCTTTTTTAAAAAATCTAGCCATCGTGCGAATACAATTGCAAATATAGTTCTCTCTCCGACCTCGGAAGCATCGGTAGGTGACATATGTTACCTATCACGCTCGTGTACCACAGCAGGGGTCTAGATTCACAGCAACAGCTGATGAGCCCACCAAGGCAAGCGTGTTACCGCGTTCCCAGCTCCCTGGTGTGACAATATGTCCTGTCGAGCTGCACTAGCTCGGCAACCAGCTCTTACAGTAAAAGCTATAGGTTCGAGCCCCTGCCACAGTACACGAGAACGGCAGGTGATCCGTGTGATTTGTCGGCACTTTTATGGTAGAAGAGAAAACTATTTTTGTAATTGTATTAGCATAGGAGTCAGATTTGAAGAAAAAAAATTTGTTAACGAGGGCTAAAAAAGGCAAGGCATGCGCCTGGTTTGTCCGAACTCCTTATCCCTTCTGCTCCATCTTCTCATACTTGTACTTTCCCTTGCCGCCCTTTCTTGCACCCGTGGATGCGCTTTACTCTTTTGTAATACAATGTTGTTCACACAAAAGTACGCATATTTTAAAACACCGCACAACAGACATTTTTGCAGGAAAGATTATTTAAAATTATATAGTTCAGACTTTTAGATAGAGTCAACACTGTACATGAGCCGTCAACTTTCTGAAGTCAACTGGTATGGAATCATATTATTATTATTTTTTGATGATCTCGATTCGTTAGCTACGTACGAGCAACTCTCTTTAATTTGTATCCGCAGCTAGCTGCACATATGCTTGAACTTACATTTGAAAGCCACATAGCTACAGGCTACAGCCTATCCAAGCAGCAGTACTCGCATATACGTACGGACCTACAGGGTAAAACTCTTGTGGGGCTTCAAAAGATTTTACTATTTCTACACTCGTGTATTTGTTTAATGTGCGACATACTAGACCTTTCAGCGGTTAACGAAGCATCATGAAAAATATACACATATATTTCAGAAAAAAGCAAATATATAGCTTATTTCCGATTATCCATGAGGTAAGCTATTTTTGCATCTTTGGAGTAGTTTTCGCTCAGCATTACATATATCCATATATGAATGATACCCTACAAATATGTTTTGTCCATCACAGTTAATTTCTTCAAACATATATTGTGTTTTAAAAAAACAGAAAAGCTGGTTAATGCCTTGAGAATTTCTGTGTTCTTTCAGCGTAAAGAATTTGTATTTTTTAAAAGAATTGCAAGTAATGTGCGCGTGTTAATTTAAAAATTAATCATGTGGTCTATTCAACAATTTTTTTTTGTAATTCAGCTTAATTTAACAGAAAGAGTGAGCTCCGCCAAAAGAGAGAGCTTCAAAGAATCTTCAACTGATTACAAATTGGCTTGTTGAAATGTACAGATTTGTTGTGTTAAATGAAAAGTTTAAACCCTAATCATACAATCCAAATTGTTCCTTGTATATGCATGTCAACAGAAGGATCGAAACTTCGATAAATGAAATTCTTTTACGCGTGTCAGAAAATAAGGCACGATCTGAACTCAGTAAAGGATGATTTCAGGCAAGGAAAAAGGCAGGGAAATCAGTTCTTGGAGTAATCCACTAAAAACAGCAGAGAAAACATTTATAGATGCAAATCTAAGCTCACACCCTCGGCCGCGGTGGTCGCCGGCTGCTCGCAAGCAAACTGACCTTGTGGAGACAGCAGCAAAGAGGAGGAAGAGGAAGGGGACGCCACAAGAGAAGATGAAGCTCTGTGTTCGTCTCCTCGGAACACGGACAGCGCAGCCGGCCGCCGCTCTCCGGCCAACGGCATGCCCGTGTTTCTATGCGAAGCCGGCGGCCCCCTCCAGAGCCCCGCCGGCAGAGGGTTCCCATTGATCGGCTGAGCGACCGACCCGATCCCGCTGTAGAACTGCGGGCCAATGGAGACGCCACCGCCGCCGCCTGGACTCCTCACCGTGGGCCACGACGGATACAATGTCGCCACCGTGGGGCCTGCCACGCCGAAGCGGTGCTGTGGGTAGCCGAGGAGGTGATGGTGGTGCGCGCCGCCAGCCGCCGCCGCCGCCGCGGCCATCGCGGACTGCATCTGCACCCGCTTCGCGTGCTGCCGCTCGCGCTTGTGCGCGTTCTGGTGACCTCCGAGCGCCTGCGACGTCGGGAAGTGCCTGCAGCAGTAGTGGCACTCGAACTTGCGGCTGCTGTCGGGGGCAGCGGCGATGGCGATGCCACTGCGGCTCTGTGTGGCAGCAGCAGGGGCGTCGGAGGTGGCGGTGGGTTCTTTAGTTTGGTCCTCAGGTGATGCATGCGGGACGTCGATGCCGAAGAGGCGGATACCGTGGTTGGGGCTTTCGCGGGGCGGGCCAGAGCGTAGGAATGGTAACTCGGAGAAGGACGCAACGTTGGCGAAGTCATGAGGCTCCCGTACGCTCGCCGCGCCGCCACCACCTTCGCCGCCGCTGCCCATGCAACCCGGTGGAGAAAGGTGCAGAATTTCTCAATTCCCCGCAAGATAACTCGCAATGCAAATTAAAGTACGTAAACAATGCCGTCCCAGCTGGTCTAGCAGCGAGCTAGCTAGCTAGGAGGAACCCTCTCGATATATCTCCTCCCTGGCTAGGAGAGAGGAATGGAAGGAGGGAGGAACTAGGGAGGGAGAAGGTAGGGAATAGAAAGGGCAAGAAGGCCAGTGCTCATGTTGCTCAAAGGAGTGCCAAATGTATACGAGCGATAGGCTTTGCATGCTGAGGCAATTGGGGTACTGATGGATGAGCAGAGTAATTGTCACCTCACTATATTGTGGTTAGTTAGGGGGAGCTGGGCCAGCTGGGAGGGTGGAAGAAAAGGAGGTGTGGATACATCGTCCATGGTGGTGTTGTAGTAAATTCTTGAGCAAGGGCTGGCTAGGAGCCCATAGTACACAATAAGCTCTGGCAACTAGTACTACACCAGGAGGCTTTCGGGCTCACACATAACAAACGAGTACCTGTCAGTGAGAGGAAAGGCCATGTCTCTCTCACACACATACACACGAGTAAGGCCAGCAAAAAAATGCTAGTTAGGGCTTGAGTTAAAATTACTTGGATTACAGTAGTTAATGATTTTAAAATTGAAATGAATGTGTTTTGAACAAAAAAAATGTTAATGAGGCTTGGCTTGGCAGTAGCTCCTTGGCTTGAATTTGAAATGACCACTTAAATGATAAATAAAACGATTATGTCGATTTTAAAAAAACTCCGTAATTAATAACTTATTAAACTCGATAACCAACCCTACACGATCACCTAAACACTGCTCTATCTCTCCCCCCGCATTCTTCTGTCCATCTCTCTCTTTTTCTTCTTTGCTTTCTTCATTTCTCTGGCTTTGATGCATGTGTAGGCATCAGTGAATACGTGACAAGCTCTGAGCGTGGGCCTGTCGCGCTATAGAGCTATGTGGGGGTGGTACTGGCTGTTTTATGGAGGCTCTTTATAGCTGTTGGCTTCTTTACATCTGGAGCTGCAGGCTTGTGTTTGGAAGTGGTCCTGCGTACAGATCTGGTTGTAGCCTTGTGGCTACGCTAGCTAGCTGCGCGACCGATTTCTCTCTACCTCCTGCAAAACGCTAGTACCGTGCATGTCTTAGTTTCTTCTCCTGTTTCTTTTCTCTTTTCTTAAGCTATACCTTATATGGGAACGTCCTAAAATACCTGCAGCCTCCTGTTACTATTCATATGGAGGCGGCTAACTATCATTCCTAGCTAGGTTGGTAAGCGAAAGTCCGTGCTTAACATGCATCCCATTGCTTACTCACCTAGCGGATCACCTACGATCATATATATATACCTCCGATCGATGCAACGAGATGGAATCGCTAGGTTCATCATTGTAGGATCTGCTTTGTTCTTTTGCTATAATCAAGCTACTCAGCAGTCAGCACTCACTTTGTTTTTTGTCCCTATGATTAAAGCGAGGCTCATCTGAAGTAGCGGACATGCTTTGCAGTTGCAGGTGCTCTCCCGGAGGAAGAAAAGAATGTTCCACTTAACTAGCTACTTAAGCATCCATCATGAGTTGAGGCGAAAGCAATGGATTGTTATTGTACATGAGACTTTTTACCATCCTCCAGGAGGCACTAAAATTTACATTGAGTTAGTACCTTATACAAAACCGAGGATATGTACCTCCAACTGTAGCAAAATGGACAATGCCATTAAACATATGTACATCGACAACAGAAGTGTTCCACAGGTGAAAAAGGCCGATCGCTGTTTCTCCGGCGGCCAGTCACGTTCCTGGTCGATGGGGATTCTTCACCATTGTGCGTGCTGCTATATCGAAAGGTGTGCTCCTCAGACCTTAATAACCTTTGTTTTTGCCAAGCATAACAACCTTTGTCAAAAGATCAACTATGTACTTTTTCTCATCTTGTCCTTATCATGCCTTTGGAGATCGTCAGTAGCTTTCTAAGACTAGGGAATAGTCGGCAGCAACTGAGGATGAAGCCCCAGAATGATTAGTTAGTTATCGGCACAGTCACTACCAATCTACCACTGTCGCACAAATCATATATAATATCGTAAACATCACAATGTACAGTCAGATTTGCTGTACCTTTGGTGATCAGATCAGAACTTATAACTTAGTCCAAGAACTAGAGGCTAGAGCTCACGCTTGCCTAGAAATTACTCATGATCACTTCAAGAAGATGGCTGCGCAGGTTAGGGCATGCAAGTTGGTACATATATATATGTACGTATTCGTATATGTAGAGGCCTTCTTGTTTGTGTGAAAGTTTTAAAGCTGTTCACAGTATAGTAGTGAATCTGAACCAACTGTGCATGTAGAAATTCTAGATCCAGCATGCCGGGGTACTATCCAGAATTTTGAGGACCGAATTATGCTAGGTGCATTGTACCACTGGCTAGCTAGTCGTACTAAATGATTCAGACAGAAAGAATGGTCGCTAATAGATTGATTAAGACTCTCTTGACCAGAACCAAAAACATACAAATCCTAGTGGTTGGTTACAGGTCTAGATCTCACCAGCATTCCAGCACTTGATCAATATCTACTTGTGCTAATCGGAAAGGGACCTTCCTGCCATTTTCAGAGAAAATGCCACTATCCTTGTCCTCCTGAGATACTCGCTGTTCTGTAAGTGGTGGGGATATATGAAAAGAGAGAGAAATATAAATCTTGTCAGTTTTGTTAGTAGTCCAATGCAGTAAGTTTATTAAAGACTGCTGCAGGTTGTGCAATTTGCTCATTCCATTCACTCGCTTTCTTTTGGAAAATGTTGCTTATTATTCCTCTTTAACGACGGATTCTCGTCCATGTGCACACAGTATGTGGGTACTGACTTTTAACTGCAGTGTTACATATGTTCCTACCGAAACAGCAAATTGATCATTATATACATCAACAATCAGTCCAGACTACAATTATACATGAACAAGGTATTATGTTTATTCCATATCAAGACGATATTCCATACATATCAGAGGTGCGAAAGCGTGGTGGTACAACAAAAACTACTGCTGATATCGTCACAAATATTGACGTCATCCAACCTCCCGTAATAGACACGAATATAGAAGAATTTTATACAACAAATTCCTATATAGAATGCATAGGATTACAATCATTTGCACCAAATTGGTATAGAGATATAAAATCAAAAGAAGACATACAAAAAATAATTCAAAGGTTAGAAGATGTAAGGACCCGAATCCACTGATTCGAACCCACTGTGTTTACTGCACTATTCCCAGGATCAACGCTAGTGCACACAGCTTAACATTGGTACATATCACATCATACACAACGATAATAGAATAATAGTTCATTTATTGATATAACTAAATGTATGATCTTATGACCAACTTACATTATTAAGCCACGCAGGGCAAGACTGAGAATATAAACTAATTATTAAGCGGCGGAAAGTAGAAACGTAAATAGCTCATCACCACCACAGGCAACCGACAAGGCTCGGACCCTAATGACTCGTGTCTTCTTGGACTTCATCTTCCAACACAGTGTTGATTCTTCAATCGTTGATTATTGTTGTTTGGCAAGGGTGAGTACTTAAAGCACTCAACAAGTTGTGCATGAATGCGATTCTATTTATCTATATGTAAGGCTTATTCCAAAGGATAGGCTATCATGGCTATTTTGCAATAAGCGACAATTATGAACAAATACAATAATAGATTGTAAAGAATGTAAAACGAATAGCAATAATAAATAAATTCAGATATTTCTCAAGTAAACCAAGTTTCCAATCCTAAATCAAGTTCCAATCTTCCATATGGCAATCCTGCCATCCCAACCAAGTTGTCCAGCTTAATTAAACTAACCCTTAATCAGTAATTCCGAGCATTGCTCAATCATGAAAGCACGGCTATCCGAATAGTTTCACACTCTGCAGAGGTTATGCACTTTACCCACGTGATACAACCAAACACCACAAAGGCGAGATTATAACAAAGCCTTTACAATGCTCTATCTTAACCCGATACTACCCGCTAAGGTTTCAACATCATGGTCTGTAAACCACATCCGGGGCCCCCTCTTGCGCCATGTGAATTACACTCGACCGGAACTCACACCGACCACGATAGTATCAAAATTAAGACTTTGCAAATTACTCGGCTAAGGTGGCCCATACGGACATGTGGTTGCATGATTGACTCAGTCAAAGGCTTGCAAGGTTAAGTCCTTAGTGTGATCAAGGCAAGACATCCACATACCATCGCCCATCGGGCCCACCTTGGCCTCCGCCCTTGCCACTTGCCCCAATCTAAGTTATCATCACCCGCTGATTACTAAGCACCACGTGCCATCAACAATTCAACATCGTTGCGTGACATGACTCGCCACAACAACTCAATCTCATCGTGTGATCCCACATGACACAAGTTCATAATATCGTTCCATATTCCATTAATCAAGATTAATTTATCAATGATGATGACACATGTGATGACGTGGCATGACTAAGCAATCTACAACGGTCTAAACCTCCAATGTTGATCATAATTATTAATCAACTATATTAAACCAATCTAGGGTGACAATGGATCATGGCATACAATGACAAGGTAGGGTATAGATCAATCTGTATTTTAGCTAAACCCAAACTAATTTGAAACAATTGTATATTTGAAATATATGCAATAGCGTAAATCAAACATAGCAACTTTATAAACATGGGTTCAACATGATCAAAGCACAACTTGCCTTGGAATAGGTCCTGATCTTGATCTGAAGATTGCTCTTGGGTTGCTTGATCTTCCTCGAGCGTCGCACAATTCAACGTCTCACGCGCATCGAAAGAGAAAAGCAAATAAATGCCAAAACAGAGAGCAATTGAACTCCAAAATCAATTAAAATTCACTATTAAATAGATCTCAATTTTACAAATTTTAGAAACTGGAATCACTCAAATCCGAGTTACGATGCAAAAGATATAGCCTTTTGAAGTTTGAAATAAATATCAAATCGAAAATCGGAAAATACGAATTTAACAGATTTATTTTATATGAAAAATCGATTTATGACGTCGTGACGTCAGCCCTGGCCTGGAGCTCTCCGGTCGTGCACGCGTACCTCGGTCCATGGATCTGCGTCCACGACTTCCTCGGGTTCACGGCACCCGCTCCACGTGATTTCGGCCAGCGACACGCGGGCCCGCGACGATGTCGACTCGAGCGCAAGACCTGCGCACTTACGGCGTGCCGCCCGGCCACGCCGCGTTGCCGTCCGATCCGCATCCACGTGAGCGACACGCGGCGGCGAACCAAAGAAGCCACGCCGACGGCGAGGCACGAGGCCCTAGGGTGCGTCGGGCGAGGTCGAGTACCTTCGAACGTCTCAACGCGCTAAACCGATGACGCGGTCGGATGCTTCTGGATCACCGTAACGACGGCGGCGAGACTTCTTCAATGGCGGCGCGGCTCCACGGAACCTTCTTCTCCGGCGCCCTTGGCGGAAGTAAGGTGCGCACGGGCTTCTTCTCGGCGAGAGCGGTTCTAAGGGTCTCGGTTGCGAACCTCAAGCTCCACTGACGACGAAATCGCAGAACACGACGGCGGCGGCGCTCGTATCTAGCCCGAAATCCCAATGAGCGGTGGCGGTTTTGGTCACGCGTTAGGGTTTTTGCTCATGACTTCTGGCGACGCGGCGCGCTCCTTATAAAGCACCACGAGTCCTCCTTGCCCGATTCTGCGGCGGTGTCGCGACGAACACGGCGCCCGGCGCTAGAGTCCGACTCGCACGCCCGAGAAGAAGATGCGAACCGTCCGATGCGGATCAACGGCCACGATGCACTCCGCGCTAGGAAATCGAACGCAACTTGGAATCCAAGCGAAACCTCCCACACGATCTCCACCGCACTAAAGATCCAACGACTAGCGCTCACTCTTCTAGAACTTGGGCCAAGCGGGCCAATTGCAAAGCAATGGGTCAAGCAGAGCGGCCCCAGCGACAAAGACATGGGCTCGGCCCGATCATCATTGCAATGAATTTCAAAAGGGTTTTCAATTAAATTAATTCCATAAATTCATTTTATTTATTTTAGGCAATAAAACAATCAAAAAAATCCAGAAAAATCTCAAAATACTTTGAGACATTCGGACTTAAATAAAATATTTTTGGCAAAACTTTATCTTAACTTTGCACTGATTTAAATACTTTTGAATAAAAAGCAATAAACTTGAAATAAGATTTAATTCCAATAAATCGAGAAAAATCCAAATAAATTCAGAAAATCACAAATGCACTTTTAAACAATAAAAACTTAATTAAGCCAAATTTTGGGATGTTACAAACCTCCCTTAATGTAATCTCGACAGAGATTAGGGCTAACTAGAGAATAGGTTCGAATTTCGACTTCAATTCTTCTTCTCGCTCCCAAGTGGCTTCACTTTCGAATGATTGCTCCATGAACTCGCAAAGCGAATAGACTTGCTTCTGGTCTTGCGCTCCATAACATCCAAAATTCTGATCGGTTGCTCTTTATACGTCAAATCTTCTTGCAGCTCTATTGCATCCAACGGGGTTTGTTCTGTTGGCACTCTGAGACACTTCTTAAGCTGCGACACATGGAATACATCATGCACTCCTGCCAAGGACTGAGGCAACTCTAACTGATAAGCTACCTCTCCTCGACGGCTCAGAATCTTGAACGGACCGACATATCTTGGTGCAAGCTTCCCTTTAACGTGAAATCTCTTAACGCCCTTAAGAGGGGTAACCCTGAGATACACATGATCTTCTGGTTCAAAACTCAAATCTCGACGACGATTATCTGCGTAGCTTTTCTGTCTTGACTGTGCTATCTTCAACCTCTCTCTGATCATTGCGACTTGACTTTCGGCTTCCTCGAGAATGTCTGGCCCAAACACCAAACGCTCTCCCGTTTCATTCCAATTCAACGGAGTACGACAAGCACGTCCATACAATGCCTCGAATGGTGACATCTGTAGGCTAGCTTGATAACTATTATTGTAACTGAATTCTGCATATGGCAAACATTTATCCCATGACGTGGCATACGCTAAAGCACAGGCTCTCAACATATCCTCTAAAATCTGATTTACTCTTTCAGTCTGACCATCTGTCTGCGGGTGATATGCTGTACTGAAATTCAGACGGGTTCCCATTGCTTCATGCAACTTATTCCAAAACCTTGAGGTAAATTGGGTACCTCATGCGACACAATCTTCTTTGGCACTCCATGCAAACATACAATCCTTGACATGTACAATTACGCCAAACGATCTCGGCGTAGGTGGTCTTTCTTTGGGATGAAATGAGCGACCTTGGTTAGACGATCCACGATAACCCAAATGGAATCGTAACCTTTCGAGTCTTAGGTAAACCGGTGATAAAATCCATTCGATTTCCTCCCACTTCCATTCCGAATTTTTAACTACCGCAATGCATCCGTGGGTCTTTGATGCATGGCTTTTACCCTTTGACATACGTCACATAAAGCAACATGTTCGGCTACTTCACGCTTCATATTTGGCCACCAGAATCTCTCTTTCAAATCTTGGTACATTTTAGCACTTCTGGATGAATTGAGTACTTTGAATCATGCGCTTCCTCAAGAATCAATTGTTTTATTTCCTTTTATCCGCACACAAATTCGCCTTTGAAGAACATGGTTCCTTGTTCGTCCAGTGAAATCTATGGCTAGGCCTTCTTCCTTTTTAGCCTTGATTTTTGAAATTTTATCGTCATCTTGTTGACCTTCTCTAATCTGATCCTCTAATGTTGGTTTTACTTCTAGCGCACTATCATTCCTTCTGAACGACCTCCAATCTTAACCTCTGAAATTCCTTGCATAATTCGGTTGATCCTCCATTGACAATGCATTTGCGCTATGGCTTTTTCGACTGGGGCATCCGCCACCACATTGGCTTTTCCAGATGATAATGGATTCCTACATTATAATCCTTAATTAGCTCGAGCCATCTTGACATCTCATATTCAGTCGACTTGAGTGAATATGTATTTCAGACTCTTATGGTCCGTATATATCTCACATCTATTTCCTATGAGATAATGACGCCATATCTTTAAAGCGTGCACTACTGCACCAACTCCAAATCATGCGTTGGGTAATTCACTTCATGCGGTCTTAATTGTCTTGACGATAAGCAACGACTTTGCCTTCTTGCATTAACACGCATCCCAAACCTTGCTTCAAGCATCGCGATAAATGTCAAATCCATTACGCACATCCGCAACACTAATACGGGGCATTGTTAAACGCTTCTTTAATTCCATGAAACTTTTCTCGCACTCTGGCGCCCATGCAAACTTCTTTTCTTTCTTCAACAATGCGTCGGGGTTTAGCAATTGTCGAGAATCCTTCTATGAACCGACGGTAATATCCCGCCATTCCCGTAAAACTACGGATCGGGTAATGGACTTGGTGGCTCCCAATGCAACATCAAGGCCCACTTTGTCGGGTCGATCATGACTCCTTTGGTAGTCATTACATGACCAGAAATTCAACTTTCTCCTTCCAAAATTCACACTTGCTAAACTTAGCATATAGTTGATGCTCTCGCACTGCCTAAAACCATCCTTAGATGTTCGCATGCTCTTCTTCTGGTCTTTGAGTAAACCAAAATATCGTCTATGAAGACCACAACGAACTTATCCAAGTAATCCATGAAAACCTTATTCATCATGTTCATGAAATACGCTGGGCATTAGTCAATCCAAATGACATGACTGTGAACTCATAATGTCCATATCGCGTAAAAACGCGGTCTTAGGTACATCCTCGCTCGGATCTTCAATCGATGGTATCACGAGCGAAGATCTATCTTGGAGAAAACTCGGCTCCTCTTAAGCGATCAAATAAGTAAATCGATCCCGGGCAGCGGATACTTATTCTTGATCGTTACTTCATTAAGTGCACGTAGTCGATGCACATTCTAAGACTTCCATCCTTCTTGCGAACAAACAAAACCGGCTCCCACGGCGATGAACTTGGTCTAATGAAACCTTTCTCTTGCAGTTCCTCAATCTGCTTCTTCATTTCTACTAACTCGTCGGTAGGCATCCGATATGGTCTCTTTGATATCGGTGCTGTACCTGGTGCTAACTCGATGACAAACTCGATATCACGATCTGGTGGCAATCCTGGCAAATCTTCTGGAAATACATCCGGGTATTCTCTGGCTACTGGCACATCTTCCATGCTGATGGCTTTCACATCGCTGACCGTTCGCGCCCTTCCCGAATCTGCGGTCGCTTGAAACTCCACTTTCTTGCCACTAGGGCCTTCCAAGGTCACGATCCTTCGGCCACAATCTAAAACAGCCTTATGCTTGGACAGCCAATCCATTCCAAGGATGACGTCTAGGGATTGCGCATCTATCAAGATAAGATTCGCGAGAAATTCTATCCCATCCATAAGCAACTTAGCTCCCAAACACCCAAGGCTAGATCTAAGCTCAGATCCTGGGGCTTGGACTAAGAGCACACACTTAAGATTCACCACTTTAAATCCATTCTTGGTTGCAAAACTTTGAGAAACAAGCGAACGCGAAGCTCGAGAATCAAACAAAGCATCAAAGGTGTTCGAGTTGACCAGGAACTTACCCAAGATCGACGTCGTAGCTTCCACGAGCTCCATCGGTGGTGATGTGGTTGATTCTTCCACGATCTTTGATGGCTGGGCGTTGCTCGACTTGGCTTGGTGCACGATTTCCTCGATGTTGGTGCTTTAGCGGTGTTGTTCCTGTGTTGAAACGAATCGTGTGATGCCTCCTTACGTGGACACCTATTGGAAAAGTGCCACGCTCATTGCGGTATAGCATCTTTTCACGCAGATCGCTGATTTCCGGTGCATTGTTGCCTTGCCGGGTCCGGAAATTCGATTAGCGTGGCGAGGTGAGGGGTTGATGTCCTGTTCACGGTGGTGGTTGGAATCTAGCAAATTCTCGTGGTGACATCCTCAAACGTAGATGGTTTGGCGCCCACCTCGATTGTTCATCAAGCGCCACGGTTTTCACCTAGCTCTTTGCGCTTATCCTCTAGGATCAAAGCCTTATTTACCACCTCACAAAATCTGGAAATTGTGGGTAATCAGTCCACACAGTAGTCCCGAGTTCATCCCTTCATGAAACGAGGCTATGCGGCTTTATCGCCGCTACGTCTTGAGGGCATAGCGAGCTAAGCGAGTAAATTTGTTCAAGTATTCGCCACCGTTGGCCTCCTTGCTTCAAAGCTCGAACTCCTCCTTCTTAAGATCCATCATTCCTCCAGGACATGATATGGCGGAAAGCATTAGTGAACTCCTCCCGGGTTATTTCTTGCGGGCTCCATGAGCGCATGATAGTTTTCCCACCATTCTGGCGGTTCCCTCAAGTTGATGAGGCGTAAAGCACCTTCTCATTTCCTTCACACCGAGTGATGTGCGGCTTCTTCTCAATTGTCCTAAGCCGGTCATCGGCTTCCAAAGGGTTCACATTTCGAGAAAAAGTTGGTGGCCTAGTCCTCATAAAATCCGATAGCTTGGACATAGGTCGAGGTCCACCATGATTGTTACGAGTTGCGGGATTGTTGTGGTTTATCTTGCATTGGTCATCTCACGATCGCCGTGATCATTGTTCGTGATCGCTTGAGTCTCAGGCCGCAAGGAATGCTCCAGATTCTGCATGTCCCTTGGCGGTGGTTGAGGGTCGCCTCCATCATTGGGATTGTCATTCGACGCTGACCCACTTCAAGCACCGTTGTTTCTCGAGTATTCACCATCCGATGATTGCCTCTTAGGTTAGGAAAGGTAGATGTAGCATAGATGAGAAGTAAGAATTTCTAAAGCAGGAGATATGTTATACCCAAAGCTGAACAATTCTTTATTTAACTTGGTATGGTGCTTATTTAAGCCTACAAGCTTTGCAACACATACACGCACACTCAAAGAATACAAAGAAGCCAACTAAACACGAAACCTTAACGCCAACTAGAAAGGTAAAGACTAACTTAAAGACGCGACTCACACTCGAGTCTCAACACAGCTCAAGGTCGACACTCACTCATCCGACCACGGGCCGAGATCGATCCGCGCATACACCGGCGGGTGGGTGGCATCGGGCGAACCTATCTCCGTGACCTACTACTAGATCCTCTCGCAACAACGGGTCTGCACTCCTCTCTGGCTCCCACTCTCGCTCCTCTGGATCCTCCTCGGACTCCTCGGTGGCTCTCGAACTCCCCGAGTCACGCGCCCACTCGTCCTCAATCGCCTCGTGGCCTCTCCCGGCTCGGTGATCATCCAGATGATGGTCAAGCACGGTCACCTCGAGTTCCCGCTCTGCTACTCGAGTGCCTCGCATACGCCTCCGGCTCCTGGGTAGTCTCTCTCATATGATCCTCCCGGCAAGGGCGAACTCGCAAGGTGCGCCGCAGAGCACACTCGCTTCCCTCAATCCGTCGCCTTCGCACGCTTGAACGTCAGGTGAAGGCGGAACATCGAGTCGTGAAGCTCGTCGGCGTAGTCGCGGCGGAACACGGCAAGAGCAAGTCGAGCGACCTCAATTGCAACCTCGCACGAGAATCTTACGCGGAGATGTTGATTGGCCCGCTAGCTTCCTCGTTCTCCCGAGCGTAGATGATCAACTTGCAAATAAATCCTCGGTGTACACCATTCAGCCACCACCGCCTCCTCGGTAAAGTGGACGATAGAAACCTCCAAGCGTCTCAAGTACTCTCCATACTCCATGGCGAGCCGCCACTGCCTCCTCAAAGGTCTGAACGATCGCAGATCCGCTTCACAAGAACTTGAATAAGTTCTCCACCAAACGGCAAGTAAAGCAGGTAAATTTAGCAAAGGCGAAGTAGAGAATGAGATGAGTCGAGAGGGTTTTATTAGTCAAGCTTAGATTTTCTTTTAGAAAATAATTTTGGACACACTCAAGACACCTCCAAACTATCTAGGCCAAGACCTACAACAAGATGCTCGATACCACCTCTGTAAGGACCCGAATCCACCGATTCAACCCACCGTGTTTATCGTGACTATTCCTGTGATCAACGCTTAGTGCACACGACTTAACATTGGTACATATCACATCATACACAACGATAATAGAATAATAGTTCATTTATTGATATAACTAAATGTATGATCTTATGACCAACTTACATTATTAAGCCACGCAGGCAAGACCGAGAATATAAACTAATTATTAAGCAAATGAAAGTAGAAACGTAAATAGCTCATCGATTCACCACAGTGCAACCGACAAGGCTCGGACCCTAATGACTCGTGTCTTCTTGGACTTCATCTTCCAACACAGTGTTGATTCTTCAACTGCTGATTATTGTTGTTTGGCAAGGGTGAGTACTTAAAGCACTCAACAAGTTGTGCACAGAATGCGATTCTATTTATCTATATGTAAGGCTTATTCCAAAGGATAGGCTATCATGGCTATTTTGCAATAAGCAACAATTATGAACAAATACAATAATAGATTGTAAAGAATGTAAAACGAATAGCAATAATAAATAAATTCATATTCTCAAGTAAACCAAGTTTCCAATCCTAAATCAAGTTCCAATCTTCCATATGGCAATCCCGCCATCCCAACCAAGTTGTCCATTAATTAAACTAACCCTTAATCTGTAATTCCGAGCATTGCTCAATACATGAGCACGGCTATCAGAATAGTTTCACACTCTGCAGAGGTTATGCACTTTACCCACGTGATACAACCAAACACCACAAAGGCGAGAGATTATAACAAAGCCTTTACAATGCTCTATCTTAACTCGATACTACCCGCTAAGGTTTCAACTTTGGCGGTCTCAGAAACTACATCCAGGCCCCCTCTTGCGCCATGTGAATTACACTGACAGGAACTCACACCGACCACGATAGTATCAAAATTAAGACTTTGCAAATTACTCAGCTAGGCTGGCCCATACCAGACATGTGGTTGCATGATTGACTCAGGTCAAAGGCTTGCAAGGTTAAGTCCTTAGTGTGATCAAGGCAAGACATCCACATACCATCCGCCCATCGGCCCACCTTGGCCTCCTCGCCTGCCACTTGCCCCAATCTAAGTTATCATCACCCCGTTGATTACCAAGCACCACGTGCCATCAACAATTCAACATCGTTGCGTGACATGACTCGCCACAACAACTCAATCTCATCGTGTGATCCCACATGACACACAAGTTCATAATATCGTTCCATATTCCATTAATCAAGATTAATTTATCAATGATGATGACACATGTGATGACGTGGCATGACTAAGCAATCTACAACGGTCTAAACCTCCAATGTTGATCATAATTATTAATCAACTATATTAAACCAATCTAGGGTGACAATGGATCATGGCATACAATGACAAGGTAGGGTATAGATCAATCTGGTATTTTAGCTAAACCCAAACTAATTTGAAACAGTTGTATATTTGAAATATATGCAATAGCGTAAATCAAACATAGCAACTTTATAAACATGGGTTCAACATGATCAAAGCACAACTTGCCTTGAATAGGTCCTGATCTTGATCTGAAGATTGCTCTTGGGTTGCTTGATCTTCCTCCGGCGTCGCACAATTCAACGCCTACGCTGCATCAAAGAGAAAAGCAAATAAATGCCAAAACAGAGAGCAATTGAACTCCAAAAATCAATTAAAATTCACTATTAAATAGATCTCAATTTTACAAATTTTTAGAAACTGGAATCACTCAAATCCGAGTTACGATGCAAAAGATATAGCCTTTTGAAGTTTGAAATAAATATCAAATCGGAAAATCGTAAAATACGAATTTAACAGATTTATTTTTATATCGAAAATCGATTTATGACGTCAGCGTGACGTCGGCCCTGGCCCGAGCTCTCCGGTCGACGACCGCGCCCCTCGGTCCATGGATGCGTCCACGACTTCTCGGGTTCACGGTGCACCTGTTCCACGTGATTTCGGCCATCGACACGCGGCCCCGCGACGATCGCGACTCAGCGCCAAGACGCCGCTGCTTACGACGTGCCACGCCCGGCGCCACGTCGTTGCGGTCCGATCCGGCATCCACGTGGCGACACGCGGCGATTTAACCAGCAAGCCACGCCGACGGCGAGGCACAGGGCCTAGGGTCGCGTCGGCGAGGTCGGAGAGTACCTTCGAACGTCTCAACGCGGCGAAACCGATGACGCGGTCGGATGCTTCTGGATCACGAGCGACGGCGGCGAGGACTTCTTCAATGGCGGCGGCCTCCACGGAACCTTCTTCTCCGGCGTCCTTGGGCGGAAGTAAGGCGCACGGGCTTTTTCGGCGAGACGGTTCTAAGGGTCTCGGTTGCGAACCTCAAGCTCCACGGGACGACGAAATCGCGAACACTGGCGGCGGCGCTCGATATCTAGCCCGAAATCCCAATGAACGGTGGCGGTTTTCGGTCACGGTTAGGGTTTTTGCTCATGACTTCGCTAACGCGCAGCAGCGCGCTCCTTATAAAGCACCACGAGTCCCTCCTTGCCCGATTCTGCGCGGTGTCCACGACGAACACGCATGGCGCTTAGAGTCAGAAGATATCCAAATAATCGGAGAAATACCTTTAAAACATTGGGAAAGGAATACGGTAGTATGTAAAATATATATCACAAACCCAGAATAAATAATTAAAACAAGCCCAATAGAAGCCTCACCAAAAGATATAGAGGATTTTAAAATGCATATAGAAGATTTGCTAAAATTAGGAGCAATAAGAGAAAGCAAAAGTCCACATAGGTCAACAGCTTTTATAGTAAAAAACCATTCAGAAATAGTACGGGGAAATCAAGAATGGTCATAAATTATAAGAGATTAAATGATAACACATTAGATGATGCTTACAACATCCCAAATAAACAAGAATGGATAAATAGAATATAAGAAAATAAATATTTCTCAAATTTTGATTTAAAATCTGGCTTTTGACAAGTCAAAATGGCAGAAGAATCCATAAAATGGACAGCATTCACATGTCCTTAACGACATTTTGAATGGCTTGTAATGCCCTTTGGATTAAAAAAATGCACCCGCTATATTTCAAAGAAAAATGCAAAAAATATTTAACGAAAATCAAGAATTTATGTTAGTACATATTGATGATGTTTTAATCTTTTTAAAAACCTATAAAGAACACATTTCTCATCTTGAAATATTTTTTAGAAAGGTAGAACAAAATGGGTTGATTTTATCTAAAAAAATGGAAATATGTAAAGAAAGGATTAAGTTCTTAGGACATAAAATAGGAGAAGGAAAGATATATCTATAAGAATGTATAGCTAAAAAGATCCTACAATTTTCAGATACTATGAATGATAAAAAGATGTTAAAACAATTTTTAGGAATTGTAAACTATACTAGAAATTATATAGAAAATCAAGCAAAACTAGATGGACCATTATATGCTAAATGAAGAAAAAATGGTCAAAAATATTTGAACTCTGAAGATGCTAAAATAGTAAGAAAAATCTAAGATAAAGTAAAAGAACTAAAACCATTAGAATTGCCTTTAGAAGATAATTACTTCATCATAGAAACTGATGCATATAAAATAGAATGGGGAGACATATTAAAATAAAAGCCTAATAAATACTCTCCAAAATCAGAAGAAAAACTATGTCATATGCTTCGGGAAGTTATAAGCTAAAAACAGTGAATAATACAGATAGAGAAATTCTAGCGATTATATATGCATTAAATTCCTTTAGATTATACTTAGGATTTAAAGAGTTCATAGTTAGGACAGACTTGAAGCAAGATATATATATATATATATATATATATATATATATATATATATATATATATATATATATATATATATATATATATATATATTAATAGATTAATAGTAAAAAGAGTTCAACAAGAAGATGGGTATTGTTTGAAGACATAATTTCAAGAAACGGATATAAAGTTAAATTTGAACATATAAAGGGAACAGATAATAAATTGTTTGATATATTTTCTCGTTCAATTGTTTTGCTCCAATGAAGAAATCGACGCTATCAAATGGAATAGAAGAATATAATTTTGGAGGAAAAAATAAATTAAGAATATTCCCTCCTAATACATTTAAATTCAAATCCAAAGACCACGTTGATATCAATGAAGTACAAGAATGTATATTAGATAATTTTTTGTATTAATATAATGTAAAGAGAGAAGACAAAGGTAATATGCTATCAATATTACATAGCTTGGCGGAATATTTTCACATAACAAACAAAATAAATACCGATAACAGAAAACTAGAAGTAGTGGAACCTAAGCCATTATATGTTATTTTTGAAGCGCCAAAACCAGGAATATATATATCCTTCGAAGAAGTTGTAACTGTCAAAATAGACTCAAAGCTATATGGAACAATATCCTGGAAAAAATATGGAGAAATTGATGAAGCATTAAATAATGATAGAAAATTATTATATCTAAATTATTATGTAGAACCATTGGCCAGAGAATATATGACAAACTATAGAAGAGCCAAAAATAATAAAGCGGTATATACGACACCAATAATAGATTTAAATGAAGATGAAATGGCAAAGAAGAAACCAACATATAAAGAATGACTAATGAAAGATGCTGACCAATTAGATGGAGAATACATAGACCGGAAGATAGAATTTTTTTTTGACATAATAGAACCTCAATTAAAAATGGAATTAAAAAACGAAATGATGGAAGAATGAAAGAAAGTTATAGAAAATAAATTTAAAGAGGTAAATAAGATAATAGATGATAAACTCGAAATCCCTCCTACAGAAGAAGAGGATATGGATGTCGCTGGACATGGACAAAGGTAGACAGGACTTATTAGTCCTGAAAAATAAAATTATATCATAAAAGATATAAAGATAAATGCTATTCTATAGAGGGAATCCTAGACACTGCTTTCTCCCGTGAAGCAATGAATTGCACAGGAAAGTAATTGAAATCAAAACAAAAGAAGCATCTGCCAGAAGACCAATAATTGAAGCTCTGTAAAGGGGAAACAGGGATGACAATAATTAATCCAGACCTCGTGACTACTTGCTCTCCGCTGTAAAAGGGGGAGACCTCTCCACTTCGAAGAGACAGAAGCTAGAGCATCGAATAAGAAGAAGAGAAAACTCTGCCACCATCTCTACTATAAGCTTAGGAGCTAGCAAGAAGCAATAAACATACTTCTGCTTCGCTACTCCAATTTCCACTAAATAGCTTGGTATCTATTAGTACTAAGCCATTAGGATATATTGTACGAAGGCTTGTAAGTTCTAAGGTATTGTAAGGTAATTACTCTTTGTACTAGACCGTTGGGGTTTCTGAAAGGGAAAACCATATGTAAATTATTTTGTGGAATGAAGTTGTTTTCTGTGAAAACTCGGTCTTTTAATCTTGGTTATTCCAGTTTTATGGTACAACTTTTATGCTATAGACCCTGAAGGAGAAAAACTCTCAGGTGGTTCTTGTTTGGCTAAGTGCTATGATAAGAGAACCCAGAGCCTGAAGTAAGTGTTCCCTTCGTGTGGAACTGCCTGAGGAGGCGCTAAATTTTTTACCATAATACTCTAATAAAAATGATTTAAAGACCGACGGGATGGACTAGCAACTTCATAGATAAAATAATGAGAAGTATGGTGAGTACCAAGTAGGATACTTAAAATCATTGACATCTAGTAAGGCAGATTATTGGTCTCGCCAACCGCTAAAGATCCTAGTTAAAATCTAAAATTATTAACAAGCACTATTCTATACTGTTTAATACTATTTAATATTGTTTATCACTGTGCAAAACAACATTCCTGAAGGTATTAATATCACTGTTTTGCATTGTTCAGTACTGTTTATTACTGTCCAATTCAAAATATATGGTCTTTCCCTATTGTATCTATGTATGTATTTATTACTGTTCAATTCAAAATATACATATATGTATGTATGTATAGAAATGCTATTCTACAGCTGCGTGTAGAATAGCTCATTCTACTTCCAGTCATTTAACCTAGTTCGACCGAGCCAAGCAACGCACTAAACTGCACATCAGACTGATCCAGTTTGACCGAGCTATGCATTACTTTCTTATGTACTACATTTACTATAGTAGAACGAATGAAGTTACTGCTGAATCTAATGTAGCAAAAACCAACTAAAAAATGCACCCCAGTTTTGATCGAGGCATGCAGTACTATCTTATTTACTACATTTTACTATAAAACAACAAACGAAATTACTATGAATTAGTTACGTATAGTCAAACCTACTAATAAATGTGTTCCGTAGTTTCTACATCAATATATTTTTTCTTTGTTTTAGCTATAACTTTTTATTCGTAGTTCCGATTCATGAACGAATTTCACTGGTAGATTACTGATGACGAGAGGAACATAATGATATAAGTCTCGCTAATAAACAGTAAATTGATGTTCATTTAGCAGTAAAATTTAATTTATACGAAGTTTATTATCGAAACTTATATTGTGTTGTTCCTCTCGTCATCAATAATCTACTGGTGAAATTCATTCATGAATCGAAGCTACGAATAAAAAGTTGTGGCTAAAACAAAAAAAAAACATATTCACGTATAAACTAGAGAACACATTTATTAGTTGGTTGGCTACGGTTTCGATACAGTAGTAGCTTCATTCGTTCTTTACAGTATAATATAGTAAACAAGGTAGTAAACGTTAGTGTATAAAACAGTCAAACGAGGGATTCGTGATTACTTTCCACATATATGTTCTTGGTGGTCTCGATGAGTTTCTTCTTGGAATCTTATTGCTTCAGCCACTGAACTGCAAATTAACTGGTCCATATGCATCAGCAGTGACCAAAATGGACGATACGTGACCAAAGAAACATCAACCAACTGGGATCAAATCTCCGTCCTAGAAACTGTAGTTGTCAATTCCGTTTCGTATGCCAGATTTACTACAAGATCGATAAACAAAGCTAGATTCTTTTACTGATAGTTCACATCATTTCGGGTTAGTAACATATTGCGTAATAGCTACTAACATGTTATCTTCTAGACAGTAAAAGTCAACATATCTTGTGAAACCATTATTATCGTGTAAAATTCATGAAAATCTAATGTACAAGTTTTCAAAAATTCTCAAAAAAATTATCATAAGTAGGGAAGGTGAGATTCTACATCTTTGTAAAATTTGAAGACCAAAATCAATATCATTTGAAAGATATAGAATTGACAAGCGCTAATCAGTGATGAATAGTAATTTTTTTATTTTCATATCCTTCGAGTGCGAGTGAGTTTGATCTTCAAATTTTACATGGTTGCAGAAGCTCACATCCCCTACGTATGGTAATTTTTTGAGATTATTTCAGAATTTGAACATATAGTTTTTTTTAGACTTTACACGATAAAAATGGTTTACTGCCAAATGACTGATCTGTGCAGGATTTTTCTACTGAACAGACACTTAACATTTTTACGAACGGTTCTCAGTTGATTTTATCATTTATACGACCGTCCATATAATATTTTACTACAGAACCGACAAATATAGTTAGATTCTTATTCTGATAGTTCACTTCATTTCGATTTAATAACATCTTGTGTAATAGCCAGTAACGTGTTATTTTTTAGACAATAAAAGGCAACATATCTTGTTAAACCATTATTATTGTGTAAAATTCATAAAAATCTAATGTACAAGTTTTCAAAAATTCTCAAAAAATTACCATAAGTAGGGCAGGTGAGATTCTACATCCTTGTAAAATTTGAAGACCAAAATCAATCTCACTTGAAAGATATGGAATTAACAAGCGCTAATCAATTATGAATAGTAAATTTATCATTTTCATATCTTTCACATACGAGTGAGTTTGGTCTTTAAATTTATAAGGTTATAGAAGCTCACATCCCCTACATATGGTAATTTTTGGTGAATTTTTCAGAACTTGTACATATAGTTTTCACGAGCTTTACATGATAAAAGTGGTTTACTGCTAAATGACTGATATTTGCAGGATATGTTGTAGATGTAGTAATTGCTGGGGAACGGGTAGGCTACTCTAGCGAAAAATTAAAATTTTCTACTGTGTAACTAAGGAATCACTGCAAGTTATAGATCACACAATTACCACTAGATGCGCAGACCCGTAGCGGAAGTAGAATCAATATAACGCGGTAGTGCAGATGTAGTCGTACTAACCTCGCGCCTCATCTAACAGCTTCTTGTGACCGTCGCAGGTTGTGGATCGTCCTAGCGTTGAAACTTCGCAGCAACGTCTCCAAGGTATCTACACGTACGGCGCAGGAACTCCACACGCAGGAGTGCTAGCGCCGACTGCGCGTTTCTGGGCGAAGGAAGGGTGGTGGCTAGGGTTTCAAGAATTCTGAATTCTTACTGTGTTTTTTGTGTGTCTCGATCGCACCTCAAATCCACCACCTCCTCCCTTTATATAGATGTACCATAACGGGTTTCAACCCTTGAAGCCCATTAGGAACTCTATGCCCATTACAACTCGGATCCCTATCCAAATTGGTTATAGCCCCTTAAACGTGAGGACCTATAGGTTCACGTGCACTCGGACATGGCTGAAGTACCCCTATTGATGTTGAGTACTCCTACTCGATCATCGGGTATACCTTGTCGACCATCGAGTACTCCTACTCGATCATCGAGTAAACGAGCAATAGTCGATAGCGGCCCCTAACAAGACTTATCGACTCCCGAGAACATGTAAAGATCGGACGAACTTCAACAATGTTCTATATGGATTTCCTTTTGCCTCACGATATCGGTCAAACTCAAGGCGAGTTGTTGTCATGCTTGTTTGGATAGCTCGACCATTCTTTCTCGATACCGTGACTCGGATTCCCCGAATTCATCGAGTTAACTCTTTAACTCGATGACTCGAGTAACTCTTTAACTCGATGAGCATGGCCATGTATTTTTCGGAATCCGATCACTCGAGAGGCAATAGAGATATCTCTCCCGTTGTATGGATGGGCAAATCCTATTTTGATCGACCACGCCTCGAAGCATATTTCATGACAAACCCGAAAGCCATCTTTATAACTACCCAATTATGGAGTAGTGTTTGACGACCCCTAAGTAAACCATTACGCATCTTGAGAACATCCGACAATCTCAAGTTGAAGGATATAGCATACACATCGTACAGGAGATGAACTGATGACATGAAATAAAACAACGTTCTCGCAGTGTCTCAAGGTGGGTCGATCCAACTCCATGTTCTCTAACATGTGTTCATATTATTGGTTTGATATCTTCATATCTATGACCTGTGAAACATGGTCATCAGCCAATTCATATACTAGCCTATTCATATTGAAAGTGCATCTAGGCCCCTTAAGAAGTTTTGGTGATTGATGGCAACACAATTAAAAATACTAATGGTCAAGTGAGAATCTATGCAGAGGAAGAGATTATATCATCATGAGATAGCGATTGGAGATCCCCACCACATTTAAAATCTGTGAAGACGACATCAAGACTTATGTTGTAAATTTTCTATTTTATTGAGTCTAAGGATAGCCGTACTATTAAGGGGGATACGACGGGAAATCACTTCTAGAATATACTTGTGCTCAAAGGATGAAAATTGCATAGCAAAACGACTTGAAGCATTTCCTTTCCTTCAAATATACTCTTCTGGCCGAGTGGGCCAATCCGGAGTATCTGAACATTTAGTTCGGACACTCCGGGTTGACACCCTCGCTGGCTGCTCTCTCAAGTAGTCCAGAGTATCCGGTAATAAGTCCGGACACTCCGGGTTAAATTAGTCCGGAGTATCCGGGGTTTTTGTCCGGAGTCTCCGGATTATCTCCCTCGGTACGATCTAATCTTCACCAATCTGAAGTATCCGGGGTATATGTCCGGATACTCCGGGTTGTGCACAGCTCTCTCACAACAGTTGGATTTGGAGCTCCTATTTAAGCCCTCACTCCCCACCTAACAGTAGAGAGCTCCATTCATTCCACTCATTCATCTTCAAACCCCGACTCTCACTCTCTTGAGCCCTAATCCTCTTTCTCCACTTGAAGCTAGTGATTGATTTGAATCTTTTGGGAGAAGGCAGTGGATTTGAGGGCCTTAAGGTTGCATCTTTCATTCTTGAGCACAAGATTCATCCTTCAAGTAGATTTCGCGACGTATTGTTACTCTTGGAGTTTGAAGGGCTCCTAGACGGCAAGAAGTCACCGGGAGCCTCCAATACTTGTTGTGGTGAGCCCCTGAAGTTTGTGAAGGCAAGTCTCGCCTCCAAAAGGAAAGAGGCAAGAAGTGAAGACCGGCGAGTGCTTTGTGCAACACCGGGAGGATAGTGGTCAAGAGGGACCCGGGCTTTGTGCCTCCTCAACGGAGACGTAGGATTCCCTTCAAGAATCCAAACTTCGGGTAAAAATCATTGTCTTTGTGTTCTTCATTTGTTTTGCTAGGGTTTGTGGTCTTAGATTTTAGGAGCCCCGATCTCTCTATTGCTGTGGTTAGTTCTAGATCTACATCTTTCCCAGGTACCTGATAGTATTTAGAACATTTATGTTCAATTAGTTTGTTGGAAAATTGTAGATATTTAAAATCTCATTTCGAGGACTCCAATCCAAAGTATCCGGACTCTTGACCCCGGACAGTCCGAACATATCAGAGTTTCCGGATAAAAATCCCGGACACTCCGAGCTTAGACCCTCGGGAGATTTTATTTTGCTGCAATTTTTTAATTCGCCTATTCACCCCCCCTCTAGGCGACATCTCCGATCCTTTCACATATGTGTCCTCGTATGTTTATCGACTAGGGATCACTTTTAGAATGAACATCATAAAGATGAATATAGAGTTTCACAAATAAGTCACGTACTTATTAATCAATATCCATGATTTTATTCAAAGAACAATCTCATAGTTCATGAACATTTATGAAAATATAATCATCTCTATGATTGCCTCTAGGGTATATTTCCAACAGTAATTACATATTGTAGATATAGTAATTTCTATTACCAATCAACAAAATAATGTTTAATAGCAAGACTTATATCATTATGTTCCTCTCGTCGTCAGTAAGCTACTAGTGAAAACCATTTGCAAATCGGAGCTACCAATAAAAAGATATGGCTAAAATAAAGAGAAAACAAATTCGTGTACAAACTACAAAACGCATTAACTAGTCTATTTGACCACGTAACTGATTCGCTAGTAAATTCATCAGTTGTTCTATAATAAAATATATTCATGATTTACTACCGGGTTGTATTTCTCGTTATGGTATTGTTTGCATACGCTTCTCCAGCCGGAACGTAGAATAGTATTCTACGCTTGGAGTAAAATAGCACTACTGTGTGTGTGTATATATATATATATATATATATATATATATATATATATATATATATATATATATATATATATATATATATATATATCATTTAAGTGCAATTTTCCTCTTAAAAAAATAAAGTGAAAGCTTTTGTAATTAGTTTGGACTGCTCGGTCTAATTTATAGATATCCTTGCCACTACTCCGTGAGGAAATATGCGGGGAAACAAACAAATGGATCACATAAAAAGAAATTCGAGAGTAATGATTTTTATACTGGAGCATAACTACAAATAGTTATATTAGGTGTAATCACGACCATAATCGCATTCGCTAAGCACTATATCAACCTGAAAGGTTCCCAAAAGTTGAGAGGGTATAGTATTTATTTTGGCGTGTGAAGCATTTTTCTTTACCAAATATAGAGCACCTTTTGATCAACTAAATGTGAAGAGTTTGATTGTGCTATATTGTTCATGATGAACCTATATGTTAGTGGCCAGTGCCTATCCTTTAAGTACGAACTACGAAGCTGACGATCATATAAACTGAGAACGGAAGTTATCACTTTTTTAGTCGCTTGACAATTTTTTTAAATGTAATTATAAAAATAGTTTTATTTTTGACCGCAGAAGTATCGACAGACGATACGTGTCACCTATCGTGCTTCTGCACTGTGCAAGGAGCTAACTATTTTTTACAATTCCTTTTGGAAGAAGATCAGATTCGATAAAAAAATTATCTAGAGCTAAAAAATTGATGATTTACTGAGAATGGTGGTTGCTTTACCGATGCAATGCCTGACTCATAGGCAGTTATTCTTCCTCTCATAACGGTACACAGCTTCTCTCTTTATTCTGCTCTCTGCGGTTCCCATCGATCATCCGTAGGGCTTGTGAGATGGACACCACCTTACTTGGTTCAGTTCAGAACACTCTCTCTCTCTCTCTCTCTCTCTCTCTCTCTCTCTCTCTCTCTCTCTCTCTCTCTCTCTCTCTCTCTCTCTCTCTCTCTCTCTCTCTCGATGGCTGAACAAGGTACTTGCCTGCAGCCCCACTTGCATACGATGGGCCAGTGATGAACCCACCTGTTTTCTTGGCTCCTACACTGGTGTATCTTTTTTCATAGAATCGCTATATTGAGAAAATCTTAAGATATGAAAGGGAAAAATTGATAACTAGGATTGGTACGGAGAAGTAACTGAATATTTCTTTTCAAGGAATGCTAGAAGAATTATGCTTTTCAAGTAAAAGTTAGGAATAAATAATTTAGAGAATTGGTTTTAGTAGGATGCAATTATCTGTATTACAAACTAGGGTGTGCTAGATGCTTGGAGTGACAATTTGAAAAACATGATTTAAAACCTTGCTCCTAATTATAGTATTAAATGAGAAATGTTGTTTATTTTGGCAATTGACAATTGGTAGGTGTAGTAGCTCTACAGTTTTATTAAGAAGAAGAAAGACACAAATCCGAGACAGAAGACTCGAATCTGGGTGGTGGGTACACACACCTCTCACCAACTGAGTTAGACTCGATTTCAATTTAAAATACCAAGAACACACTAATTTCTCACTATATTAGTCCCCATTAAGTATTGCATTTGTTACATAAGACTAGTATAGTGCCTGTGTTCTACGATAGCAGTACACCAGCTTATCAATTAAATGAGAAGATAAGTATGAATATAACACTTAATAATAAATAATCACAGTGCTCGTATGCGAGTACAAAAATGAAGATATAACACTCAATAATGTTTTTCGCTAAACGTTTCCCGTATGCTCTTAAGACTTGTTCTTATGTCTTGAGGGATGTTTTCTACGCACTTATTCCACTTGTATTTTAGTATCTCAATTAAGAAACACTTCTTGAGGATAGGTGAACCATGTAAGTACATTGTAGAGCATCATCAGTATAGACCTACTTTACAACCTTATAAAAAGTGATTAATAAAATAGAGAGTACCGATCATGCAGATCCGTGCATTAAACTATTGACCATTCCAGATATATGCATGAAGTTCATGACCAAATAACATATCAAGTTCCTGCACAACATTTAATTGCTACATGTAAGTACACAAAAATTTAACTATTTACTAATCATGTGTAAATAACTTACCGGTCTATTGTTTTAGGAACAGACTTTGGAACTACAATACGCCAATCATAGATATCGCCATTCCATGAGGGATTTATTATCCTCATAGCATGATCAAATATTATACCAATTTTTTTGTATTATATCAAGATAGTAACTGGATGGTTTATCCGTTGGAACCCATCCGGGTAGAGGTGTTGGATCAATAACGGAGATAACCCTGTCCTTCATGTCAAACGATAACATGTTAAATCATCCTCCGTGATGAAAAGACAGTATAATCTACAAATATAGACATTATAACTTTTGCACACATATATAGTAACATAATAAAGCGTCAAACAATTTATTAAGCAAAGCTTACCATTCGGCATTCAGACAACGCAATTCCAGTATCAGGCCAAGCGTCAAATAATTTGGCAAGCTTCTCATCTTCAATCTTGACACGAAACTTATGGTACCGTCGGTAATTACAAAGTGGCTGCAATAAATTAAAACATTAAAAAATAGCTAGTTGATTATTGCATAATGTGTATGTATATAACGCAAAAATATCAAAACATAAGCAGAACTGTAAATCTAGGTAATGGCATATGGGATCCTTGAAATACATGGCTTCATCGCTTGCGAGCATGCGCACCCCTGCATTAAAGCAATCAATTCATGAGCTAGCAAGCACTTGAGGCTAAGTTGGACTTAGACAGTTCTGTATGTACCTTTGTCCAGGATTGAAAGAGCCGACGTTGCCGGTCGCCGTTGCCGCACGCATGCGTATGTATGTACGCCGACGTCGCCGGTTGTCGTCGCCGTCGCCGCACGCCTGCGTATGTATGTATGCCGATGTCGTCGGCCGCCGTTGCCGCACGTAAAAGCCTCACGGCCTCGCCGAACGGCTGGAGGTATGGCACCTCCGTCCCGGCGTTTGGGAGTTCTTTAGTTAGGAATTCCCGGGACCTGCGCAAGGAACACGGGAAAGGAAGGCATGGATTCAATTTTTGTTTTTTTAGAGGATTCTGTTGCATATGAGATCACGCAAGGAAGAATGGATGTGAAGATACGAGTGCCTTTTTAAGCGTCTGCAGCAACTTTATCTTGTAATCATATTGCATGTACTACATATTTAAAAGGAGAGCGAATCAAACAAGGAAATAAACAAGGAGGATCCGTATGCAAGGAAATCAGACTTGAATTTTTTACTGTCCTGGCCAAAACTGTACGTACTACATATTTGGAAGAAGAGCGAATTAAACAAGGAAATAAACAGGGAGGATCCGCTTGCAAGGAAACTATACTTGAATTTTTTACTGTCCTGGACTCGTGATTGTATTTTTTTACGAATATGACCCTTCTCAAGACTTTTTACGGATTTAGCCCCATAGAGCCTAATTTCATCGCACGGAGAGCGCTGAATTTTTTTTTATTTTTTTATCCACGGAACCAGCGGTCTGTGAGTGCTGCTTAATTTTTTTCAATTTTTCTCACGGAACCAGTGGCGAGCGAGTGCTGTTTAATTTTTATCTTTTTTTCCTGCAGATCCAACGGTCGGCGAGCGTAGTTTATTTTTTCATATTTTCCCGGAATTATTCAGTGGACGGGCACCGCTTGAATTTTTTTTATTTTTATCTCCCACGCTTGAATTTTTCAGCGGCCACCGAGCAATGTTTTGCCAAAATTATCAAGTGGACGGGCACCGCTTGATTGTTTTTTTATTATTTTTGTGAATTTTTTACTGTATTGACATCATCGTTATAATTTTTTTCGAATCAGACTCTTGCGGCGATGAATTTGCGATTGTAGCCTCGAGCCGAAAAAATTCAGCGGAGCGGTGGCACGGTATTATTTACCAGCGCCCAGGCTCAAATTTTTATTATATTAGTATCGTCGTTCTAATTTTTTGTGAATCAGGCTCTTCGAGACAGAAAAAATCAGTGAAGAGGTGCTAAAATTTTTTTTCGCTATCGAGAAGCACTGTAATTTTTCCCACGCCCGAAATTATCCAGCGACCGAGCAGAGCTTGGTTTTTATTTTTTTTCGTGCCTGACATTACCCACCGTCCGCTGGATAATTTCGGATGTGGGAAAAAAATTCCAGCACCTCTCCGTTGAATTTTTTCGGATCAAGGCTACAATCGCAAATTCATCGCCGCGAGAGCCTGATTCAGAAAAAATAATATCGCGCTGCCTCGTCTTCCGATTTTCTTTTCTCAGCACGTAATGTATGATCCTTTCTTTTCCAGGACGTTTGTTTCCTTTTCCTTGATTCCAGGACATTTGTTTCCTTGATGATACTAGAGGTTGGGTGTTGTGGGTCACAGAGATGATTAGACACACTAAACAATGGTCATCGGATGTGAGTGAGTAAAGCTGATGAAAGATATGAGAGGTTAATTTTGATGGAGGCAAGTTTCTGAGGACGTTTTGCTGAGTGCATGAATGTTGGACCATCTCTAGTGGGATGCACTATTTGGGGTGGACGTAGAAAAGAATGTTTACGTGCATTATAAAGGGGTATAGATGGTAATGCTTTATATATTAACTATCCTACACATTTGAATATTTCATAATATAAGGTCTCGTTGCTTTTGACATTATTAATAATGGATTTGCTAACGCACAATCATCTAAAATTTCCCTAAGTTTTAGTCGATTTTGCTCACACTTGGATCAACGTGGAGATTCGTGTGCTACCCCACCTTCTTCATCTCTAGCAAAGCCACATGCCGAGCTCCGTGCTTTGGCGAAGCTGCTGGCTGCTGCGTCGGACACCGAATGCCCTGTTTCTTTTCGTTATATTAAGGGGATACATTCGGTGTGTCGTTACTTGTCACATCCAGCGGAAGCTAGGAGCATCAAAGGAGGTGGAGTAGGCAGAGAAGAGGAAGAAGTGCGTTGGGCAGAGGTGGAGAAGGAAGGATGAGGACAGTGGCGAATCTAGGATGAAAGTAGAGACGAGGTTCTTATATCGAAGTTCTAACTCAACATACGCATACTAATGATACATCTACCGATATATTGCCAACCAAATTACAAATTCATACATATTAAATCAGAGAGACAAAAATATCAATAAATCAATAGAATATAGACTTGAGGCAATAGAATACAAAAATCAGACATCAGTTATCACAACAAAAGGCATTCAGACATGAGGCATTGCATTGGGGTTTGGGGCAATTTTTTTATACCGAGCAAAGCAATCAATGGCGCTAGCGAATTAGTCTGACTCTGGTGTCCTCGTCCTAGCATCAATACGAAGTTGAGAGGCTCCTCGTCCTCGGTCGCTCTTCCTTGCCGATAGCCTCGGTTCCTATCTGGGCTCTGGCGATGCGCGTTCGGCCGCCGGCTGGACGGAGTGAGCCTTGGTTCCTCTCTAGGCTCTGTAGATGCGTGTTCGGCTGCCGGCTAGACGGTGCTCCGAGCTGCCGATTCCTCTCCTTTGGTGATGCACGTTCCACCCTCGATCGCTCGTACAATGGTCTGTCGCCTGCAAGACAACATCGACACTGTTTATCTCTCGAACTCCTGGTGCTGCGCTACAGTAAAGGATGTCGAGTACTGTACCAGATGAAAGCCCATGGGAGTAAGGGAGCCCATGACTAATTTTGATGACTCACTTGTCTGATAGTATTGTTTTCTACTTTTCTTATTACATCTTGCTTTCAGTTGACAGTTACTAAACCTACCGATTTACCGTTATGGCGCCATATCTCTGCTTCTTTCTGGCGTTGAGGATACTGGAGGAGGGGGATTCGGCCCGCCAGAGGTGGGGCTGACGCCCCAGCCAGCCCCAATGGTGGATTCGCCCTTGATGATGAGGATTAGAGAGGGTCTGACAATGGGTGAGGGTGGGTGGGTGGCTAGTGGTTTATATACGAGATGGGGGAGCAAATAGGGATAGTTAGTTCTAGATTCAATGTCTGAAAAAGTTGATTGAAGCAATTGTTCAATAAACAACCCCTATCAATAAACGGTAAAAAGCACGTTACGAGGGAGAAAAACATGTCTGTATCTATATCTAGGCAATTCATCGCCAGTGCCATTTTTATTGTTGAGAAACCCTGAAGCCCACCGAAGGCCCATGTGGTCCCTAATGCCGAAACCCTAGAGAGCGCTATAAAAGGAGGAAGGGGGGTCCCCCCATGTACACAGAATTCATTAGCAATAAAGAATTTCCACTTTCGCTCTTCCTAAACACGTGTCTCTCTCTCTTTCATTCTCCACTTCAGATCTGCTCAGACCGGACTATTTGATAGCGAGGTTCCTTAACACGTTATCGACCACGAATTGCTCACGGAGATCGAATTGAAAAGGTGAGAAAAGATGGGATTAGCGCTTGAATCTAATCGTTCTTTTCTATGCATGCATCTATCCTACGTGGCACGGTTACACGAAGAACGCCAAGCTGCCTCAAAGACGGGTTACGATACATGTATTCACTTTGCTCATCACATGAAAAACCGCGCCGCGCATCGGTCTTGGCGCCGCGTAGCACCGGCGGCAACATCGCCCGCCTCGGTAGAGCCAGATCGCGCCACGCGTAGCGTTAGTGGCGCTTGGCCGCCGCCGCGCTCGGCCATTGCCGGTGATGCGCTCGAGCGCCCAGCCGCCGCCTTCGACCGCCGTGCAGGCGCATCTTTGCCGAGACCAGCGTGTACTCTGCCCGGCTCGACAGCGCCTCGGCGCCCGGCTCACGCGCCTCGCCGTCTCGGCGAAAGCCGCCTCGCGCCCGCGACACGTCCACATTGCGCTGCGGCGCTTGCGTGGCCGTGCCCCGGCTTCTGGCCGATCCCAAGCTGCCGCGGCCGGCGAACCGCCTCGGGCCCTCGCGCCTACGCAGCGCGCGCGGCGCCTCGACCCTCGCGCCTGTGCGCCGCCCGGTCGCCGGCGAAACCACGCTCCCCGTCGGCCGCCGCTTCAACTTGGCGGCGCGCAAGCGCGCGCCGCCGCCGGCAACGGCGCGCAAGCGCTCGCGCGCTGCGCCCGACGCCGAAGCGTCGCTCGACCAAGCCGACCGGCGGCGTCGCCCCAACCGCGCTGACGCGCCACGGCACTCGGCGCCGACTCCGCGTCGCGCGCAAGAAGGCGTACCGACCGCGCCTCGTGGCTCGGCAGCGCCTCCGCCCGACTCGAGAATCCGGCCGCGCGCGCCGCTCGGCAACCCCGCCCGGTCGCGTCGCGCCTCGCGCCGCCGCGCCCGCGGCTTCGGCCGGCTGAGCGCGCTCGACCATCGCCCACCGCACCGCCGGGCGGTAACGCAAGAGACGAGCGCCCCGGCCGAAGCGGCGGCAGCGCAAGAGGCCAGGCGCCGTCGCGGAGAATGCGCCAAGTGGCGGCTGAGGATGGAACCCTAGCCGCGTGGGTCTTTTCCACAAGTCGAGCGCGGGCCTTGGGCCAGAGGCGGGCAGTGGGCGTTTGCCACCTGAGACGATAAGCCCATGAGGCCCAGCGGGAGAGAGGAAAGGAGGCCCAAAGGCCTCTCGGCCAGAAAAATGAAGAGAAAAGAAAAAGAAAAGAAAAGGGAAAGAAAAGAAGAGAAAAATTGCAGAAAATTGGAGAAAATTTTGAAAAATTGCCAGAAAATCAAGAAGATTTATTTGGCTCTGTTTTTAATTTTTCTTGCTTTATTTCTCTGTTTTCGAATTTTCTTTATGAATTTTGAATTCTTTGCTTTATTTTATATATTGCAATGCATATGAATTTATTTTTCTGCACTTTATGCTTTTGCAACCATTTTCTATCAGATTACACGCAGTAATCTAAACCAGAATTTTGTAATCATGCAGATGTCTGGCATTGTGAATCGTGAGTTTGAAGAAGCGGCCTCGCGGTCGAACTACCTCACTTGGGCATCGGACGTGAGAATTGTTCTTGGGGCAAGAAGCTCCGTTCGATTGGTCTAGGGTCCTCGCGGGGCCAAAACCTCTGCCGGCGAGAATGATCAAGCTCTACATTTTCTCGAGCACCACCTCTCAGCCACTCTAAAGAATGAATATGGTGAGGAGAGTGCACGAGCTTTGGGCGCACTTGAAGCGGTTCGAAAAGCTCAAATACACCATCTTGCCCCAAGCACGCCAAGATTGGGTGCGCTGAGGCTTGCGGACTTGAGCGGTGGCGAGTACAATTACGCTTGCTTGCAATTTGTACCAATCTCTCTCTATGTGGCAAGAAGATCAGCGATGAAGAGAAGATTGAAAACTCTCTCTACCTTCCACCTAATGCTATCCGAGTGCGCATTTATCGTCAGGCGCATACAAGGAGTATAAGCGGCGATTGATGTAATGCAAGTTGCGGAATCGCAAGGCGATGTTCTACGCCAAGAACTATGTCTCGCGACCACAGACGAGGCAGCACTTTGAAGTCAATGCCAATAGCTACAAGGTGAAAGCCCACTCATAGAAAGAAGAAGGCAAGCGAGGTGGAAAAGAGACCCGGCCAAAGGAAAGTCAAAGCCCACGTGAAGAGGATGACAAAGAAAAGGCATACGCCAAGCCGTATGGACAGCGAACAGGGCGTGCTTCAAGTGTGGCACTTGGGGACATTGGTCGAAGATATGTCGAGAATCCAAAGAAGCGATCAACGCATATCAAGCTAAGAAGAAGGCAAAGGACAAGCCCCGAGGCGCACGCCGCCAACATCGGTGAAGATGATGTCATGGATGTAGACACCCCACTTGCCTCATCCTCACAGAATAGTGCGGACATAGATCTTTGCGACCATGATTATGGCAAATGAAGAAAACCTGCAGATGATATAGAAGCGAAATCAATGCATATTTCTGATTTTGTTTAATGCATTTCTTTTAGTTTTTGGTTGTTAGCATTTTCTTTGAATAAAGAATTATAAGCTCTAGAAGAGCATACTTCTTTCATGAATAAATCGCAATTTATTCTTTATTCGATATTCTTCAATTTTGCAAGTAATATTTGGATTGTTTTGCCTCTATCGATTAGAATTATATTTCTTTTATCTAGAAATCGTGTAGCGCCCAAATGGAAGAGATATGCATTGTTGATAGTGGCACAACAAATACCATCTTAAGAGAGTCTAAGTATTTCGATCGATCACGAAGACAGCTGGAAAGATTACTACGATCGCGAGGCGACTCATATGTAATCGGCTCGGGAAGAGCCACTATTATATTGCCTATGGGTACAACTTTGGTAATTGAAGAAGCCCTTTTGTACCACTGAATCAACTCGCACTCTCTTAAGCTTTAAAGACATCCGCAATGGTTTTCACGTAGAAACCAATGAAGAAAATGGCAAAGAATACTTGTGCATTGTGAAGCACGCGGTATGTGGAAAAATGGTATTAGAAAAATGTCCCTCATATGAATCTAGGTTGTACTACACGAATATTCATGCACAGAGTGTATACTTCCTTGAAGTATTTTAGAAGCTCAGAATTATTTTCTTTATGGCATGGTAGATTAGGTCATCTGGTCTTAGAATGATGAGAAATATAGTGAACAACTCACAAGGTCATGGCATTAATGTTAAAATTTCCCGAATCATGAAGATTTTGTGTGCCTGCATGTGCCAGAAATTAATAACTAGACCCTCTGTCATGAAAGTGCAAAGTGAAATCCTGCATTCTGGAGCGCATCGAGGGGATATTTGCGGTCGATTCAGCCCTGTCGGGCCGTTTCGATACTTTATGGTGCTCATCGATGCTTCCTCGAAATGGTCGCATGTATGCTTGTTGTCAACAAGAAACCATGCTTTTGCAAAGCGATCTCATGAGATCATAAAATTAAGAATGCTTTCCACGATCATCAGCGTGAAGTCCATTAGAATGGACAATGTCGGAGAATTTACTTCAAAGGCATTTGATGATTATTGCGGCAGCGAGGATAGCGATTGAGCACTCATATCGCATGCGTCCATCGCGAGAATGGACTAGCGAGCTTACTAATAAAGAGGATTAAGTTCATTGCGGACCACTTTTGCGAGTTGTAACGCCCAACACTTGTTGAGGACCGCACGATCTGCGCGCGGCTCTTATCAATTTTAGACCGTCGACCTACAACATCCATTCTCTATGCGGCTTGTGCGGGATCATCCGAAGATCTCCCATCTTAGAAAATTTGGGTGTATGGTATATGTACCTATACCACCCCTCGTGGATGCAATGGGCCTCTCCAAGTGCGGGATATCGTTGGTTATGAAAGTGCATCCATAATCGGTATTTGGAACCCATATTTGGAGATTTGCATCTGACCTGATTCAGTTGATTGCATCTTTGGAGGATCGTTTCCGTCATTAGGGGAGAAATCAACCTTTGGATGAAAAATGCCGGAAATCATATGGCATTCCTTTGGGATCCCACATGACCCCGCACTAATGAAGCAAATCAAGAAGTCGGAAGATAATTGATTTGCGAATTTAGCAAATGAATGCTGATCATTTTGTGATCGAAGGCGTGGTTAAATCGCATGTACCATAAGGAATGCACAGAGGGTGGAAATACCAAAGAAAATAGAAGGTATCCCTCAACTTTGTTCGGAGGCCTCAAAGGAAAAAGCGGCAATCGGCTCCTCAAACCCAAAGTACCGGAGGCGTCTGGAGAAAATGGGCGAGAGGACTTACCACAACCAATCACGAAAATGCCCCAAGGAAAGAAGGGAGCAGTTGAGACACAGCTTTGAAAGAAGCCAACAGAAAGGCAATTCGGACTTGAATCTTCCACTGCGAGAAGCGCGGGAAATAATGTGTGCGCACATAGGCGATGAAAAGCTAAAGGAACTTGCTCTGCGATAGGAAGCGAGAGAAGAGCAAGTAGAAGTGCATGAAGCACCCCATGAAGAAATGGCCATAAACTTTGTAATAACGGAGAATCCTGAATAGAGCAACGACCAGCGTTGATGCATACTTGCAAAGAAGATTGCCTCGATCATTGATCATGATCCCGAGCTGCATCTCTCGCGAGTGCAAGAAAAGGCTAGATTGGGAAGAATGGAAAAGGCAATCAACTGCGAGTTAGTCTCTGAACAAGAGAGAGGTGTTTGAGCCGTATCCGCACACCTCCCCATATAAACCCGTAGGTCACAAATGGGTCTTTGTTGGAAGAGAAATGAAAACAACGAAGTTGTAAGGTACAAAGCAAGGCTTGTAGCTCAAGGTTTTACTCAACGTCACAGGAGTTGATTATGAAGAAACCTATTCTCGGTCATGGGAGGAATTACCTTTAGATATTTGATCTCAATGGCGATCACTTGAAGTTGAGAATGAAGCTAATGGATGTTGTCACGACATATTTGTATGGAAACTTGGATTGGAGATATACATGAAAATGCAGGAAGGAATTCCTATCGAACCAAGATGGAGCAAATAGAAACACATGCTGTGTGAAATTGGAGAAATCCTTGTATGAAATTTGAGCGATCGGGAAGAATGTGGTACAATCGCTTGAGTGACTTTCTCTGCAAGAAAGGCTACACAAGCAGTGAAGATTGTCCATGTGTGTTTATCTGACGATCCCGAATGGATTACGTATAATCTCCGTCTATGTAGATGACTTGAACATCATTGGGACGGATGAAGAAATTGAAGAGGCATGCTCATACTTGAAGTCTGAGTTTGAAATGAAAGATTTAGGTAAAACCAAGTTTTGTTTAGGCTTGCGGCTTGAACATGTCAAGGAGGAATCTTGGTACACCAATCAACCTACCGAGAAAGTGTTGGAAAGATTTAACTTTGAAAAATCATATCCTGCAAAGACTCCAATGGTTGGAAGGTCACTCCAAGCGGACCTAGACCCATCTGAGACCAGAGAAGAGGAGGAAGTCACGGGAGCGAGAATTCCCATATTTGAGTGCAATTGGAGCACTCATGTACCTTCACGAATAGCACTAGACCGGACATTGCGTTATTGTGAATTTGCTAGCTCGATGCAGTCGAGAACCCACCAAAAGGCATTGGAAAGGGATCAAGGACATCTTAGCTACCTCCAAGGAAGCAAAGACCTCGATCATTCTTTAGAAGAAATAATGAATTGAATTTGGTTGGCTATCGATCTTTGAGGTACCTATCGGACCAGCATCTTGGCAAGTCCCAAGCGGCTATGTTTTCCTATGTGGAGGAACGACAATTTCTTGGAAATCGTCTAAGCGGACTCTTGTCTCGGCGTCGACAAACCACTCGGAAATCATCGCTTTGTATGAAGCATCAGCGTGAATGTGCATGGCTCGGAAGAATGGTTCACCACATCCGAAGTCATGGTTTGAACATTGAGCAAACTCCCACGATAATCTATGAAGATAATGCGGCTTGTGTTGCCCAAGCACGGATGGGTTATGTGAAGAGCAATCTCACGAAGCATATCCTCGAAGATTTTATAAATGTCTCTAGGGGAAGTCAGTGAAAAAAAAGTACCCACTACTTAGTGAATGCTCCTCGATTTATGTGGGGATGTCCTATTTGTAAGAAACAAGGAAAATGGCAAATGGGGTGAATATTTCTAGACAGTTTTGCTATTTATATACTGGTTGATTTTTTTATTAAGTATATATAAGTCGATTTCCTTTGCCGTGAATTAGCTTTGAGATATGTGTGAGATTCCGATATTTATCAAATGGTTAAAAACGCGACTTATACTAAAGAAAGAAAACAGTTGCCTTATAAATAGATAGCCTATATCGGATTAGGCCTGACACCGGATGTGTATTTGTGTAAGACATTTGAGCTTAAACCAGGTGCAAGCATGGGACAATCTTCTGCAATTTCCTCTCATTTTCAAAAACAAAATATTCTACAGTTTCCACACAAGAGCATCACAGTTTACAACATAATCGCGCGCACTGACAGAACACTAGGTATGACTACCTACATCCCATTCAGCCATTCCATTCCACTTGGGCAACATTTCGCCGGAATAATTGCGATTTAAACACACTACTACGCACAAGTCTATCATAAACGGTTCACAAATCACATCACAAACGGTTTTGTGAACCGTTTATATCCAACTATCAGAGATGACTACACCTCATCACAGACGGTTTGTCAACAGCCAGGGAAAAAAGTCATCATAGACGATTTCAATTTGGAACCGTCTGTGATGTATCGGATCATTACAAACGGTTCTCCTTTAGAACCGTCTATGATGTTGAATTTTCATTACTTAGTGTTTTGACTTATTGGCTAGCCTTAAGAAATACTAGCCGTACCCTCTAAAACAAAAGACATTACAAAGCATCACCAACATATTATTATGATATATATTTCAGAAATGAACTAGGATCACATATTACAACATATAGCGCATCCATTTCAGAAATCAACTTAGATATATTAACTAATTGAATTCAGAACTACAACTTACAAATTCACAGCACAAGGTTCACAAATTAATCCAAATGGTAACTAACAAATTCACAACTCATCAGGTGAGGCTTGAGGGGCATTCGCCTTTTGGATTTACGACCTCACGCATCAATAAGTCACAGAGTTATCCTCGAATACCTAGCAGGTCAGCCTGTTCCAACGCAGATTCAACGCATTGCCAAGCCTGTCGATGGGAAGAATAAAGTCTTGCATGTATATAAATTGATAAGTGAAAACAATTGTTGCAAGATTGACAAACCTCTGTGATATTGGTCTTCTATGAACCAATGAGGAGTTACATGTTATGGCAAATGTAGAATCCACATAGGTTAGTGCCATTTGGCTGTTGGTGGCACTGTCAAAATATAATAGGTTAATTAGTTTCGAATGTATTATTATGGAGTGTGAAGTATTATTGCGTACTAGCGGATATCAAAAAGTTATAAGCATGCTTCATCTTCACTGGGTCCTTCCAGTGTGGCCTTACACGAGCTTTCTAAACAGCGAACGACGCGTCGAGTAAATTTTTGATAGGTGCTAAGTCGTGGGTGCCACCCTTTTTGGAATCAAGTTAAATTACCCGGTTATGTCTAGGTATAATTACGAGTAGCACCCAGTGAAACCTACATACAAGTATATCGCCATGGTCATTCAACCTAACTTCGAGCTGCGTTATATAGTACAAATCAACAAATATATCAAATGGACGAAGCACTTACCACGGGTTGTGGGGTAAAAGTATAAATTTTTTGTCCCATTGAGACAGCAATACTTTTTTCACGTACTCGTGAACGACTTGTGAATTTTCGTCCATGGTTTAGTTAGACACCATGTGTAGGTCGAGGAAACCCACCGGTTGTTCCCTTGCTTTTGCTTCCATGATCATGTATCTATATATACAAAATCAAGGATCATATATATATATAACATTTATCTGTACGACACGAATGTAGATTGTGATTTCACACACTTACAATGTCCAACATCTCATGAGTGAGGCATCGAGAGCGTTGAGGTTGTAGAGATCGAACAAGTCGTTGAAGCCGATCACGAAGAAGCCATCTAAAAATCGGTGTAAGAAATGCTCCTCCTTAAAACTGACTGAGATACTCGACTTGTTGGCTTGTTCAATGCACCATGCAATCTAATGTAAGCGTCTCCTGGTGCTCTTTTGGTACGAACGGTTGTCCCAACTCGAATTGCCGCGCCAACGGGGCAAACGGAAAGTCATGGGATGACGTGGTCCCTTTCGATTTTCCCTTGTCGTCGCATCGTCTACCAAATGTCATCTTCACGGGAGACGACTGGGCTCGAACTGCAGTAATTGCCTGTGCCTAACGGGACACGGTAGCCGATTTGATGTGCTCCTTCGGTGCAACACATGGCTCCGATAGTACCGGTAGCTCCGGAGCATCACGTGGCTCTGGTAGTGCTTGTAGCTTCAGTGCTGCAGGGCGAGCGTCGAAGGAGATGTCCTTCTTGGGGCACTGGATGAATGTGTCGATGGCATCCCTTAGTGTGACGATCTCGTCATTTGAGGGCATCTCCAGCATGACGGCCTTGCAAATTTCGTGTACACCGTCGACCTGGATCTTTGTGTAGACTGGATCTACCGTGCGACCGTGAACCACCGACCCTAGATCGGATGGATACGCATGCCCCCAAGCAGCCTGTAGGGGAACAGAGTCGTTGGCAAGCCTAACTTGGAGATTGCACGGTATGAGCACCTACATAAGGGTATACAGTTAGCTAACACGTCAAACAGGTCTATCTAAGGAGTATTACAAACATATATATTATCCGGGTGTCGTCGGGAGGAAATATAGCGTCATCCACGTACGTCTCAGGGGTGGACGCGCAGTTGCTCCGACGGTTAGTTGAACTGAATTGTTCATGTGATTCTTAGGATTGCACGTTCCGTGCCTACCTTTCCACTGCCACCCTTTGCTCCATCCTTTCCTAAGCTCTTCTTAGCTGACTATCGAACTACGCTCTCAGCCTTTCCTTAACCTTTACCTCAATCAGGGCTACTAGACATTCCTCGCGCTCGGCTTTGCTTCTCTTCCTACTCCGGTATCTGTCGGAGTCTTGTGGGAATCCTATTTTTTCGGAAACGAAAACACCTAGACCTCAGGTGCGACCTGAGTGCTTCTTGTTTCCCAAGATCATAGAGAGTATATCTTTATTTCTGTTTGAAGTGAAAGAGCCCTGGGAAGATTTCGTGCTCAATGATATTAGGCGTTGTGACACTTCCTCGTCTACGGGGTTGGCAAAGGACACGTCGCCCGAAGAAGTGGGACATGACCTTGCTCTTACCCAATTTCGAGCGCACGAGTCCAAGATCGAGGCAAACGACGGCGCGACCTCCATCTGGATTGCCTCGTCGTCCTCCCTTGTCCATTACACGATCTTGCCCGTGTACTCAGTGGAGCCGAGTCTGTGCGGGTGGGTGTTTTTTGACTAGACGGTCTTGTGCGCCACATTTTGACGCATGAACTGCCGTCATCTTCATCTCAATAAATCGTTCCCATACGTATTCAGTGATGAATCCATACTTCTGGAATAGAGTCATTTCCTTATTCACGTAATTAGTGACGAGGACGCTCTTGAAGTTCTTTCATGTCTTTCCCGCCACTAGCAACGCATACCGTCGCAGTGCGTGCATGACGTCTTATGGGAGCTCGAACGACACAAAATTTTTGTCACCAGGCTGTCGCGCTCCTCATTTGCCAGCGTCTTCCATGATGAATAGGTGATAGGGACCCTTTCACGCCCAACGATCCCGCATAATGTCCATTTAAATCGTATCCTTTCCATATTACAACTGTAAATACTAGCCCTTTTGCCAACCATGTCAGTGTATCACCTGATGAGCTTCCAGTGATGGGTTATCACTCCTTCAACTATCAGTTGGACTGAAGGTTATGCTGTCTGATGATCCAGAACTTCTGTCGCTATGGATTCTCTTAACATAGCCAGTTCTTGTGCTCGTCGATATACGAGGCCATAACAGTCATGTGTTGCAAAACCGTGAAATGGGTTTTAGCACACGCAGCTATATCAAAACCAACTTCAATTCCCTCTTTACCAAGCTAGATGTATATACCTTGAATATAATGCTATTACAACCAATTATTAGCCTAAATCACATTCCTTTAAGTAACTATCTACATATTGAGTATAATGCAATTAAAACCAATTACTACTTTACATCACAGAGAACAAATGGATCTACACCAAGCTAGATCTAGAAACCATTTTCATTTCCCTCTTTGCCAAGCTAGATCTTAAATATAATGCAAATTTGAAACAATTAATAACCATAGATGACCTAGAACAGAAGGATCTACAATCACACATCCAAATACAGGGTCTCTTTCCACCAGATCGCCTCTCAATCGCAGCCACCTCAAAAATAGCTCGGGAAACCCTAAAAATACAGAGGAGGTCGGGACTCTCTGTTCTTATTTACTGAAATGGTCATCACAGACAGTTTTAGGCTTAAACTGTCTGTGATGTGATGGTTTTTAGCTAAAATCGTTTGTGATGTGTTTGAGACTCATCTCTAAACGATTTTTGTAAAAAACAATCAATAATAAAGTGTCTAATATAATCCCTTTTGTAGTAATGAGATGTGCCTATTACGTGACAAACTCCTATGGTATCGCAACTGATTCGCAAGCATGCATGGAGGGATAATGCGAACGCCAGTGTATATGTGGCTCAGCTCCTACGTAACGTCGATCATCTCCCTGCGGGCGCGGCTCGTTGCGGCTGCTCAGGCTTTGCCAGCCAAGCGGCGGCAAGGCCGGATACGTACATGATGCATGGCGCGGGCGTGTTTTATCGAGCGACGGCGTGGCGCGCGCGACGTCGGACGCTCCCGGCACGAGTGCGATCAACATCAAACTAACTGGGCGAAAGGCCGTGCGCCATGTTCCATCGAGGACGGTGGGCCACTACTACAGAATGGTACATCACTATCGTTTCATTTGTGTCGGTTCTTAAGTTTTTACGAAGAAACGATTGTGATAGATGACTTAGGAGAGGCATTAATCATAATCACTATCGGTTCTCAGGTTAGAAGTGATAGTGATGTAGCACTGGGAACATTACAATCGGTTCTTATGCACGTACACATCACTATCGGTTCTTATTTAAGAAGCGATAGTGATGATAATGCACATCACTATCGCTTCTTATGTGGGAACCGATTGTGATGACTATGATAATCACTATCGCTTGTCTTGTAAGAACCGACTGTGATGTGCATGATCACATCACTATCGCTTTTTATATGAGAATCGATAGTGATGTACCTCGTTAGGTTATTTATACCACTCGAGCTGAACTCTTCTCTGTTATTGTTCCAGAGGAGGTTTCTCCGCCGCCACCAGAAAAAATAGCTCATATTCTGTGGTTGGAAGCAATATTTGGGTGAGAAAATTTGAAATCCTCAAGGGTGGGTGTTAAGAGGGTAAATTTGAAGCCCTAACTTGAGGAGATTTCCCCTCATTTTGCATAATTTGTGGTTTTCTTCAAAATGTGAGCATTCCTTCAAACCCCTGTAATTTTGCACTATGTAATTTTGATATGTCACGAAGAAAGTTTTGATTGCACTGGTATTGTGTATATCCTATCAGATTTCACACCCTTTATTTCACAAGCATGTACACATGTATTTAATTATCTTAATTTGTAGTGCTTTGATGTTAATATGGAATTATTATTCTTGTCACCGATGAATGCTAGAGTTTAGGGTGCGGAACCTCGTCTCCGTTCGATGATGCTTGTTTATAAATATACCGAACGAAATGGCATATTTATAAGCGGCGGTCTCGAATTGTCCACGTTCTTTGGATAGTTCGAGGATATGCTTGGACAAGTTCTGAGTGTGTTGTACAAGCTGAGTAGAGATTTCGGTAGCGTCTCCCTGGTATTCTCCAGATACACACCCCTCTTGACCTGTTGTCGAGACGTGTATATGGAGAATAGCGGGGAGATGCTGCCGAAATTTTCTCTGGAGTTGTACAACGGCTTAAGAACTTGTCGGAACCACATATCCTCGAATGGGATTAGGACCAAACCTATTTAGAGATTAGGAGTCATCGTTGGTACCCTTGTATTGTTTCGTTGTAGTCAAAAGATCATGAGGCTCTTGCACTATATAATTAGATTGTTTGATATCATTGTTCATGTTAAAAATGTATGTCTCTTATCTAGGAAATTGGAAGCTCTAAACCAGGGAAGAATCTAGGTATCGATCGGGAGTACATATTTCATATATGTTGCAGGAAATTGTCATCTATTTTGCAAAGGTAATATTAACTGAAATGATGTCTCAATATTTCAAATAACTAGCTTCTTTGTCGCTCCGGTTGTGCATAATTTATTGGGTGAAGTTTAATTGCGGATGAACCGTAAGGAATGGATGTATGCAAAAGTCGTGTGAGTCTTTGAATTTGGAGGGTGTTAAGGAGTTCAAAAAATTGCCAAGAGGACATGGTGAGGAAGGGTGTAAACTTCATATATTGTCCTTGCATTGATTGCAATCGAGAAGATTTAACAACTCAGCTCAAATTGAGGACCACCTGATTCGACGTGGCTTCGTGAGGAATTACACGTGTTGGATCCATCACGGGGAGACAGGTAGTACCCTGCCGGTATGCAATGAAGACACGGTGGAACCGGATGATGAGTTGCAATTTGATATGTTTGAGGAGGAGAATTTGGAGCAAATGTTGCGGGATGTGGAGGGTAATTACACAGAAAGAGAGTTTGGAAAGTTTAAAAGCCTGATGGAAGACGATGCGAAACCACATTCACAAAGTTGCAAGCGAATACACTAAGTTAGGTTCGGTCCTTGCATTGTTGAGGCGAAGGCAAAACACCGTTGGACGGATACAAGTTTTAATGCACTTCTAGTTCTTCTATCGGATCCGCTCGAGGAGAAACGAGTTGCCAACAAGCATTTATGAAGCGAAGAAGCTACTATGTCCCATGGGAATGGAAATAGAAAGGATACATGCTTGTCCAAATGATTGCATCTTGTACCGTAACGCACATCGAGCTGCACATTTGTCCGATTTGCGGTGTGCCTCGGTACAAACAAAAGGAGAAGCGTAACGACAAGAAGCGTAAGAGCCGGGCAACGAGGTGAAGAGGTCACTAAAGGTGCACCGGCCAAGGTATTGTGGTACTTGCCCATCATTCCCTGTCTGAAAAGGTTGTTTGCAAATCCTAGAGAAGCAAAATTGTTGCGTTGGTATTATGAGTCTCGAAAGGAAGATGGCAAGCTGAGACACCCTGCTGATTCGGCTCAATGGAGAAACATCGATTGGAAACATGAGGAGTTTGGTGCCGAAATGAGGAACATAAGATTTGGATTGAGTACCGATGGAATGAATCCGTTTGGTAACATGAGCAGTCGTCACAGCACGTGGCCAGTTCTCTTGTGTATCTACAACCTCCCTCCTTGGTTGTGCATGAAGCGGAAGTTTATCATGATGTCGTTGCTAATCTTGGGACCCAAACAGCTGGGAAATGATATTGATGTGTACCTTGCTCCATTGATCGAGGATTTGGTAAAATTGTGGAATGACGGGGTCATTGTGTGGGATGCGTACAGAAGAGAGCATTTCACCCTACAGGCTATGGTATTTTGCACCATAAATGATTTCCCGGCTCTTGGTAATTTGGCGGGCTACAGTACGAAAGGAGCAAAAACGTGTCCTATTTGTGAAGAGGAGATCGAGAGCCTATGGCTGCCGAATTCCAAGAAAACTATGAATATGGGTCACCGTAGGTTTCTACCTCGAAGTCATCGATACGTAAGATGGATGACAAATTTGATGGGAAGAGGAAGTCCGTTCGGCACCGCAACCTATGAGTGGAAGGCAAGTATATTCACGTGTAGAGGATATCGATGTTCGATCTGGAAAGAGCCGTAAAACTGCTCGTTCTAGGACCATTTGGAAGAAGAGGTCAATATTTTGGGACTTACCGTCTTGGAAGGAGTTAGATGTTCGCATTGTATTGATGTCATGCACGTTGAGAAGAATGTCTGCGACAATTTGGTTGGTATCCCTGAACATACGGAAAGACAAAGGATGGTGTGAATGCTCGTCGCGACATGGCCTACATGGGAATCAGGCCGGGCTTGCGGTGATAGAGGAGGATGGAAAGGTCAGTATATCCAGTTGCATGCTACACCTGTCCAAGAAGGAGAAAGAGGACCTTTGCAAATGTCTCCATGGTATTAAAGTTCCATCTCGCTACTCATGAACATTAAGAAGCTTGTGTCCTTGGATGATTTGAAGTTGTTGGGCATGAAGTCCCACGATTGCCATGTCTTGATGACCCAAATGCTCCCGGTTGCAATAAGAAATATTCGCGGAGGATGTCGGGTTTGCAATCACGAAGGCGTGTTACTTCTTCAATGCGATCTCCGCAAAGTTATTGACCCGACGTGCTAGACAACTTGCGAGTGAGGTGGTGCGGACTCTATGTCGACTTGAGATGCATTTCCACCATCGTTCTTCGATGTCATGGTCCACCTTGTTGTTCACCTCGTTAGAGAGATTAAGATATGTGGACCGCATTCCTACGTTATATGTACCCGTTCGAGAGGTACATGGGTATATTAAAATCCTACGTGAGGAATCGGTTGAAGCTCGAGGGTAGTATTGTGGAAGGTTATGGTAATGAAGAGGTTATTGAGTTCTGCGTGGACTATCTCGGGAAAAGACAAGCAATCGGTGTTCCTCTATCTCGCCATGAGGGCGGACTTGGCGGCAAAGGAAGATTGGATCGAAACTAACGAGGCCACGGTTTGATATGTATTGCAAAGCGCATCTGACAGTCTTGCAGCAGAGCGCAGAAGTTGCAGGGTATATCGAGTAGCACAAGTCGATATTACGGGAAGAGAATCCACAAATGGATGAGCTTTCCATCATGCGAGAACACAACGATAGATTTCTCACATGGTTCAAATAAAGGGCGGAGGTCTCTGTTAGTGAGACTATCAAATGGTTGAGTGACGGACCTAGATTTAATGTACAGACATGGTAGGGGTACGATATTAATGGGTACACCTTTTACATCGAAAGTCGAGGATGCGAAAAGTCTTGTTCAAAGCGATGGTGTAAGCATAGATGCTTTTTCCGATGAACATCACTCAAAGGAGGATCCTCAATGGCAATGAACTCTTACTACGGGTGATCGAAGAAATTTGGGAGCTCGATTACGGAATATACCAAATTCCATTGTTCCGATGTAAGTGGGTGGGACTCTACATGGAGTGAAGGTCGACAAGAGAGGTTTTACTCTTGTGGATCTCAACAGACTTCGCCTATAAAGATGACCCATTCGCACTTGCGAAGCAAGCAAATCAGTCTTCTATGTGTGTGATCCGCCAATCCGAGGTTGCACGTCATCCTTCATGGCAAGCGGCGGATCGTTGGAGTCGAAAATGTCATAGATGAAGAAGAATACGACCAATTTGATGAAATACCTCCGCTTGCGGATGGGGCTGTCTTAGTGGCGACGATGACACACATGGAAGAAATTACATGCGTGTAGATCATCGTGAAGGGTTGTATTGCAAATAAAAGGAGTACATCATTGTATCGGTTGCTATGTGTTTGAAATGTTTGTATTGTACATAAGCAGTAGTTTCGTGTTTGCAAAGGTTACGTGTAACGTATGAAACTTTTGCAAAAAAATTTCAATGGATTGTGGTATGTATCATCTACTTGAAGCAAGAAAAGAAGGCTCCACACCAAATCATTTCTAATTTTCAAAATACTCGGACTTCATTTGAGAAAGATTTGACTTTGAGACTCTTTCAACAAAAAATCTAGCCTACAAAGTGACTTTGGGCTTCTTTTTTTCAATGCTAACTCATTTGTCCAGAATCCTTTTTGGAATAGTTTTGTAGTATCACAAAGTACGTTCCTGCAAAATTTCAAAAAATTCCAACTATGTTTGCAAAATTTATGGCCTTTTCACTCTTTGATCAGATATTTTTGCAAGTTCAGAATTCATGGTTTGTCAGGAAAGCAAATAGTGCATTGAACAACATTTGTATCGGTTTTAGTAAAACACCGATAGTGATTTGTACTTCTTTGTATCGGTTTTTATAAAAAACCGATAGTAATATTACATTGTGTCGGTTTTATATAAAAACCGATAGTAAATTTTGTGTCGGTTTTTTTAAAAACCCGATAGTAATATATAATTTTTTTGGTCAGGTTTGATCCAAAAACTGTAGTGATATTTATTTTTTTGTGTCGGTTTTTTTCCGAAACCGATAGTAATATTATATTTTTTGTGTCGGTGTTTGTAAAAACCGATAGTAATAGAACTTTTTTGTGTCGGCTTTTTAAAAAAACCGATAGTAAATGTAGTTTTTTTGTGTCGGTTTTTTTATAAAACCGATAGTAATGTTTATCATTTGTGTCGGTTTTGTTAAAAACCCGATAGTAATAATAAGTTCTTTGTGTCGGTTTTATCAAAAAACGATAGTAATATATATTTTTTTTGGTCAGGTTTGATCCAAAAACTGTAGTGATGTTTATTTTTTGTGTCGGTTTTTCAAAAAACCGATAGTATTATTGTCTTTTTTGTGTCGGTTTTATAAAAAAACCGATAGTAATGTTTTAAATTTGTGTCGGTTTTTTAAAAAACCGATAGTAATATGGAGTTCTTTGTGTCGGTTTTTTCAAAAAAATCGATAGTAATATATTTTTTTGGTCCGGTTTGATCCAAAAACGGTAGTGATGTTTATTTCTTGTGTCGGTTTTCTAAAAAACCGAAAGTAATATTATATTTTTTGTGTCGGTTTTGTCGAAAAACCGATAGTAATTGAAAGTTATTGTGTCGGTTTGTTTCAAAAAAACGATAGTAGGATGTATTTTTTTGTGTCGGTTTTTTAAGAAAACCGATAGGAATAAAAAAAATTTGTGTCGGTTTTCTTGGAAAACCGATAGTAATATATAATACTTTGTGTCGGTTTAATGAAAAAACCAATAGTAATATTATAGGTACTGGTATTTTTGTGTCGGTCCTCACTAAGCCTGGACTCCACGCCTAACTCCCCACTCCCG